>JAFFSR010000353.1:6542500-7025000 GCA_017163975.1 Anastatus disparis
AACATTTTTATTTAAATTTACCCCGAAGCACCGTGATTGCCAAGATTGAACTTCTTGAAAAAAATTGACAAATGCATTTATAAGCATAGCAAAAAAATATCATGGAAATGTATCGTGATTAGAAGCATTCGAATCTCAAACTGATCCACATGAAAATTGACACTGACATTCCAGCTACAATTTTTTTTTTAAACGAAATGATGATTTAATGGATTTCGATATCTACATGAATGATAACGATATTGAAATTAAGACTCATAAAATTAAATTAAATGAAAAAAAAATCGAAAGAAATAGGCGACAAAGGAGTTTTATGCATAACAGGATTTAATATAAAAATGGTAACAGAACGATCGAATAAATATAAAGAAAATTCAGAAAAAGGCATTATTATAAAATTGCAGAAAAAAAATTAATGATAAATTAGAACTAAGGCGTGTTCGTAATGTTTATCTAAAAAAAATTGTATGAAAATACAAGAAGATCGACCATATAAATATGGGAAAATATTAAATATTAATAAGATAATAGAAATGAGATTGAATAAAAATTCTGATGAATTAGAACCAATACGTGTAAATGAAGCTTTGCGTAAGAAAGAAGCTCATATGAAAATGAAAAAAGAAAAACCAAATGAATATAAAGAGAAATTAGAAAATACTAAGATAAAAAAATGAAACTTAAGAAAAAAAGAGTACTGATGGATTGAAATAAATACGTGAGAATGAGGCTTTATGAAAAAAAGAAATTTATATTGAAATGAAAAAAACAACCAAATAGATATAAAAAGTAAGAAAATACAAAAATAACGAAATTAAAATTATAGAAAGAAAAGAATACTGATGAATCGGAACAAATGCGTGCAAATGAGGCTTTACGTAAGAAAGAAGCTTATTTAAAAATTAAAAAAAAACAAGCAAATAAATATAAAGAAAAATTAAATAATACTAGAATAACAAAAATGAAATTAAAGAAAAAAAAGGGTACTCATGAATTAAAAGAGCAAGAGAGGCTGAGAAAGAAAGAGAGACAGATAGAGAGGGTGAAAGAGACATAGACGTAGACATAGACATTCTTTATTTGGCCTTGGGGTATATATCCTGTCTGGCATTATTAGATAAAATACAACGACGTATAAAATTATTTATAAAATTATTTATAAATATTAGGCCCAAAAAAATAAAAACACAAGAAAATATAAGGTGTAAGGAAAATAAGTCTCAGAAAAATATAGAGCCCAAGAAAATATAAAAATAAACAAAATTTTGGACTCGGAAAAATATAAGGCCCAAAAAAATATGGAACCCAAAAAAATATAGGACCCAAAAAATAAGGCCCATAAAAATATAGGATCCAAAAAAATAAGGCCCAGAAAAATATAGAGGTCAAGAAAATATAAGAATGAAAAAAATATTGGGCCCAAGAAAATAAGACTCAGAAAAATGTAGGGCCCGAAAACATAAAGCCCAAAAAATATAGATTCTGATTCCATTTAGATTCATGCAGGCCGTCACAGATCGATTTTTTTTTTCTCTTCTAAGTGATAAAAATACCTTCCAATTGTCACGGTATTCTACCGTGTTCGAATCTCGCGCGCTGTTGTAAATAAGGTAGCTCGGCGTGCTGTCACGAGTGCCATCATATGCTGGTATGGTAAGGCGTCAATCGACGCGCACGAGAGTGAAGAGAAGCCTAGGCGCAGCAGACATTTTCTAGTGGCCTACAAGCACGCATCATTACCATAGCTTGCAGCTTTTATTTAAGTATTAACTTAATAAACGCATTGGTGTAGTTCCGCATATAGTTTTTTTGTAAAAAGAAAATGGAAGATCGCTGCTAAAAGGAGAGAGTATCATCATCCTCTGGTTGTGTGTGCTGGTCTTGACTGCCTTCGACGCGTCGCAGCGATTAGGAAATCTTTTTCTACTTGGCTGTTCTCTTCAAGCCTCAGCGACCGGGTTGCGACGTACTGTCTCTACGTTGGCCAACGTCGGTGGATATTTGTTACACGTGTGTAAGATATTTGTTACGCACTGTAAGTTATTTGTAAGTTGTTTGTAATATTTTGTTAACTAGAAGTTTCTTACCTCGAAGAAACTTCTAGTGCTATAAGTATACGCGTGCGTTAGAACGTATAAAATATTTTAGTTCGCGTCGCGTCCTCCCCTATAGCTATCTCTTTCTAAAGAATAGCTTTATCAAATATAGAGTATTGTTATATTAACTAATTATTCTTTGTTTATCAATTATATCTAAATTCTTTATTTTGTATTTTACTTTACTATTTTTTAATAAACTTTAGTTAAATGTAAAAACTTTATCTTATCTATTTGCATGTGGATATTATATATAAAGCCTGTACCTGTTGCTTACCCCGACGCCTCCGCGGTCCTTATTTTCATTATTGTGTAAAATATATATTTTTGTATGAGGCATTGCGTAGGTTTAATTAGGAGAGTCAAACCTCATAAAAAAGGAGAACTGTGCTAGCGTTATCACGTCTCTCGATCAGGTAAGAGAGAGATAGATAGATAGATGATTAATTTATTAATGTACAATATGTTGTACAACAAAAATAAAGTTTACAAAAGATTATAATAATAATAGACAATAAAAATAAAAATAAAATACAAATAAAAATAATAATAATAAACTACAAAAATAAAAAATACAAGCAAAATAAAAACCAAAACAAAAAGCAAAGAAAATCTGAAGCTGGGAGCAGAGGTCCAAACTCTTGGGAGAGGAAGTGCGCATGTGAGGTCGACTTGAAAGATGAGAGTGAAGATGAAGTCCTAAGCGACGATGGAAGTTCATTCCATAGTCGCGAGGATGAAACAGTGAATGAGCGTTGATGGTATTTGGTGGAAGAATGAGGAATGGTCAATGGCCTCACATCCCCCCTCAGAGCCCTAACAGGCCATTTCCGCTGATATCTAGAAAATAGATATGAAGGTGAGCATGATAAAAACATTTTGAAAAGAAAAGTAAAGGCAAAGTAGTTCCTTCTACCTGCAGTAGATAACCAGCCCAGAGAGAGCCTATAAGGAGAGATGTGCTCGCGCCTACCTACACCATAGATGTAACGAATACCAGCGTTGATGACCCTCTGGAGCCTAAGGTCGAGTTCAGCAGAAAGGTCAGTAAACACAAGACAACAATAGTCAAGAATCGGAAACAGCAGTGTACGAATAAGGTGCTTACGTAGAGCAAAAGTAGTGCTCCGTCTAAAGAAATTGAGTCGATAGAGGAGAGAAAACGACCTATTACACACATGTGTGATATGCTCCTTCCAATTCAGCTTGCTGTCAAGATACACGCCCAAATTACGAACAGATGACTCAAACCCGATTGTCTCACCATTGATGCAGATACCAGTAGACGGCATGGAGGTTAGAATATTGATATAATAATAAGAGCCGATTATGATTGCCTTTGTCTTGTCAATATTCTACTTAAGGTGATTGCTGGATGCCCAATTTGCGACCAATGAAGCATGTTCACTCATTAGTGAAGTATAATGATTAAGCTCAGCAATCAGAAAGTGCACATATAGCTGCAAATCATCAACATATAAGAGGTGCTGAACATTCAGATGGAAGGCAGAAGAGATGTCATTGATATAGATGGAGAACAGCAGAGGACCCAGAACAGAGCCCTGAGGAACACCAGTGTTAAGACAGACAAAATCTGATGACCTACCAACAGTATCAATGACAGCTTGACGAGGATCAGAGAGATAAGAGCCGATCCACCTGATAATGGTGTGCGAAATATCGAGCGAATGTAGTTTCCGAAGTAAGGTGACATGGCATACCGTATCGAATGCTTTGCTGAAGTCTAATAACAGGAGCATCGTAACGTACCGTCTGTCCATATTAAGTCTAATGTCCTCTTCCAATTTAAGTAGAGCAGTCTGAGTGTTGTGGCCATCTCTAAAACCAGTTTGATAAGCGTCCAGTAACTGTCTAGTTGTCAAGTAATTATACAACTGATCTTAAACAAGGCGCTCAAGAACCTTGGACATAAAAGACAACAAAGAGATGGATCGTATATCACCCATGGTGCGCGGGGAAGAGACCTTGTTGATCGTAGTGACCAGCGAGGTCTTCCAACAAGAAGGAAAAACGCACTCTCGCAGCGAATCATTATAATGCGACAGAGCTGAGGGCCAATGAAAAGCAGATTTTATGATAGATTGGGAGATAGCGTCAAATCCTCTAGCCTGAGAATCAGAACGTCTAATAGCCATTCCAACCTCATCCAAAGTAACAACATTGAATGTGAACAAGGGCATGAAAGGTTCATCTACAGATGAAGACTTTAAGTAAGCAAAAATAGAAGGTACCAAAGGATCAAACGCGACCCCACCAAAGTATTTATTGAGTTCATCAATAGAAAAAGTATGATTGGATCTATCACCACTAGAGCATATACCAAGGTTCCTGAGCTCTTTCTAGATCAGTCGAGAGTCAGTGATATCAGATAGTCTGTCATGATAGTAGAGCAGTTTAGCCGATTCAATGCGCTCATGAGCCTGATCACGAGCGACCCTGTAGCAAAGTAAATCAGCATGTAGTCTTGAGCGTTTATAGCGTCTGTACAGCCGATCCCTCTCTCATATCAGTTAATGATGCTCAGCAGTAAACCACAGTCGACGACGGCCCCCCTGACGGACCGTCCTGAGAGGCACGAATAGTGCAACTGCCTCATTCAGATGGTGATAGAGACATTCAAGGCGATCTGACAGGGAGGAATCGCCGACACACACGGAACAATTCAGTGAACGAAAGTAATCAAGGAGAACAGCATCATCAACGGAACTGTAATTACGAAAGCTAAAGTCATTGAGCAAAGGCTTAGAGAGAGATGACTGAACAGTAGCTGCAATGAAGTCATGTCCATCGATGAATGGAACATCAGTCTTCCATCCAGAGAGAGAGAGAGAGAGAGAGAGAGAGAGAGAGAGAGAGAGAGAGAGAGAGAGAGAGAGAGACGCGCAGCGACAAGTTTATAGAATAAAGTCTTGTTGCTAGTCAATAGAAGATTGACTGACTAGCACCATTAGAATTTGCCGTATATATATAATGATTTTCTTATGAGTTTTCGGCAACTCTACAATTAAATTTTTTGACTTAGCTGAAAATAATATTAAATTAAAAGTTAATTCTTTTTGTAACGTGTGCAAAATAACCGTTACAAAATGGTGCCCAATGAATAGTTGCGGTACCGGGATCAGGCTTTGTCGCGTTGTCTAATAAATCGAAAATTTCAAATGGCGTCAAGCGTGTAGTTATCGTCGACGCAAACAGACTTTGCGTGTTCTTAAAGGATCTTATATTAAAGATGGCGTTTTGCAATAGTTAAAATTTAATATCTGAAGTGGCACGTGTGAAATTTTTTTTTTCTCTTTTAACAATAAAATTATTCTTGTTTTTAAAATAAATGTGAATTAAAATTTTTTTTTTAGAAAATAATTTCGAGATGAAATTTTTTTTATGTTGATAGATAAATTTAACAAAATTAAATTAAATTTTCTTTTTCTAAAATACATAGCAAAAATTTGTGAACAAAATTGGATATTATTGAAATTTTTTTTTTCCTTTCTTTGTAATTTTCTGTTACAAGTCCTCACGTGTCCCAGCAAAATTTTTTTTTTCTCTCTCCGTAGGTAACGCGCAGACGCTATTGACATAGCTTAGCATAGATACAGAGATTAAGAAATATAACTCTGTATGTTGTTGTTCGCTTTAAGAGGAAAAGTGAACAGGCATTAAGAATTTATTCAAAATAGAGACGTGCCTTATTATATATACCCCTCTTATCGATCAGGTCGTTAGTCATATTTTGTTGACTTATAGGTGAGAGAGAATATAAGTTTCAGCTGGCGAGGAAGCTGAAATTAAATAAATTATTAACAACCTTTTAATGTAAAAATAATTCAATCTTAATAAAAGTACAATTTTTTTAAAATTTAATATTAAATCTAATTGAATAAAAATTTAATGAAAATTAACGACCAGAGGCCACCAACAAACACGAGAGTAAATTTTCAAGACACATTCAGGATATATAATAATACTGAAAATGGCACTCTGGCTGATGTACAGGCAGGCTGAGCTTCAACTGAACTTCCGGGAGTACGTACAGTCGGGAGAAGGGAGGCCCCTATTACGTCAAGCCCTATGCCACAGATAAACACAAATTTGCCAAATGATCGGACTAATAACGGAAACAGAACGTTAGATATTGGTCACATAGTTCGCCGATGGAACGTAACATTCTAAGGCGAAAAAGGATAGAGCATAGATCTCTTCCTGACCAGGGTAGAAGAATGTAGAGCACTAGCAAAAATGAGCGAGAGTGATCTGCTACTCTCTCTCAGAACTGTTATCAGACGTAGCAGCCACGTCGTACAGAAATAATAAAAATTCGCGGAATGCGTGGGCAGAATTTAAAGAAGCTGCTCTGCGTTGGTACGGTCACAATAGACGCTTCCAACAAAGACTGCGATCTGAAGCGAACAGGCGCACGCAAGGTAAAGACGAACCTGTGCGTGATTATATAACGTGCCTACAAGCGATCATATTAAAACAAGTCCCATTGCCAGATGTAGAACAACAGCTCGATCTGCTACATCGCAACCTCTTACCCGAGTTTCGTAGTCAGAACACGTAATTCTGCCACAAAATACGTATCTTACAAATATCTTGTGATTAAAATACGTCATTTCCGTTTATATATATGCCCACCCTGTTAAAAAATTTATACGTATCTCAGATACGTAACGAAATTACGTAACCCATACGTAACAAAGCGTTTGAATTTGTTACGTATTATGGGATACATATTTGATATTGATGGTACGTAGTTTTAATACGTATTCCAAGGGAGTGAGAAATTACGTATTTGATATCAGAAATACGTAATTATTCGCACAATGTACGTAACAAAGATATGTATTTATGATAAATATGTGTTCATATTTTTCAAAGATATAAACACATTCTCCCATTGAAATATGTAATTTTTATAAACACTTATGCCAGATATAAGTATTTTTTATGCGTATCTCATGCGCATCATACGTAATTTTCGATTTAAATTTCGGATTTGAATTTATTGCCTTTGGAATATGCAATTTTGAGCACGAGATACGTATTTCTGAGGCAGGATTCGTATTCAGAATACATAATTTTACCACAAATTAAATACGTATTTTGTGGTGAAATACGTATCATAAATCCTGCCTCACAGATACGTATGTTGTACTAAAAATTACGTAATTGTACTAGCAATACGTATCCAAGCACAAAAATGCGACTAAAATTACGTAATTTTCGCATGAACTGTGTATCAAAAAAGCATATATATGGCACATATTTAAACGAAATTTACGTATTTTAATTACAAGATGTTTTCAAATACGTATTTTGTAACAAAATTACGTATTCTGACAAGAAAACCTGCCTTATAGATACGTATCTTTGACTCTAAATTACGTAATTATCCTAGCATTACGTATTGAAGTCAAAAACTGCGATTCAAAATTACGTAATTTTCGCATGAAATACGTATCAAAGATACATAGATTAGGCACATATAAAATAAAAATTACGTATTTTTAATCACATTTTTTCAAATACGTATTTTGTGGTAAAATTACGTATTCTGAATTCGAATCCTGCCTAACAGGTACGTATCTTGTGCTCTAAATTACGTAATCTAAAGGAGATACGTATTCAAACCCGAAATTCAAATCGAAAGTTACGTAGGGTGCGCATGAGATACGTATCAAAAATACGTATATCTGGCATAAGTGTTTATAAAAATTACGTATTCCAATGGAAGGATGTGTTTAGGATACGTATCATGTGAAAAATACATATCTTTGTTACGTATATTGTGCCAATAATTACGTATTTCTTTTATGTAATACGTAATTTCTCATTTGAATTTCACTCCCTTGGAATATGTATTAAAACTACGTATTATCAATATCAAATACGTAAAAAATTCGAACACTTTGTTACGTATGGATTACGTAATTTTGTTATTTATCTGAGATACGTATTACGTCTTTTAGTTCCCAAATGTTTTAAAAATACGCATTCCATGTCCTAAAATACGTAGTTATCACCTCGAACTACGTATGGCATTTACGTGTTTCTGACAGGAATACGTATAATAGTTACGCAATTTTGTACTAAAACTCAGCTTGATTACGTATTGTACGGAACGTATAAGAATTACGTATTTTCATAATATTAATACGTATTGGGCTGCGTCACTAAAGTATGCATCAGAATTACGTATATATTTCCGATACGTAGTTTTAGTTACGGGGATTACGTATTTTTGTGAGTAAAAATACGTATTTCTGGGTTGCATATTGTTAAATATTACGTATCTTATTTTTTGAAAGTGTTTTAAAAATACGTATTCGATACCCTAAACTACGTAGTGATTACGCTAGGTACGTATCCAAACCTCAAAGTACGTATGATATCTAATTATTTCCGACAGAAAATACGTAAAAAATTTTTTTGTATTTCCTTTTTCACCCTTCCTGATTATGTATTTTCTTTGAAATGCTTATTTATATAACGTATCTTCACCATTGAATTCGCATCTGACTACGTCACAAATTCGAACGTTCTGTTACGTATGAACTACGTATTTCTGTTACGTAACTGAACTACGTATCAAAAATACGTATATATTTTTAATAGGGTGTTAATCTGTATAAGGTCATCTTCAATGACATTTCAAAGTCAAAGTGAAAAAAAGTTATTTAATCAAGTCTAATCATCGTCTATTAGGGTTTCATGGGATCGCTGAGTCTGAATTTGAGGTCTGTTAATCTGTATAAGGTCATCTTCAATGTCATTTCAAGGTCAAAGTATAAAAAAGTTAATTAATCAAGTACAATGATTGACTACTAGGGTTTTTTGGGATCGCTGAGGAGGAATTTGAAGTCTGCTTGTTTGTATGAGGTCAACTTTATTTACTTAAAGGTCATTTTAAAGTTAAAGTAAGAAAAAGTTGTTCACTGACGTCCAACTATCGATTATAAGAGCATTCGAGATCACCGAGTCTGAATTTAAGGTCTGTTTGTCTAAATAAGGTCATTTTAAGGTAATTTCAAGGACAAAGTAATACTCAAGATTGAAGAAAATTGTTAAATAAAATTCAATCATTACTTAAGTTCAATTATCGGCTATCAATATTAATGCATGAAATATAATATTCGTGCATGGCTAAATCTTACAAAGGGAAATTCATTCCTATGGTAACCCCAACTTTAGTAGTTCACTCTAAATTATATTTATTTCAAGATTTTTTATATTATGAGTACAGAAAATGTTTAGTAACTTTTCGGTTATTAAAAAATTTAAATATACACCTAAAAGTTGAAGCTTAAATTTTTGTAAATAATGTTTAATTTCTAGACCGTAAAGCTTCTAATGACCTAATGAACTAATTTAACTTTACCAAATGGATTTGGCTTCAGTATTGATTCAGTATTCTTGCATGAATGTAGGCTTTTGAAATTAAATGACTAAAAGTAATGAAAAAATACAAAAATATTAAAATTTATCAAAAACATTGTTAAATTTTTTTTAAATTAGAATTATTTGTTGAAAAGTTATAAATTTTTGATTTTATAAAAATCCCTATATTCATGCAAGAATGACATTACTGAAGTCAAATCCATTTGGAAAAGTAGAATTAGTTCATGAGGTCATAAGAAACCTTACGTTCCATGAATTATGGATTCGAAGGTTCATCGGGTGATCATGAGAGTATGGCTGGAGTAAAATAAATCCAAAAAGGATTAAAATAAAGGTATTTATGTCTACTTTAAAGTAGTATTTTAAATATTTTTTAATTCTCTTAATCATCAATTAAAAAATTGTCTTTCATTTTTCAGGTTAAAATATGTATATACCCCTTAATAAGATATTTACTGTGATTTTTTTAATGACCTTATATAATATTTCTAGTTATAATTATTCTATAAGATGTAAAATCAATGTTATTTTTACTCTCAAAAAAATTAAAAAATTATTTTTTCTTATTTTCTTGAAATGTTTGTAATATTTTATTTGTCATTTAAATATACAGTAAGATATATATAATTCTTGTTTCCATTAATTAAATACTTGTATTTATTATTGGGTTGCATTTTTATAATAAAAAATCATGTTGATACTTACCCCGAACGCAATACAAATATCAAGATACAAACCTTTTTAATAAATTCTCTCCGAAAACTAATCTGTTGATAATTTAAAAATAATTCTTGCACTCAAAAAATTCTAAGATTGAAAAATAGAAATACTTTCTTAAAAAGTGTTACTTTCAAAGGTCTTCCTTAACCGATAATTGGACTTGATTGCATAGATTTCCCAATTTGACTTTGAAGTGATAGTGAAGATGACCTTATATACAAAAACGAACTTCTAACTCAAATTAATCGCTCGGAAATATTAGAGTAACCGATGAATGGATTTTATTTCACAGTTTTCTCAATTTAACCTTAGAATTAGCTTGAAATAACTCTGAAAATAACCTTATACAGACGAAAGGACCTCAAATTTAGACCACGAAAATAAATACAGACGATGATAAGACTATTCAAATAACTTTTTTCCACTTTAACCTTTGAATAGCCTTAAAGCTGACCTTATATAGATGAATAGATCTCGAGTTCAGACTTAGCGATTCCTAAAACCCTAGTAATCGATGATTAAACTTGATTGAATAACTTTTTCATAGTTTAACCTTAAAATGCCATCGAAGATGACCTTATACACATTAAGGGGAATCCTCATACCGACATAGAGTTCTACCTTATCTACATTTAAATTATGAATTTTAATAAGAATTTAACTATTGATGACTGAAATTCGTAGGAGAGGCACATTCTTAACATGCCAAAGAATTTGTTGTAACGTTAAAAGACAATATAAAGGTAAAAATAAAGGCGAAAACTGCTTAATACGATTAACTTTTCAATGTAGTTATGAATAATCGTATTATGCAGTTTTTGTCTTCATTTTCACTTTTATTCTGTCTTTTGACGTTGCAATAAATTCTTTAGAATGTTAAGAATGTGCCTCTTCTATGAATTTTAGTCAAAAATAGTTAAATTTTTATTAAAATGCATAATTCAAATGTAGCAACTTAATCTAACTTTGACTCAGATATAAAATTGTAGATGATATTATATAGACGAACAGACTTCAAATTCAGACTCAGCGATTCTAGCAATCCTAGTAGTTGATGATTGCGCTTGATTAAGTAACTTTTACTCACTTTGACCTTGAAATAACATCAAAGATGACCTTATACAGACAAACAGACCTCAAATTTAGACTCAGTGATCCAATAAAACCCTAATAGATGATGACTAGACTTGATTAAATAACTTTTTTTCACTTTGACCTTGAAATGTCATTGAAGATGACCTTATACAGATTAACAGACCTCAAATTCAGACTTAGTGATCCCATGAAACCCTAGTAGATGATGATTAGACTTGATTAAATAACTTATTTCACTTTGACCTTAAAATGTCATTGAAGATGACCTTGTATGAATAAATGGACTTTGGATTCAGATTCAGCGGCTGAAAAAACTTCTATGATTTATTATTGATATTTATTAAACATCTTTTTCATTAAAATTTTCATCATTATATATTTTTTTTTTCATTGAAGTTGCCTGCTGTGGAACGCCATCTTCAGGCTACCATTTGGTTTCTCGACAAAAGGCCACAAAGTAAAAAAAAGTTAAAGAAAATACTTACAATTTAAGCTGTTGTAGAACTTTTTTAGTCGACATGAATTTTAGAGAGGTGAGGGTGATCGCTTTGAAAAAGAATACCCCAAATATACACGGTGTACCATTTTAATCTTTGCACTTAATTTTCTCCGAACCTACTGCAACTACAAAAAAAAGGTTCAGAGCAAAATTGACCGTGACAGAGGGGGCCATTTAACTGCGCCCTTGGTTTTGACCTTGAGGTCCAATTTCAAGGTCATTTAAAACTCAAGACCATTTTTTTAAATAGGAATACCTATTTTTGACTGCGGATTTGAAAAGAGCGGGAAATTCTAAGATAAGTTTGTCCCAGGTCAAAATTTATTTGGTGACCTTTTCAAGGACAAAAATCGAGGTCAAATGTCTAAAAACCGATTAAATGCCCTTTTTCTGCATTATCTTGGTTTGCTGATAAATGCAAATGATCTAAGTCGTGTTAAATGGTCATCTTAGTTGCAAGGCAAAAGGATCTTGACCATCTTGACTTTGAGGTCAAATTTCAAGGTCATTTTAAGATCAATAATGTTTTTTCGGTAATAGAAATTTCTATTTTAGACTACGAATTTAAAAATATTAGTTAATTTTACGCTAAGATTATTCTAGGGGAAAGTTGATTTCATGACCTTGGAATGGTCCAAAATCAAGGTCAAATATTGAAAAACTTATCGAATGCTCTTTATCTGAATTACACTGGTTTCCTAAGACTTTTGGTGTATCGATATGAAAGAAAAGTTCAGAAAAAATTTGTGCATGGCGAAGGGGGCCTCGCCATGCACAACTTTTGTCTGGACTTTTTGGTGTGATTGATTTTAACCTTGAACTTCAGTTTCAAGGTCATTTCAAGGTCGACTTAAAAGAGCGTAAAATTTTACGTCGGAAACAGTATTTTAAAATATTTTTCATGACCTTTGGAAGGTTATGTCAAGGTTCAATGCTGAAATACCTAGTATGATGTCTTCTGTCTGGAGAACGTTCAGCGTAAAGTCTTAGTGCAGCACGAAAATATTAGGACACACCTCTAAAACCATTTTCATATCAACAATTTTATTTGAAGGTTATACAAAAGTGGAAGATTAAAATAGCACTATTCAGTTGTAATTAATATTTCAAGTGCAATAAACAAAAATAAAAATAGTTTTGATAATAATATTAAGACTCAAGAAGTAGTAATAGCAATAAATGAATTTAAATGCGGATTAAATATTAGAATATTCTTTTTAGACTATTTTTATTAGAAAATAATGTTTTACGAAGAACGATAGATAAATTTTCATATTGAATTTTGCCTCTACTCATTATTTAGTTTTATCTTATAACTGAATTTTTTTTAAAGCGTTCTTCGTAGTAATTGAAGAAATATGTAGAGTCATGTTTGTGTTAAATAAATTATTTTTTATTTAAAAATAATCTTTTACAAAAATATTAAAGTATCTAATTCGACCTAGACGAAAGTTATCATTTACTACTATTACTACTTCTTCACTTTTTTTATTATTATCAAAAATTTTATGTTTGTTGGACTACACTTAAAATATAAATTACAACTTAACAGTGTTATTTAAATTTAAAAACTGTTTTAATGGCTGACTACCCTCCAAATGAGATTGTTGATATGATAATGGTTTTAGGAGAATGTCGTAATAACTATCGTGTTGCAGCAAGACTTTACGCTGAACGCTTTCCAGATAGAAGACATCCTAGTGATAGGTCAATACAAAGTTTAACTGACAGAGCTTGTTGAGGACGTCTTGCTCGCCAAAGCAGGCGTCATGAGTACAACGAAGATGATGCTCGTGTTATAACTATTCTTGCGGTTATTCATCTTAATCCTCATGTCAGCAGTCGTCAAATAGAAATGGAAGTTGGTATTCCAAGACGAACATTTTTGAGAATTTTAAATAGGCTTAATTACCATGCTTACCATGTCACGCTCGTACAGGAACTGACAAGGAATCATATGCAAATGAGGACTGAATTTTGCCAATGGGCCTTACACATTGTAGAAAATGATCCCAATTTTTTTAAATATGTACTTTTCTCTGACGAAGCTAAATTTTATAGCGATGGACAATTAAATAGGCTCAATTGTCATTATTGGTCAAATGAAAATCCTCATTGGCACAGAGCTGTAGATCATTAGCATCGCTGGAGCCTTATGGTATGGTGTGGGATTGTAAATGGATATTTGATTGGCCCTTACTTTTTTGAGCGAAATGTTAATGGAGACAGCTATTTGCAGTTGATAAGAGACCACTTGTTAGAATTAATAGAAAATGTTTATTTAGAAACTAGACGAAGAATGTGGTTTCAGCAGGATGGTGCACCACCACACTTTGCACGAATTGTCCGAGAATTTTGGAATCAAAATTGACTCACGATAATCCAGCACCCCGACGTGAGAGGCAAGGGGACTCACGATAATCCAGCACCCCAAAGGGAACACGATCCTATTACGTCCACGTCGTTGTTCCTGGGTAACGCTAAAGATGGGATAAGCATATTATGTTATTTAATTTTGGATTGACCTTCTTCAGATCCATTCACGACATAACAAACTTAAAATATCACTTTGAGTGTCACTTTTTCTAACTGCAGTGTCAAAAATAGGCCGAGGCCCCCTTCGCCATGCACAAATTTTTTCTGAACTTTTCTTTCATACCGATACACCAAAAGTCTTAGGAAACCAGTGTAATTCAGATAAAGAGCATTCGATAAGTTTTTCAATATTTGACCTTGATTTTGGACCATTCCGAAGTCATAAAATCAACTTTCCCCTAGAATAATCTTAGCGTAAAATTAACTAATATTTTTAAATTCGTAGTCTAAAATAGAAATTTCTATTACCGAAAAAACATTATTGATCTTAAAATGACCTTGAAATTTGACCTCAAGGTCAAGATGGTCAAGATCCTTTTACCTTGCAACTAAGATGACCATTTAACACGACTTAGATCATTTGCATTTATCAGCAAACCAAGATAATGCAGAAAAAGGGCATTTAATCGGTTTTTAGACATTTGACCTCGATTTTTGTCCTTGAAAAGGTCACCAAATAAATTTTGACCTGGGACAAACTTATCTTAGAATTTCCCGCCAAATTCGTCGAAAATCTGTAAAAATGTTCTATTTGATACCCAAAATATACCAAAAAAATTTTAGAGGTCCAGGTCAAAGGGGTCAGGATTTAAACGTGATGGAATTTTTCGAATTTTCCAAATTTTTTGCTAAATAAATATTTTAATGAATTTTTTCCTCACAAACTATCAATTTTTCGTTAAAACTTAATAGAATACTTTTTCTTGGAAATTAGATGTAGAATTCACCTGAATTTTTGCAAATTATAATATACTGATTTTTATGCTTACTTGATCGATTTAAACATACTATTTAGTATATCTAAAAACCGAGCAGGTTAAATTGGCTTTTTAAAGTCTTATTTTTTTCGTTTTTTTATGAGGAAAAAATATACGAAGCCTGTAGTTGGGCAGCCTTCTCAAAGCTATTTAATTGTGCAAAAATATCTGAAAAAATCGTTATTTTGGGTCAATGATGAGATTCGTGATTTTTTTTTCTGAAAAAGTATTGATTTTTGGGACACATGTATGAAAATGTTTTTTATTAAAAATTGTATGTAAAATTTATGTAAATTTTTGTAAACCATTATTTGCTAAACATCACAAATTATAAATGAAATTTTGAAATTTTAAAATTTATTTTTTGTTAAATTTTTAGTATATATGGTTCATAATGTCTTAAATTACAATTTGTAAAAACATGTTCATATTCTACACATGATTTTCAATAAAAAACATTTTCATACATATGTCCCAAAAATCAATACTTTGTCAGAAAAAAAATCACGAATCTCATCATTGATCCAAAATAACGATTTATTCAGAGTTTTTTGCACAATTAAGTAACTTTGAGAAGGCTGCCCAACTGGAGGCTTCGTATATTTTTTCTTCATAAAAAAACGAAAAAAATAAGACTTTAAAAAGCCAATTTAACCTGCTCGATTTTTAGTAATACTAAATAGTATGTTTAAATCGATCAAGTAAGCATAAAAATCAGTATATTATAATTTGCAAAAATTCAGGTGAATTCTACATCTAATTTCCAAGAAAAAGTATTCTATTAAGTTTTAACGAAAAATTGATAGTTTTTGAGGAAAAAATTCATTAAAATATTCATTTAGCAAAAAATTTGGAAAATTCGAAAAATTCCATCACGTTTAAATCCTGACCCGTTTGACCTGGACCTCTAAAATTTTTTTTGTATATTTTGGGTATCAAATAGAACATTTTCACAGATTTTCGACGAATTATATTTTTTTGTTAGGTGAGTTGACGTGAAACGTCCCATATATATATAAAGTGATCCCTTTTAAATTAATTTCGATAGTTAAAATAAACATTTTTTCTTACTTTTTTTTCAATTAGGAAGGAAAGATTTTTAATGAAATACTTTTTATTCGTATAAGAAAAGGAAACGCACTATAAAAGATTTTTAGTCAATAGTAATTAGATTATTTTTCCACTGCATATCTTGACCGGCTTGGTCAACTTTCAAGGGCAATGGTAGAGCTGGTGTGGACTGTACTTCTTCTTGTAGAGGTAGCTCTTTTAAGTTTAGTGGTACTACTTTTGATGGGTTAGGATCTTCTTCGAGATCCAAATCAATTACAACACGCTGTTGTTGTGGTTGTCGTAGCTTAGGAGGAGTTATTAAATATTTAGCTGGTGTATCAATTACGTATGGGTTAACAATTAAACTCCTTTTTTGGGCCGAATTTCTTTCTTGGTAGCAGGAATTGTGGCTCTAGGTCGATGTCGTTTTCTTCAACCCACCCTATAGACTACGCTCTGGCCTCTCCTTGCAGATTTAGCTTATCTGCTGCTTGCCTTGTTTTAAGGCCAAGATCTCTTCTTTTATTATCTGTCATCTATTGGGGCAGAAGAAGGGAAAAAAGCAGAAAATCTATAAGCAAAGTGAGATTACTTATAGAAAAAAAAACAATAAATAAAAGAGAAACAAAAATATGTGAGAGAAAAATTGCTCCGACACCTAATTTTCTCTTTTCTCTTTCCAAGTTTTTTACTGCTGTTAAGCGATAAAAAAGAGCCAGCACTATATGCCGTGAGGCTCAATAAATACAAGCCCAAAATCGTAAATCAACTTTTAGATATAGAGTCAACTTGTTTCCCTTTTTTATTTTCTTCGAATGAGCCCTTTATGCTGTTAAGATCAAAAGATGAATTGCAATGAAAGTCTTATGCCATGAAGCTCAAAACTTACAAAACCCTCAAGAAATAAAACGTTATGATTTATTTTTTCCTTTCAGAAATTTTTAAATGCTGTTAAGCATAAAAAATAATTTACAAGTTTTATGCCGTGAGGCTCTAAAACTGTAAACACTGTCAGAAAAAATAGAGTGTTAAAAAAAAAAATTAAAAAAAAATCATCAATTTTTATATAAATAAGTGCAAAGTTACGTTTGCAAAGAAAGGAAAATGATCCACTTCATATAAGCAAGAGAAAGGAGTAAAAAAAATTAAAAGAAAAGTATAAGCATTAGCCTTATCTTGCACCTTGCTTTAGATAAGACGATTGTATAGATATTTAACTTCGTTACTTGTAGAAAAAAAAGACAAAAAATATTGTTATGATAGTCGAATATTGCGTTGGTTTCGAGATAATTAAAGAGAAAGATAAGTTCTTTCTTATACAAAGTAAACACATTAATAATATTGTAAAAAAATTCAATGTGATTGAAGCAAAGAATTGCGATACTCCAGCCGATAAAAGTTTATTATATACATTAAAAAAAGGTGAGTCAAATTTAGAATTACCGTATCAAGAGTTAATAGGAAGTCTGATGTATATCGCTGTTGCGACACGATCAGATATAATGTATACAGTTACTTTTCTGTCGCAGTTTAATAAATGTTACGGAAAGAACATTGGAATGCTGCAAAGCGAGTAGTCAGGTATTTAAAAAGAACAAATGATTATGGTTCAATTTATAAGCAAATTAGTGATGAAATTGTAGGATATGTAGACGCCGACTAGGGTTCCAATGTTCTCGATCGAAAATCCTATACAGGATATGTTTTCAAGTTCGCAAGTGCAGCAGTTGCGTGGAAAGCTCAGAAACAAAAAACAGTTGCATTGTCGTCTGCAGAAGCAGAATATATGGCATTGGCTAAATTGTATAAAGAGGCTATTTTCTTAAAAAATTTGCTTTTTGAATTAAACATAAAGATAAAATTAAAAATCTATAACGATAATCAAAGTGCGCAATTATTAGCTAACAATGCTATGTTCCACGCGAGATCTAAACATATAGACTTACGCTATCATTTTATAAGAGATGCGTTGAATAAAAAAGAATTAAATGTAGCTTATTTACAGCGCCGGACTTATGTTTGTGGAGGCCTATGGACTATCGTCACGTGGGGGCCCTATGCAAGGCTACTGAATTAAATAATTTTTCTAATTTTACAAAAATGTTTTGAATAAATTTTAAGGAATGAAAAAAACAACATAATCATTTCAGTTAATATATATATATTTATTAAATAAAACATTTTCTCACTTTTTTTTCTGCAAATTCTTTTATTATTTGTTCGACATCTAATGATTGCGTTATGTCGCGTTCAGAACTAATTATAGTTAAATGATTCAACCTATTTTGTGTCATCGAAGTTCGCAGTGAATTTTTAACTCATTTTAATTTGGAAAACGAACGTTCCCCTGTACAATTTGTGATTAGCAAAGTTAAATAAACATGTAGAACCCTTTCGACGTTGGGAAAAGATTCTTTAACATTATTAGTGATTATTAACGTATACATTGCTTGTTCCCGACTAATATTGTTCTTTTTATCAAAGTTTAATAACTCAGCACAAAATTTTTGGAACTGCAATAACTCCATTTCTAAATTATTATCCAAATCGTCTTTGTAAATATCAACTAATCTATTAGCATTTACAGAAATATCTACAGGGCTTAATTCATTAAATTTGCTTAAAAAACCAAATCTTAATTCAGATTCTTTATACGCAGATACTCGCTTCTCTAATGCAGCCATTAAAGTATCAATAATTGGTACATATTCGAATATGCGGAATGATTCCGAAGCATTTAAGTTTGCTTCTGAAGTATGGCCATAGTCAAGTGGATTTAATCTCACATTTCTCTGTCTTACATGTGCAGATTTGCGATACTCGACAACTCCCGAGAGTTCTATGCCCAAACGCTCATAATGATGGAACTTATCTCTCTTTTCTGCTACGAATGTCTTCAATGACTTCAGCAATGATGTGGCAGTATTTAATTCTAATTGTGGATTTTGCAAAGCCTTGCTAGTTTTATTCAAAACTTCAAGAATATCATTCCAAAATACTGCCATAATTCCAGTTTCTAATTGACACATTTTATTGTATAGACCCAAAGCCTCACATCGTGTTTTCGATTCGAAATCTTTATCTGCAGAAATCCTTAAAAGCGTGTCTTTTATAGGAAAATAACCTTTTATAAAAGCCTTATTAGCATCTCCACGACTTGACCAACGCGTACAATCTATTCTTTGTGGAACCAATATTTTATTATTATTCTCTTTTGCGGAAGTTAAAGCCTCAACAAGTACACTCCAACGCTTATCAGATGCTGAGAAAAATACATAAAAATTTTGCAAAAACATAAAGTAGTATGTCGAGGAAGTCGACGAGTCCGATGCTTTTTCCCCAACAAGATTTAAAGAATGAGCGAAACATGGTACCCACAGTGCTAAATTATTTTCTTGCATAATCAATGCTTGCAATCCATTAAACTTACCACTCATTGAAGACGCATTGTCATACGACTGACCTCTACAATTCTTAATATTTAATTCATTTTCATCCAAAAAATTTGTCAAGGCATTGAACATATCTTGCGATTTGTGTCCTTGATTTGATAAGAATTTAAGAAACCTCTCTACTGGAATATTATTCTCAATATACCTAAATATTAAGGTCAGTTGATTAACGTGACCTTCATCATTTGTTCCATCCAATGAAATGGAATAAATTTTTGATATTTTTATTCGTTTTATTATTTCATCAAAGACTTTTTTACCAATTATTTCTATTAGTTCCTCATAAACAGTAGAAGATAAATAATTTACTTTGCCACTTCCACAACTACCGTACTGCTTTATATATTCGAATAGAAAAGAATCATATTTTGCTAGTAATTCTATCAATCCTAAAAAATTACCATTATTTAGAGATCCAAGTTTTTCGGTACTTCCTCTAAAAGATAAAGCACGCAATCCTAAATGTAATACCACATCTACAACTCGTGTTAAAATTTTACACCAATATTTCGTAGAAGATTCAACTTGTTTCTCCAGCTCAGTGTCTATTTTCCCACATTCTTTTGAAAAATTATTGAAATTTATCAAAGCTTTTAAATGCACTGTGGACGTTTCATGCGATATTAGCCGCTCGTTTGCATGCTTCCAGTCAAAAAAACCGTCACGTGTAAATTGGCTATCTATACATTCTTGATATAATTTACAGTAAAAACAATATAAACGTCCAGTACTTGGAGAAAAACATAACCAAGAACGTTTTATAACATCTCCAGCTGAAGTCTTGCGATAAAACATGTTGACTGAACATTTTCTGTTTTGTTTTCCATCATTTTGAATAAATGATTTTTCTTTTAAAATTTCACTATCGCAATATTGTATATTTGAATTGTTTTTTGCCCAATATTTAATACTTTCTTTCGTTCTTTCCGGCCACAAACCAATATCATTGTATAAATCTTTATTATCTTCTATTTTATCCTATAAAAATATATCTTTTTAACATATACATAGATAAAACGATTATTTTGATGCTTGTATATATATAAATAAAATATTGTTTGAAAACTTTTTCATATGAATATACACGAATTTACAGCTTGAACGAATAAAAAAATATAATTTTATAATATTTTGACTCAATAACATTTTGATGTTGTTTTTACTGATTCGGTTGAGCTAAAAATTTTTTAACAAAAAATAAGAAAAATAAAATAGTTTATGATGTGACTATTCTTCAAATATACTGTTTATATTTTTTTATAGTTATTAATCTAAAAAGATTATTAACTTGAATAATATGCCTAATTACATGAATTATATAAATAATAATAACAACAATAACCTCTTTATTTTGGTCTTGCTCTGCAATAATCGAAGCATTATTATCTGTAGTGTCAATGTCAATAGTTTCATTTTCATTATTATCTGTAGTGTCAATATAAATAGTTTCATTTTCATGAGAATCGTCTGGTATGTCACTTGTTGATGGTAAAAAATCAGAAATGCGACGTGTCTTTGCTAATAAAGATTTTTCTTTTTCATTCTTCTCTTTAATTGCCTGACGTTTTAAATTTCCACTTTTAAAAACGCGTTTAGCTCGATGTCGATCATTCATATTATTTGGTTTATATTTTTTTTTCAAGTTTTCTTATATTTAAATAAATATATCTATTTCTCAGTTAACTATTCACTTTACGTGCGACTCATATAAAAAGGCTATTTTTCTTTTGCACGTTTCGACGTGAATATAACTAACTAAGAGTGGGGATAGTATAAACATCTATGTTTCGAATTATTATTTAGCGTACATAGACTCCGCGGGATCAGTTATAACTTGTATTTGCGTGTTTTTGTTTTTACGCGGTGGTCGGTAGAATAATATTCGTGTTTATATAAAGAAGTCTGCTAAATACATTATAATGATCTACACGAATTTCGGCATTTTATAAAAGCATTTTGATTTATAATCAGGGTTGGTTCTAGAAAAACTCTACGCTCATAGTTTATGACTGTAAACGTATAGATTTTGCGACGCCAACGCTGTTTCGCTATTATAGCAATTACACAATAAGTCGTCGCAGCGCTGTAAGCGCGAAATCTCTACACTTACAGTCATGAACTGTGAGCGTAGAGTTTTTCTGAAACCAACCCTGATTATAATATTTTATTGATTCGTTTTTTTTATTTTTTTTTTCATTTTGTAAAGGATATGTGGAGGCCCCAATTTTGTGGGGGCCCCTGGGCTTAAGCCCCATTAGCCCTTATGTAAATCCGGCGCTGCTTATTTACCTGCAGAAGAAGTGATCGCGGATGCAATGACAAAACCGCTTTATAAATCTAAACATTTCTTTTGTATTAACAGTATAGGTGTAAAAGACGTTTCGAAAGATAATAGCCGTAATAAGCATACATTGAGAGGGGAGTGTTAATACTATGTAAGTTTCAATGTATGCTCTTGTATGCATGTATACTGCCACCGAGCTACTTTTGCCCCCCTTCGTCTAAAATCGATTCATCTAAAAAGTTTTATAACTCTGAAAAAATAGTCGTAGCCTAAAAATTCCAACGGGATTCAAAAGATTATTGGAAATTTTTTCAAAAACTATTGGTTTGATATGAAAAAAACATTTTTTTCGTATCTCTTATTCTTGTTTGAAAAGAAATTTTTTTAACTTTGTTTTGACTTCGTAAAATAGTGTTCAATTTTAGTACAAATTTATACATTAATACAAAACTAAATAAATTTTAAAGTTAATATTTTGACGATAAAAATGCAATGTCGGACGTCTCGATTCGACCTTTTAAACCGGAGCTATAAGATTTTATATTAAAAATTAGGCTTTTTTTCGATGTATGAATATCTCTGAATTTAAGAGGAATAGAAAAATTTGTCAAATTATAATTTTAAACCTATTAAAGATCTTTGATTGTTTTGAATGTTTAACGCTCAGATTACACGTTTCAAAATATTTTTTTTTACACTAATTAGAAAACGTGTCCAATTTAAACACCCAATTGTTAAATGTTAGGTAAATATCATATCAATCATAATAAAATAAAATTGGTTATTCAGTCATATAATAATTTACAAGTAAGCAAAAATTTGAGTATTCTAAGTTTTTCTATCAATTGTAGGCATTCTAAGTATAAAAAATGTAACCTGTACATATAAAAACATTAAAATTCAATAAATAACATATCGGCTATTTTAATGTTTACTACAAATATAATCATTTTTCAACACTTACAAATTTCAAAGTCTGATTATGATAAAATATTTTTTGTACAGAAAAAAATCTTCTAAAGTTAATTTTAGCAAAAATCTGCCTTGAATGTATTATATATATATATATATATATATATATATATATATATATGTGTGTGTATGTGTGTGTATGTATGTATGTATTTATATCTACATCGAAGGTAATACTTCCAGGACATTTCTGATATTTAAGGGTAGGGTTCCGGAACATTTCCAAATTTCATGGTTGTTTTATATATATGACATTGTAACGAGCCTTGGTGTTGTGCTTGACTCTAAGCTTTCTTGGGAGCCTCACATTAATATAGTTACAAAAAAATTCAACAGAGTGTTGTATGCTTTGCGGTTTTTTCGTCGGTACACCACGGAGGCTCTGCGTAAACAACTTGCAACCACCCTGCTGTTTCCGCATCTCGATTACTGTTCGGTGGTTCTGCTCAATGCTTCTCAGGGCTTGAAGAGAAGAATACAAAGACTGCAGAATTAAGTATTAGGCAGTTTGCTATGCAAGCTCGGGGCAGGTGGCGTTCTGAGCTCTAGCGCTGTCATGGTGGTCACGCTACGACATTCTTGCGATGTTAACATGTATGAGTGCATTTATGAGTCTATCTGTGTATATTCAATGACGTCATATTAAGATAAAGTAAAACTTGCGTGTTTGACGTCTGAAAGTAGTGGGGGAAGCCCCTTCTCTAATAGCAGCGCGTTGCGTGTCGTTGCACGCACATAGCAACACGTATATGCTCATGCATGCACGGATACATTGTGATGTGCCGCCATGACAGTGCTAGAGCTCAGAACACTACCTACTCTGAGCTTGTATAGCAAACTGCCTAATAAGAATGGGAGCTCATATTTCTCCTCATAGAGCCGCGTTGGGTTGGCTGCGTACTGATTCGAGGAGACAGTATTTTTTGGCTGTACTTATGTACAAGATCGTGCGCATGAATACTCCGGAGCATCTAATGGGTCTCTTCACTAGATGTGTACTCAGGGTGGCTACTAGGGGGAGAAATCAGGGATCTAGCGGTGTCCTTTATGCGTACTGAGGTTGGCGGGAATTCTTTCCAAGTTCAAGGTGCGCATTTTTGGAACTCCCTGCCTGCTGAGATTAAACATCTTCCATCTCTCAGCAGGTTCAAAGCAGCGGTGAGAGGGTACTTGCTCGACCTAGATTAATACTTTTTACTATTAATTTATGTTAATTTATTTAATTTATTTTTGTAACGTCCTATATATAGGCTTAAGGTGTGAGTGTATTTATAATATGAGTGTTGACTGAATGGTTGGTGAGTGGGAGTTTTTATTTGATTTTATTCTTGACTGCGTTTCATGCTATTGCGTACGCTTGTTATTTTATTTTATCATGTATTAAATTTAATTCTTTTAAATTTTAATATTGTGACTGATAGATATTGTATGACTGATTTTTATTTATATGATTATTTTTATTTATATTGCGTGTATTTTATGATTACTTTGTGATATCACTTTTATTTATTTTAGTTTGTGACTTACTTATTCAGTATTATTAGATTTAGTGACTGACTGTGATATTAATTGTGCAATATTTACATTTACATATTTATTTATACTTTTTGTGCAATATTTATTGTTCCTATATTTACAAATTGTATTACACGTTTTTGTCCTCTTTTATAAAATAAAATAATATCTATCTATATATATATATATATATATATACAGTGTGTCCTAAAAGTAATGATACACCTAAGAAATTTCCAAAGTTGATAATTTTTTCAATCAGGTGACGGTCGTTCTGGGAGTAACTTTTTACGAGGTATCCGATGATGACCTTGGATTTGACCTTGAACCTCATTTTCAAGGTTATTTTGAGGTCAACCTCATTTTTTATAGTGTAATCAAAAACAGCGGAAAATTTTACATTAATACATATCTGGACATAAAATTTCCGCTTTTTTCGATTCCGTTATAAACAGTAGGGGTTCCAGTAGGGGTAATTAAAAAAAATTAGGTCGACCTCAAAATAACCTTGAAAATAAGGTACAAGGTCAAATTCAAGGTCGCCATCGGATACCTCGTAAAAAATTACTTCAAGAACGACCTTCACCTGATTGAAAAAATTATCAACTTTGGAAATTTCTTAGGTGTATCGTTACTTTTTAGACACATTGTATATATATGCATATATATATATATATATATATATATATATATATATATATATATCTTCCTATATTATATAGTTATATTAAAAATTAAGATTAAGCAGACCCACTTCCCCCCTGGTCCTATTCTAATAATTATTGTTATGATAATAATCTTTTTAAATATACAGTATATCTTTATTAGTAAATATAACTCACTATTGGTAATAATTAAGGAAGCGCTGACTAACAGCTTTATTAGGAATTAAATAAGTTACAACAAGTTACTGATGTACCAGATAATAACAGATTTTATTGTAGAAATATCAAGGCACACTTTCTTATATGTGCGCACGTGGTTAACATTCGGACAAACCGATTAGAAAATCGTTGTAACTAAGGTTCTATAGCACCCAGAAATGATATCAAAAAAGCAAATTAAAGGTTTTTCACTCTACTTTAATAATCTGTGATGTATTTATGTTCTTAGTTCCTTCATATTTATGTTTAAGGAGAAATAAGCGAAAAATTCGGAAAAACCTTGGTTTTGACGGGTTGTTTAAGATATCTCCGTCACAGAAAGCTTTTTATAAATACTTTTCCATGAAAGTACATCACAAGATCCTCAAAATGAGCCCTAGTAGACCTTCGTAACCCTATCCTATTAAGCGCTACTTAATTTTATCCAATGAAAAGTCGTCTCGGCCCACAGTGCGCCGCTATCACCATTTGTGATGTCCGGTCACTTCAATCAGTTTACTTAGACGCATTAATAGTGAGATATTTCTTGTTGAATTCAAATGATTAATTTTTTCTTTTGGTTGCAGGATGGAGGAACTAGATCGCTTACCTTTTTTGTGCGTTGGCTGCGTGATCGAAAGAAAAAGAGTTTATTACTCCTATTTTCTTGTTAAAGAGCGTAGTGCTCCTTCATGTGGTTGCCCGCTGTTAATTGGATGAGGGTGGTCGTAATAAGACTTTCATTTACAAAGATTATGTTGATTTTTATAAATAATATTTATTTAAAATTGATACACAGAAATATTATAAAACGAGTCGCGCAATCTTATAATGAAAATCTCGTTGACGCTTTGTCTATTTAAATTTTGTAGGAATAAATTTTTAATTATTTTTAAGCAGTAAGTCACGAAAATTTATGATAAACAGCGAATAGACTTGTTGTTTTACTTGATTTAGTATATGTATTTAAGAAGTAAAAAACGCGAGTTAACAAGTTTATTCTACTATTTTGATTTTTGTTTGCTTTATACCGCGACTCGAGAGAGGTACTGTTCTTGAGAGGTCTAGTTGTGGACTAACTGACAAAAGTTTTTTTTCTCTGCAAGAAAGATACAAATCTAGAAAAAAAAGTTTATTAAAATTTTAAAAGAGTCCCATTGGTCAGTCCGTCCGTGAGAAACTCTTTAAAATCTCACATTCGGTGACAGAATGTATTTTCTTATCGCGACTAAAAATGCTGATTAGCATCCGCGTCCCACAAACTTACTGCTTGTTCTTAAAACTACTAAGAGAAATTAAAATTATTTCTTAATATAAAATATTAACTAAAAGATTCATTTTTTTATTATCAATATGTATGTTTAGAAATGTTATTGAGAGAATGAACTGGAAATATTGCATGCATGTTTACATGTGTATATATATATACATATATATATAAAAGATTTTCGCCGCTGCTGCTGTCAGTCTCAACTTGCTACCTTAACTCTTTCTTTTTACTGATAAATTTTACCCAATTTATCGTAAATTTTAGCTAATTTATTGTAAATTTTAACTAAAAATTTCATTTTTTAGCTAATTTTAGCTAATTTATTGAGAATTTTAGCTAAAACTATAATATTTTAGCTGAGTTTAGCTAATTCATTAAGAATTTTAGCTAATTCATTAAAAATTTCAGCTAATTTATATTAATTTTAGCTAAAATTTTAATTTTTTACTTAAAATCTAATAAATCAGGTCAATTTGATTTTAATTATTATAAGATTTTTTTTTTAGCTAATTTTAGCTGATTTATTGAGAATTTTAGCTAAAAATTTAATTTTTTAGCTAAGTTTAGCTAATTTATTGTGAATTTTATTTAAAATTTTAATTTTTTCACTCAAAATCTGATAAATCAGGTCAATTTGATTTAAATTATCATAAGATTTATTTTTCTTTTTATATTATAGAAGATTGTAGAAATTTACAAAAATGAAAATATTTGTTTATGCCAGATAAATGAAATAAGAATTAAGCCTTTAAAAGTTAGGAGGTGATTCTCGGAGCATAATGCGAAATAAAGATAGGTTGGAGATGATGACCATAACAGCGTCTAATATGCGCTGTATAAATAAATATTTATATTATATGTTATATTTTATATTATGTGGACATTATTAATTATTGAAATATAAAAAATGTATAAATGTATATAAGTATATGAATGTAAAATTATTACAAGGGATTATATACATTATGAAATTTATGTATTAAATTCAAAAGGGGGTTTGGCGAGCGAAGCGAGCAGGGGGTATATATTATAAAAAGATTTCGCCGCCGCCGCTGTTGCTGTCACTGCCGCTGTGTATAAGAATTCGATTTGTCTTTGGTTAGCTAGAATTTAGCTAAAATCTTGCTAAAATTAAGCTTGAAGTTAGCTGAAAATTAGCTAAAAGTTACCTAAAAGTTAACGAAAAATTAGCTAAAATTTATGTTAATTTTAAGCAATTTTAGGTAAATTTTGGTTTGATTTCAGCTGAATTTCAGCTGCATTTTAGATCTATTTATATTATATTCTCTCTATACTATTGAAAGTATATCGTCGCTGTCGTCGCTGTCATCGTCAGAAATGTGCCCCTCATTTTTGGACTTACATTACAGCGTTAAATGTAGAATCTTTTTACTACTAGACTGACATTTGATAAAACATTTATAAATCAATTACTGACTTTATTCTTTATTTAATATTATAATAAAACATATATACGTAACCCTCATAACACACAACATTTAATTATTAATTCTGTCGTGGTATAAAGCTAGGACTTCACAGATGATTAGATTCATTGAAAGATCATTAAAGATTCACCTCAAAAAAACTTTTGAATAATAATATTATTTAGTATTTTAAATAAAAGTTATTAAAAAAATTGCAAATTCTTAAATATTTTTTTAAAGTTATAAAGGCAAGATGGGGGTTGGCGCGCTTGCGCGCAGGGGGATTGCCCCCTAGTATATATATATATATATATATATATATATATAGCTAATAAAAAGTTAATAAAAGCGAAATAAAAATGGAAGAAAATTTTTTTCATACATCCGTGATTATGCGGATGTAACATAGTGTAGTTTTAATTTTATAACCATTCTAGAAATTGAGAATAAATTTAGATTTTTTCGTTTTTTTTTTATTTTACGTAGATTACTTGATGAATTTGCTTTGAAATTCGCATGAAAATTCTTTGCAACTGTCAAAAGAAAGATGACTTTTGAAAACCGATCTTCTTAGCATAGGTTTAATGTTAAAACATTTTAAAAATTCTGAAAAAAATTTTCATTTTCCATTTTTTTCTATTTTACGTAAACTACTTGATGGATTTGCTCTAAAATTCGAATACAAGTTATTTGCTACTGTCTTTATGAAACGGTACGTACGGTAATCAAATAGAATAATTTGTTATTATATTATTTGGAAGATATTTTAAATTACTATTAGTAGATGGTGTAATGAAAAAATCATTTTGATTTATTATTACAACTTTTTTAAATCCAAAGCGGGTATCCAAGAATTAAACTTATCAAGATGTCCCACCCAACTAACGTAATATTCTTTTCTCGAACCTTTTCCTTTACTGCTTAATATTTTATCGATTGTATACTCTTGCTGCTCTACTCTTTCTTTATCAATGAAGACGAGTTCTTCGGAATGAAAAAAAAACTTCAATTTCTTAACCCTGCAAGTCTTGTAGCTCGTAAATGAATAAATTTTGTCTTTTTAAAACGTAAGATATTTTAAATATTTCTTTGCTCCAAGATTTAACAGCATCTTTTTCGAAAACGTTTCTTTCTCAACTCGTACACACATACTGTCTGGTTTCATATCTAGATTTTTTACAAACAGGTTGTCTCGTTGTCTCTGCAGCGCACTTCGAATGAATTTCTTCTTGCTGTACGCATGTTATAAATAGTTACTAAAGCTGATGGCATTTTTATAGTCGTGTGAGGTGTTTTATTGTATGCATTAACTATGTGTTGTAAGACATCTATGTAACGTTTTGTATTTTTAAATGTAAAGTATCTATACATTTGATCTTTCAAAGTTCTGTTGAAACGTTCTACAACAGCAGCTTTAACATCAGAGTTTGTAATTACACGGAATCTTATTCCATTTTCTTTGAGAAATTTTAGCAATACCGATTCAACAAATTCTTTTCCACGATCGGTTTGAAGCAGGAAGAAAAGCGATCTTTACTCGTGTTGATTATCTTGTTAAAAGCTTTAGTAACTTCCTCGCAAGTTTTGTCTTGTAAAAATTGTACCCATACGAATTTACTCGAAATATCTATTACGACGAGTAAATATCCGATACTACCATTATAATTTTTTAAAGATATTGATTGTATGAAATCAGCCTCCCAAACTTGATCTAGGGAGTCAATGTCGTAATATAAACGAGGAAATTTTCTACGCATAGTTTTGTGTAGAGTGTAGGTATCCCTTTCGTTATCCATTTTTTAATTTCGTCCCGAGGAATATTTTTTTATTTACTCTGATTAAATTTTTTGCGCCTGAAAAGCTAGCCTCGTGTTAAGAATCAAAATATCGTTTTTCTAAAATATCCATGTTATTTAAGTTTTGTCGACCAATTTTTATTTGACTTTGGTGTCGAAGAAAGGAAATTACATTTTTTCTTTTTCTTCTTTTCAGAGGTAGAGTTGGAGCTTTTTTCCGATAAAACAGTGGTATCGGTAAATGATAAAAAACTATCGTTACGTGATATTGACGAATCATCAAACGCAGTATCGTTTTCTTTGGCGGTTGTTATGCTATCCTAAAATTAAATTTTTTTATTTTCAAATTGTTTAAGACTGTTTAATTCCCACAATTCTTCGTTGCCGACAAATTCATGTGGTGTGTCAATATCTCGCAGCACTTTTGCAAACTGTTCTCTGCCCGAAGCTTTTACTTCTTTTCTACGCAGTGGAGCACCGTTTATTGAATGAATGATATTTGAATCTTGAATTTTTTCTCCATCTATGAATATAATGCCTTTCTCGTTCCAAGTAATACGATATTTGTTGGATTTCAGATAAATTAATAATAATTCGGCTTTCTTTTTATATAAATTCTTTTATCTTCGTTGGTTTTCGGTGGATGTTTTCGTTTTTCGCCTTCGATGAAAAATAAATATCTCTGTAAGGTTTTTAAATAATCTTTAAGTTTTTCTTGATCATTTTCATAAGTCGTAGAGTCAAGAATTTTTTTGATTTCATTATCCAAACGCGATAATGTATTGCCTACCGTTTGAATAGATTCCAGTGCGGTCGGTATTGCAGCGGTAAACTCTGTTTTACCCTCGCCAAATTTTACATTCTCCCTCTGTATACGTTCAAGTTGGTCTTTAGATAAAAGTATCATTTTCTTTGCTTTATCCACGTTTATTTCTTAACCATTAACGAGAATAATGTTTCAAGTATAGGTTGCAGCAAAAACGGTAAACAACTTCCACCATTCTGTACTATAGCACGTTTTTTCACTCTCCAAGAATTTTTAGGTTTGGCTTTCTCATAAAGAAAGCATTGTATTGACAAAAAAAAATTTTTCTATTTTTTTATTAATTTGTACAAATTTGGACTCAGGGAGTCGAAAAAAGTGGTTCTTAGAAAATGTCTGTATGTGTGTGTGTGTGTGTGCACGGTTAGAAATATTAACAGACATGTCTGTTAAAAACTGTTTACAGATAAATGTGTCTGTTACTGTAACAGACAAATTGTCCGTGAAAAATGTAATATACATTTTAAATTGACATACTTGTGTTGGTTGATTTAACAGACGTTAAGAGGAGGTCGAGTATATCTGTCCTTTTCTAATCAAAGAATTTATTTTTTTACATGTAACGTCCAAATAAAAGTTATTAATTTTAATATTTTAATTCACCCGTACGTTGCAGTTCTCGTTGCGTCGAGCGGTTACGCAAGCAAGAAGGTTTTCGCGTGGCAGAGGCTATAGAGGATAGAGGAAGGTGATTTGCAGGCTCAAGAGTCCTTTTTTAGGAATTGAGGAAGAAAACAATATAAATGATTATTTTAATTATTACCTTTTTATTTGTTGGTTTAAAACCCAATGGCCCTTTTCCTTTGTATAATATTAAATAATACAATAGTCACTTTTTAAATTGAATATAAAATATAAATCGATAATGATCACTTTCAATATAAAATCAAAATAATAATCACTTGAGAATATAAAATTGATAAATGATATAATAATTACTTTAAGATAGAACTACAAAAGACTTTGAGTTAACTTATAAAAATTATATTGCCCTTTATGGCTTTTTAAGACACAACTGACCTGTACTAGGTGCAGCAAACGACTGTGGTAGAATAACATGCATTATGATTAGTTCAGAGGTTTTTATATTTTTCGGGAAAACCGAAAATCATGATGGAAAAAACCTCTGAACTCTGGGCGACTTATTTTCTAGTATAGGTCATCGTTCATTGTTCTCATCTAATTAAGAAAAAGGTAACGCCTTTTTTATTATAATTAGATGATTCCAATGCTCATATTTTCCGATGACCTCTTGAACGGAAAAGCTAAAACTTTTGGAGATCTTAGCAAAAAGTTTTTTTGTAACAAAATTTAATATTTAATAATAAAAAAATGTGCAATAAGCGAAGACGTTACATACAAAAACTAATAATTGTAGCAAAAAATAAAGAGATAGCCCCATCTTGTATCATAAAAAGCAATATTTTCTTTGATGAGGAAAAATTATTTTTATCTATTCGTTTTGAAGAAAACCTTGAAAAACTTAAAAAATAGAGGTTAGGATGGACAATTCAGTTTTTCAAAGTTTTCTTAAAAACGAAGCGATAAAAATAATTTTTCCTCATAAAAGAAAATATTGCTTTTTATTATACGAGATGGGGTTTTCTTCTTATTTTTCGCTACAATCATAAGGTTTTGTAGGAAAATTAATTCTTTAATTAGAAAAAGAGAGATATACGATCTGCTCTTAAATACCAGACGAAAAAAGTTAACAGATTATACAAATGTTTTAAACCGTGTGTGTGAATGAATTCAATACGTCAGTTAGATCTCGAAAACTTTTCAATGGATTTGCTTCAAATTTAGCATACAATTCATTTTTTCTTCTAACTGGTGCGAAAGCTATTGAAATGCTACGTACCGTATATAATATAGATAGAATATAAGAACATTAAAAAAAAACATAAAGGTAAAAGCGCAGAGAAATGCGACTCCGAGCTTCCGGCCAAGAGTCGCGCGGTGCACAAGGTGCTGAGTCGGCACCTCGTTGCAGGTAGCTTGTACCATCGTTCTAGACGACGACGACAACGACGAACGTCAGACCATCGTCGGCCCCGCTTGAGTACAGACGTAGTTAACTGGTTCTCTCTCTCTCTCTCTATTCTTTTTTGGCGCAATTACATACTGCAAGAGGGATCATATTTTTTTTTAACGCTGATAGCGCCATCTCTTGGATAACGTATACACTAACTTCACTGTTCTTTTGATAAAATCCGCAGTCTCTCAACATCAACCTGCTCTTATCTCTGATACTGCTGTGGACTCTGCTGCTGCCTGAGAAAGTTGCTGTGGGCTTGCTTGTGTTGTTGAGTGTTGTTTTAAGTGCATTATATTGTGCACAATTGCATTGCAATTAGTTTTATTTTTAATTGTAACATAACCTCATTCTTTTTTGGCGCAATTACATACTGCAAGAGGGATCATATTTTTTAACGCTGATGGCGCCATCTCTTGGATAACGTATACACTAACTTCACTGTTCTTTTGATAGAATCTAGTGGTAACAACGTGGAATTTGCTGCATGTTTGATTTAATTGCTGTATATTACAATAGTGCAGTATATTGTATGCAGTTGTACTGCAACTGGTTTTAAGTATTGTCTACAACATAACCTCAATCTTTTTGGTGCAATCATCTACCACAAGAGGATTCTTATTTGCTTAGTGCTGGTGGCTCCATCCCTTGGATGACCTGTATATTGGCATCTTTGCCCGTCTATGTGATACCTGATGGTAATTTCTGCAGTTAAGGCGCTTTTCCACTATTATCTTGTGCTCTCTCTAATCACAGTCAAACGAATCTTACTCTGTACAAATTAAGCCGCTTTTCCACTTACAATAACTGAAACTTGGAAACAACTCAGAGTGCATTTGTTAAGCTGCTTTTCCACTTCCAATAACTGAAACTTAGAAACAACTCAGAGTGCATTTATTAAGCTGCTTTTCCACTTACAGCAACTGAAACTTAGAAGCAACTCAGAGTGCATTTATTAAGCTGCTTATCTACTTTTAAATATACAACTGGCACCAAATTTAAAATTAAAATTTAAGATTCGTTTGATTAAGCTATTTCTATCTTGGAGGTCACTATGTCTAATCAGTGTGGTCTCTGTTTTAAAAACTTTAGTGCTGCATCTAAGCCTCAGCTTTGTGGTCGCTGTGGCAAGACCTATCACAGCTCTTGTACCAAATTGCTCTTAGTCAGAGATAATAATGACCAACAAGTAAAGGTATGTAACTTTTGCATAGCAGCTGCAAATCCTGATTGCAGTCGATCACGTTCTAGTTCTGTGGGTTCTATGAGTGATGTCTCAGCTTCTCTGTCTCTGCCGCGTACTCCAACTCCGACACTACCAGCGCTACAAACAAATGAACTTTTGTCTTCTATATTGAAGAAGATGGAGAAATTAGATAAGCTGGATGATATGGATACCAAGATCAACAATATCGGCACTCAACTATTGACACTGGATGGGAGATTTACAAGTTTGGAGACGCGAGTGGATGGTATTGCTGTGGCATGTGAGGAACGTTGTGGAGCGGCTGAGGCAAGGCTTGACAAGGTTTGTCAGGATTATCGGGAGCTTAAGGCGAAGCTGGAGGAATCTCTCTCTGTTGTGCCTGATCGGGCATTATCTGACCCTATGGCTGCTAAACTACAGGAATTGGACAAGCTCAATAAATCTTTACGGCAACAGTGTGATGTTTTGGCGGCTGGCCAGCAGCGTCTTGAGCGTGCATCAGACTTGGTGTTTGGAGGCCTGGTTCCTAATGAATTTAACGATCTGAAGAACGGTGTCTTTGCTGTATTGGCTTCTCTTAATTCTGGTTTTGCTCTCAGTGACATTGTTTCGGTTCGACCTTTGTCGCGACCTGCTACAGCTCGTAGTACTGATGATAGTACTGCTCCTTCTGCAACAACATCTCAAGGTGGTCCTCCGCTGCTTACGACGCCATTGCTCGTCACTATGAAGAGTGCCTCGTTGGCGCGATCTGTCATCGGAGCAAAGATCAGGATGGGTAGCCTTCATACCTCAAAGATCAGGAGTGACCTTTTGCAGGGAACTTTATCAGTGGAAACACTTACTCCTTCCTTGATCAACATCAATGAATATCTGCCACACTCATTGCACCAACTGAAGTTGAGAGTGCTCAGGAAGGCCAAAGATAAGAGGTACAACTTCCTTACATTTGTGCGTGATGGTAAGATCTTCGTCAGAAGGAAGAAGGAGGATGCAGCCATTCGTGTTGCATCGGATGACGACTTGGATGCTTTTTTAGCAAAGCTCTCATTGATATCAGCCAACGACGATGTAACCACTTAACATCTGACACTGGGGTAAGCTCATTCTCTCTTCCTTCTCACTCTAACACACTTCTTCCTTCTAACAATACTATTTCATCGGTCATTCATGATCATTTCACTACTAAGGATGGTCTCAGAGTTTGTCATTTCAATGCCAACTCTATTAGAGCGCACATTGAGATGATTAGACTCTTTTTGGCTTCTCGCCCTTATTTCCACGTAATAGCTGTTACTGAGACCAAACTGGGCCAGATAGTTTGTGATTCTTTGATTGCTCTTGATGGGTATGTGCTTTATAGACAGGATCGTAACACCAGGGAGGTGGTGTTGCTTTATTTGTACACTGCTCTCTCACTTCTGTGCGTCTCTGTTCATCCTCTGGAAGCTGGAGTGGTAAGCCTGGTTTACCTGAGTATCTCTTCTATGAGGTCAACTCATCTGACTTGGCTTCACCCATTTTCGTTGGTGTTGTTTATAGACCACCTCACGCTCCATTTTTGGCCAACACGGACTTTATTCCTGATTTGACCACTCCATATGCACAATTATAGTACTAAGGTAGTTTTAGGAGATTTCAACACTAATTTGTGTTCTGAATCTGATGATTCTGTGTTCCTGAAGAGCCTTATTAAGGAAAATGCACTTTTTCAGTGCCTTATGGACCTACGCATCATACTTATTCCTCTGATACGTGGCTCGACTTGTGCCTTGTCGATGCCAATGACTTACTGCTTGATTATTGGAAGACTGATGTACCATTTATTGACGGACATGATTTTATTGCTGCGACTGTGAAGTCGTCTCTCTCTAGGCCTACACTTAATAATTTTACTTATCATGATTATAAAGCGGTTGATGAGGCTGCTATTCTTGATTATTTTCGATCGCTGAATTGTGCTGTGTGTAACGGTGACTCTTCTCTTTTGGCTCGCCTTGAATGTCTTTACACTCATCTTAATGAAGCTATCTCACGGTTTGTGCCTGTTAGGCGTGTTCGACAGAGCAAGAGTCATCGTCCGTGGTTTACCTCTGAGCATCACCGCTTAATCTCTGAGAGAGATAGGCATTACAGACGCTTCAAACGTACTAGGCTGCGTGCTGATCTTATATGTTATAGAGATGCTCGAGATCGGGCCCATTCATGCATCGAATCAGCTAAATTACTGTATTACCACGACAGACTATCTAAGATTACTGACGCAAGACAGATCTGGAAAGAACTCAAGAACCTGGGCGTATGTTCCAGCAGTAGTGACTCTCGACATTCTTTTTCAATTAATGATTTGAATCGGTATTTTGGTGGTGTTGCGTTTGATCCTCTGGTCCCCTCCATTTCTGATTACATGAATACACTTGCTCTAGATGAACCACTTAAATCCATGTTTAAGTTTAATCCAGTTACTTTGGAGGAGGTATGGATGGCTGTTTGTCATTCAACTTCACAGGCCAGAGGGTTTGATGCTGTTCCTCAATCTTTTGTCCGTGCGGCATTTCCGGTCATTGGGCCTTTGTTATGTCGTATTTATAACGACTCATTGCGTGAATCCTTATTTCCTTCATGCTGGAGGATCTCACTGGTCACTACAATAAACAAAATCTCCTCTCCTCAAGCTTTTGGTGACATTAGGCCAATTTCTTTATTATCTTTTATGTCCAAGGTTCTTGAACGTCTAGTCCATGATCAACTCTACAATTACCTGACTATACGACAGCTACTGGACCCTTATCAGACTGGATTTCGAACTGGACATAGTACTCAGACCGCACTACTGAAACTAACTGAGGACATTAGACGCAATATGGACAGACGCTATGTGACGTTGATGTTGCTATTTGATTTCAGCAAGGCATTTGATACGGTATGCCATGTCTCTCTGCTCAGAAAAATGTCTTCTCTTGACATCTCGCATTCAGTTGTGCGTTGGTTTGCGTCTTATCTCTCTGAGAGACAGCAGGCTGTTATTGATGCAGATGGTAATGCATCTGACTATGTAACATTAAATACTGGTGTTCCCCAGGGCTCTGTCCTTGGTCCACTGTTGTTTTCTATATACATCAATGATGTGGCTGCTGACTTCCATGCCGATGTGCAGCATCTTATCTATGCTGATGATCTTCAGGTGTACATTCACTTCCCAATTGCTAAGTTGGCTTCTGTTACTGCTCTCATGAGTGATCAAGCTGTCAGTATTGTTAACTGGGCGACAAAAAATCATCTGAAATTAAATGTGAGCGAAACAAAGGCTATTATTATTGGATCTTATTTCTATGTCAATATGCTGCCCTCATTACACATCACTGGTGTTCCAATAAACGGTGATCTTATTAAGTTTGAATCTTCTGTTCGTAGTCTTGGTGTATGGCTTGATAGTAAGTTGAACTGGAAGGACCAAATTGCGCATGTGTGTAACAGGAGTCACTCATTGCTCTATAGATTAAATTTCTTTCGAAAAAGTACCACCATTGCACTACGTAAGCATCTTATCCGTTCTTTGCTGTTTCCTTTACTTGATTACTGTTGTTTGGTCTATATTGACCTTTCTGCTGAACTCGATCTGAGGCTTCAAAGGGTTGTAAACTCTGGTATTCGTTACATCTATGGTGTAAGTAGGCGCGAGCACATCTCTGTTTATAGGTCCTCTCTAGGCTGGTTATCCACTTTGGGTAGAAGAAACTACTTCGCTACTACCTTCTTATACAAAATGTTTTTGTCATGCTCACCTTCATATCTTTATTCTAGATATTTGTGGAGCCGGCCTGTGAGGACACTGAGGGGTGATGTGAGACCGTTAACCATTCCTTTTTCATCTACGGAGTATCACCAAAGATCGTTCCTGGTTGTGTCATCGCAACTATGGAACGGTCTACCATCATCTTTAAGAGATTCTTCATCGTTGGCATTATTCAAGGCATCAACATATTCGCACTACCTTTCCCTTGAGAATGAGCCTCTGCTCCGAGCTAGGCTTTAATTATTTTAATTACTGTATCATTATTTTAATTATATTTTTACTTAGTATCTCATTTTATATATATACTTACGAATTTGTATTATTTTTGTTGTACAACATAATGTACAGTTAATAAATTTAAATATCTATCTAAATATCTATCTATCTATATATATACATAAATACACGTATATACTAATAAACATAAGTTACAGTTTCACTTATATCTCTTTTTCATTTATTTAAATCCTCATATCTCCCCTCAAAAGTGCGTATTATTTAAATCCCACGTAACAAATTGGTGGCAACGGTGTGGGATACGCAACGAGGATTTTGGAGAAAAAAAAAGAATTAAAATTTTTCAATAAACTTGATTAAATAAAAAACGTGACAGCAAATATTTTTTTTTGAGAGAGAGAAATGGAGAGATAATTTTAATATTTAAAATATTTTTCATATATTTTATCGAATACATTTTTTGGCAATTTTTGTTTTATTAAATATTTGAATAAACACGCGTCGTGAGTCAACTACAAGTGAAGACTCGGAATGAGAGGAAGGAAGGAAGGAAGGACGTCCATCAAATAAAAGTAACTAAAAGAAAAACCCAAGAAACGAGAGTGTTCGTCCTGCTCACTCTCTACTGTAAAAAGTAAGTGGATTTCATATAAGTCTTATTTTAAATTGTCCCAGTGAGTAATATAAAGTGGGTAGGAAGTTTGAAAAAATAAGCGAAAATATCGGTTAGTGTATTTATTCAAATTTTTAATAATAATTGAAATAAAATCCGATAATATAGAGTAGAAATGTTTTTAGAAAATCCAGGTGATTAGCCTAAGTAAATAACGTAAAGTATAGGGAAGCTCCTTAAAATATCGTCAAGTAATTCAAGAAATCAGTGCGCGAGTGCAAAAAAAATATTTTTTTGAGATTAAGAAATATTTTAAATAGAAACGTTTAATAATAATAAATTAAAAGAAAATTGGTTAAAATCCCGAGTAATTAATAACTTATTCGTTTAAATTAAGATTGACGCGCGTAAATAGCCGAATTAATATTTTATCCGAGTGAAAAGTTTCAAGTATCAGTGCGTGTAAAATTCAAGGTAAACGCTCTCCTTTTAATAATAAAACAATAAAAAGTTAAAAAGTTTAGTGGAAAAAGAGAACGAATTTTTTTGGAATTTTCTATTCTTAATCAAATTTGAAAAAGAAAATGTCGATTTATAATTCATTTTCAAAAAAGGAAGGAAAATCGAGACGTAGAGGACGTTCGTTGTCTCCTATTAGAGGTTCGGGTGGTGGAGAAATCTTAACCGAATTTGGGAACGAAAGGATATCCTATCCGACCTTGTCACAGAACACGGTGTACATACCAATGTACACTCCGAGACCAAGTGAAAATTTAACAGTTAATTTGTCAGAGAAAGAAATGAGGAAATTGAAAGAAAAATACAAAAGAGCCGCGTCTCAGGGTTTCGAATCACCAAAAGAATCATTAAATATTACGAAAGAAGGGAACATAGTAAGTAGCGGCACGCTCCCACGGAATAAAAGGGAAACCAAGACTCAAAAATCGACATCAGAGGAAAGCTCAAAAACCAACGAAACTAAGTTAACGTACGCGAACCAGGTCCCGAACCAGTTAGTTTATCCTTCGATACCATACAATTACACGAGTTTTCCGCAACAAATTCCACAACCGTGGAGTAATATGATACCAACTCAAGTGAATCCAAATTTTCCAATGAGCTCACCGATAAATACTAATTACGCATTAAATACGCAATAAATAAATCCTATGTTAAATATGCAAGGCGGAAAATTTTAGAATATACCTCAATTATCGTTACATCAAGCGATAAGGCAAATACCATATTTATATGGGAGCATAGATAAATTACCCCTATCATGCTCTGTGTTAAGGAACAAAGTTAGTACTTTTAGGCCAGGTTGTCAGATTCTTATTATATACGAGTTAGCAACGAAACTCACGGAAAAAGCGGCAGACATTTTTAGAGCGCGATTAAAGCAATATGAGCCTATCGAAGCGCTGATAAAAGACTTAGAGGTGCAATACAGTCATCCCTCCGAATAAGCGCATCCGCAATAAGCGCATACCCCTATGTTTGCTCGCGAGCCATGCCCCCCCTGCGACTACCAAGTCCGAGCTCACTAAACTTTTGCGGACTGCTTCTCAATAAGCGCAATTTAATAACGAAATTTTTTATCGAAGCATAAATTTTTATTGAAAATGTTTATAAATATATTTATAATAAATATTTATAGTTTTATTAATTCTAACGTTTATTTACTTTTATTAAATGTTTTCTGACAAAATATTGTAAGCTTTTGTTATTAGAAATTCATTTTGAAAATCATTCTGAAAATTGTTTTGAATTTCGTTTTTTTTGCTACAGGTTCTTCGACACTCACTTTCACGGAATCACTTTCATTTTTTGCATCACTAGCACCTGCTTGAACGAAAGAATTTTCGCGTTTGATTATTTTAATCGAGTCTGTCATTTTTACACAATCACCAAGTGTTTCTGTACTTATGACACGTGTCTGCTCTCAAACAGTAGCCGTTAAAACAATAAATGTACGGAAATTTAAGGGACTATCGCCAATACGCTTATTGAGAAGCACTAAGCCTAAAATGTGCAAGAGAGACAACAAGTCAGGAAAAAAGGATCTATGTACGCGCGGCGGGGGAACCCCGATTCGTGGAAAACCTCTTCCCCTTCGGGGCTCCTATGCGCTTATTCGGAGGGATGACTGTATAATAATATAACGGTGATGGAGGAATTATCAACGCAATTCGAAATAATTACGCAACAACAAGGCGAATTGGCAGCAGATTTCGGCGTGCGGACGAAACCTTTATTGAATAGGCTATTAGTGATTTACGACACGGTGCCCATGTTAAATTTACAAAATCGTATAGCAAAAAAGCAGCTAATAGAGAGAGATACGTTACAATATTATTTGTTTGGACTAACTTCACCCTTAGATGTGCAAGTGTGCTGCGAAAAACCTCTAACGTTAAGAAAGGCTATACAGCTGGCAGCAGATTATGAAAATAAGCATAAAACGCGGCTTTTTGCGCAAATGCAAAATTCGTTTATAAACATAAGTTCTATAGCACAAAATATGCAAGCCTGCTCATTATTAACGCAGCCAAATGTCAATAATATAATGCAATTAACGCAAAGTCAACATCAAGCATTAGATACAAATAAACTGCACGAAACACAAATAAAAACTATGCAAGCTATACCTGTAAAAAATGAAACAGATCCAGTGACCATGAAATGCAATTATTGCGATAAGGAAGGTCACAAGGAAGGCGTTTGTACTAAGAGAAAGTACGATAAAAGACGATGCTCCTATTGCGATAAAATGGGACACGCGACCGCAGATTGTTTAATAATGAGGAATGATGCTGAAAATGGTATCATTCATTTACAAAATAAAAATATTTCGCGAAATAATAATAAAAATGAAAATAAATCAAATAATAATAATGGAAATGAAAATAATAGAAATGCATCGCGTAATAACTATAATAGAAATGATTTCAATAATAATAATAATAATTATAACAGAAATAATTCGAATAATAATTATAACAATAGAAATTTCAATAATAATAATAATTATAGAAATCATGGTAATAGTTACAGGAATAGTAATAATTACAGAGATAATAGTAATTACAGAGACGATAATAATTGCAATCGCAGAAGTAACGAGAATAGATATCACGACTTGAATGGGCCAACGCGATATAATGATAAATTTATACGAGGAAATAATAGAAATGATAGAGGTTTTAATAGAAATTGAAGTAGAGATAATAGCTGTGAGAGATTTGAGTATGACAGAAACGAGAATCAAACGCGCGACCCGAATAGGGAACGAGATTCGAACACGAGAGAAAACGAAATTAGTCAGAATAACAGAGCGAGTGAGCCTTTAAACTCGCAGGATATCCACCGCGATCCTCAGGTGCACGATAAACATGAAACTCGCGTGCGCAGGGCGTAATCCGCCCATTGTTAAACTGGAAAGTCGGAATTTAAAAGAAGACAATTCAAGGTTCTACGCTGATTCAGAAGCAGATATCTCCGTTATGAAGGCCCAATGTGTGAATAAAAACACATTTATAGATACGCAGCATATTTTAGAAATTAAAGGTGTCGTTCCAGGGGAAATGTACACATTAGGAAGAGCGGATATGACTCTTCAAGGATTAAAATGTCAGGTACATATTGTCCCAGATAGCTTTCCTGTAAAAACAGACGGGCTTTTAGGCTGGAAAACTATTAATGAGCACGGCAGATACATCAATGTTGTACATAATGTTGTATTGATTTTATAAAATTATCAACTCCCTTTGAGCAGGTAGAAACGATAGAAATCCCTGCAAGAATGAGACGCGCTATAGCTGCGAAAGTTATAAATAATGATACAGAAGTAGGCTGGGTGCCTCTTCAAAACTTAGGGCCAAGAATATTATTTGGAAATTTTATTGCAAGAAATAAAAATGGTAAAGCATATGCAATATGCATTAAGAAGGGGCCGAACTATCTGTCTCTGTCTAATAGCGTTTTTCATCATTTATAAAAACACTATCCTTTATAACAAGAAAAAAATAGCAGCCCCCGCTAAATATTAGTATATTAGTATAATTAGTAAATTTTGTAATAACAAACAAATTTTTTTACTGCGTAGTTTTTGAATAATTAGAGACCTACCAAAAAAAGATAGGTTATATTCTAGATTGCTGGTAGGTCTCTAATTAGTCAAAAACTATGCGGTAAAAAATTTGATTTTTATTACAAAATTTACTTATTATACTAATATCTAGCGGGGGCTGCTATTTTTTTCTTGCTATACCGGATAGTGTTTATATAAATGATGAAAAACGCTACTAGACAAAGACAGATAGTTCGGCCCCTTCTTAATACAAATCATAAAGATATTGAAATTCCGACTCCAGAAATAGAAATTTTACCATGCGAGGTCATTAAAGAAGATAATAATTTTTATGCTGGTGAGGACGGCAACAACGAAGGAAACGAAGTTTCAAATTGCAAAAGAATTAGACGCGCAATATCGGACTACGCGCAACAAAATTTAAGCAAAGGAAGTGCTGATGCTGAAATAAAATATGTAGACAGATGCATGGCAAATAAGACTCCAAGTGAAATAAAAGAAAGAGTTGAAAAAGTAATGGAAGTGTTAGCCTTGGAAGAATTAAATAAAGAAGAAAAAGAGCATGTTCGAAGCTTGATATCCAAGAATCCCTTTGCCTTCGGGTTAGATAATGAATTATTGCCAGCAACAAATATTTTAACACATAGAATAAAAACGACGCACAAGGAGCCAGTTCGTGTGAAACCGTACCGTTACCCGATAGCATTAAAAAATATTATACAGCAAGAAATAGAGAAGTTATTGGAAAAAGATATTATAGAACCATCTATGTCGAGTTATAGTAGCCCAGCATGGATAGTGAAAAAGAAACCTGACCCTTAGGGCAGGAAACGCTAGCGTTTGGTGACAGATTTTCGCCAACTAAATGAAATCACTGTGGGAAGCTGCTATCCATTGTCATTAAATTGTGACATCTTAGAAAATTTAGCGTCAGCGAATTATATTACCGCCATAGACCTTAAGGACGGCTATTATCAGGTAAAAATTGATTTAAGAGACGCGCATAAAACTGCGTTTTCAGGGCCATCGGGTACATATCTATACAAACGTATGGCTATGGGGTTATGTAAAGCACCTATGACCTTTAGCAGAGCAATGGCTCTAGCGTTACAAGGCTTGCAAAGTTCAGAATTAGAGATTTATCTAGACGATGTAATAATTTATGCAGAAAATTTAGAACAGCACGCAGTGAGATTTAAGAGATTTTTAAAACGTATTGAAAAGGCAAACTTGACCATTGAACCGAAGAAATGTCAATTTTTAAGATGTGAGGCACAGGTATTAGGACGTATCTATTGGAAAAGATCAGCGTATAGAAGAAAAAGACGAAACAAGAAAGTATTAAAAACACGCAAAACTCAAGCAGATAGGAAGAAAGAATTAATTCAGGCTGAAAATATAATAAGTCAAGCGCAAGACGACGGTAAGCTTGCATATATGCGAAAAAGTACAAACATGCGAGAAGGAATTCTTGCAGCGAGTACACCAGTAGATAGACCGCATGCAGTGTCAGCAAGAAAAGAGCAGAGAACGAATGCAAGTGAGCCAGCAAACAAAACATCAAAAATTGAGAATAAAGGTATATTGAAAAATACTAATAACGGTTACGACACGGATTCATTAAGAGGAGGTCGAGTATATCTGTCCTTTTCTAATCAAAGAATTGATTTTTTCACAAAAATTAATAATTGTAGCAAAAAATAAGAAGAAAGCCCCATCTCGTATAATAAAAAGGAAGATTTTCTTTTATGAGGAATAATTATTTTTATCGCTTTGTTTTTAAGAAAACCTTGAAAAACTGAATCGTCCATCCTAACCTTTATTTTTTAAGTTTTTCAAGGTTTTCTTCAAAACGAATCGATAAAAATAATTTTTTATCATCAAAGAAAATCTTCCTTTTTATTATACGAGATGGGGCTATCTCCTTATTTTTTGCTACAATTATTAGTTTTTGCAAAAAAATAAATTCTTTGATTAGAAAAGGATAGAGATATACGACCTGCTCTTAATAGAAATATTGGAACATAAATCTAAAACAGAAAAACAGGAAAACTTAGAAAATACAAATCAAAGTAAGGAAAGTAGCAAGAAAAGTATATTAGAAATGATGCCTGAAATTTTAACAAAAATGCGTGCTCGATTTTTAGTTGATGTGCAAGAACGAGAGATAAATGGTAGAGAAGGTGTACAAATAAATATTTGGGAAGAAACACCAGGAGAAGTAGCAGAAGCAGTGAGAAGCAGTGCACCTCAAGATGCGTTTAATCGAACAGATATCAATAAAAAAGAAAAATTTCGTTCGCATATGCGAAAAAAATACTACCAACTAGTGCCAAGTATAAGCTCAGAAAAAGAGAAAGAAGAAAAGTCGTTAAGAATAAACTTTGGCGTTGAAGTTATAAGCAATGAGACAGACGAAGAATCATATTTTGAGGACGAGTTTGAAGTAAAAGACTCAAGTAAAAACCAAGAGAAAGAAATCATAAGTGAGAGCGAAAGCGAGAGAGATAAGCACGATGTCAGTAAATCTGAGTCGCAAGACGAAAGCATGGAGCAGGAAGAGAATGAAAGTGACGTAGAGCAAGATAAAAATGATTTAAATGAGACTGAGTCGCAAGACCTTAAAGAAGAAAAAGCTGACGAAAAAAATGAGCATATGAATATAATAGAAACAGTACAAAACAACGACGAAAATTGGCCAATAAGTTGGAGTAATTCGTTTAATGATGGTGCAGGTATATCCGAAGTATATGATGCAAGTGATGAATGGGCACAACACTGGTTAGATTTGATAAGGGATGACAATATACCGAAAGACGGTAGTTGCTTTTTTCACTCAGTAATAAAAGTATGTATTTTAGGAATGTCCGCAAATGAATTGAGAGACATATTATTAGATACTATATCATTAGACGCATGCAGAGATCCGCAAACAGCAGAAGCTATCTTAACATTACGTACAAGACATGCCGATGTAGATTGCGTGTTTATATTGAGAATTTAATCAAAACATATGCGTGCATTTTATAACAGATTATGATGAAACGCTATATTGTCATTTCAAGGCGAACAGTTCGAATAATTTTAATCATTTACATTGAAAAGAAAGGCATTTTACGCCATACCTTTATACGAGAAAAAATAATATAATAAAAAGACATCAAAATAACAAAGAAAATGAAGGAAGTACAGCGTCGAGCGACAACGACAACGAACAACGGGATAATAATATCAACGAGCCAGGTACTGCTATTACACCTACGACAGACGTACTGGCTCAAGGAGAAAAGAGTCAATCACATAAGATAAGTGATGCGCTCGAGCGTTGCCTTGTAAAGAATGCAAGGCCGCTGCACGAGAAAACACCTTGGGCTCCGTTAGATAACGAAGTACCACAGCCATTTAGTAAATTAAAAATATTAAGAGATCACCCATTTAAATATAAAGAAAATTTAATATATACAATGTCAACAGATTTTTACTTAAATACAGAAATAATTGAAGCGCTTATAGAGCGACAATATATAAATCCGGAAAAAATATCAAACAGAAAATTTGCAGTCGGCGAGGTATATGTATCTAATTACAAAGATAATTTTATATTTTGTGCATTCGTTAAAGCACATATAGACGATAAAGTATTAAAAGCAGATATTAAAAAATGTATTAAAAATTTGAAAAGGATAATTTTGCAATATGAAATTCCTTACGTTAGCGTGGTGAGAGATTCGGCGATGCTCTCAATTACCGATTGGACATATTTTATAAAAAGCTTTAATGAAATATTTACAAATGCACCTTTGATAGCAGTATTTTACCAAAATAATATCCCAGTACCACCGGTAGAAGATAGATATAGACTACTTAAAGAATATCGTAAAGCAGCTATAAGTGGGCACAGAGGAATAAATAAGACGTATAGCAAAATAGCTGCAGATTATTATTGGAGAAAGATGAGACCAGACGTACGACAATCCGTCCTAGGCTGCGAAAATTGCCAAACAAAAAAGCTAGTACGTGTTAAAAAACGACTGCCTATGTTGATTACAAAGACACCTGCAAAAGCCTTTCAAAAATTATCCATGGATTTTTACGGGCCATTAAAACAAACAAAAAAAGGATTTAGATATGTGCTGAAAGTGCAAGACTGGCTAACTAAATATTGTATTTTAATACCGACGGTGCATGCAGACGCAGAAGAAGTAGCACACGCCCTTACACGGAAATTATTAGCATATTTTGGGCCGCCATCTGATATTGTTACAGATCAAGGCAGTCATTTCGTAAATAATCTACTTGAAGAATTTGCAGAGATATTTAAAATAGAAAAATATTGCATAACTGCTTATCATGCTCAAAGTCAAGGAGCAATCGAACGCATTCATCATACAATAACAGAGTATTTAAAAGCATATATGGAAGAAAAGTCAGATTGGGCCAAATGGCTAGACTTATGCCAGTTAGCATATAACAGTACAAAACATGAAGCAACAGGATATAGCCTGAAAAATTAAATACGAAACACTTCTGAGAAGGTGAAAGCGTTTATTTACTAAAACAACCACAAAAAGGCAAATACGACGCGCAATACAAAGGACCGTACGAAATCATAGCGTTAAACAACGCGAAACATAACGTCACGATAAGAAACGCGAATAAAATAAAAACGGTCCATATCGATAAAATTGAAAGAGCAACAACGAAAAAAGATCCACCTCCTTTTGAAAATGAATTAAGCGATTAAGGGTAGGCCGAACTCACTGTCTTTGTCTAATAGTGTTTTCCATCTTTTATATAAAAACCATCGGTTTTAATAGGAAAAAAATAGCAGCCTCCGCTAGATATTAATATAATGAGTAAATTTTATAATCATAACGATTTAATTTTATCGCGTAATTTTTGAGTATGATTTGACCTACCAAAATTTTATAAAAGAAGACAGATTGTATTTACGGCAGTTCGCAGGTCAAATCATACTAAAAAATTACGCGATAAATTTATTTCGATATGATTATAAAATTTATTTATTATATTAATATTTAGCGGGGGCTTCTATTTTTTTCTTATTAAAACTGGTGGTGTTCATATAAAAGATGAAAAACACTATTAGACAGAGACAGATAGTTCGGCCTCCTCTTAAATTAATGTCAGCAAAAAGCTTTTTCTTTCATTTTTTTATTTTTTTCGCGGCCTTCGGACGAGGGAAAAAAAAATAACGTAACAACGATCACAGCGTATTTTTTGGAAAAAAAAGAAAAATAGAGATGTAATAAAAACAAGTAATCGCGATCTAAATTCAAACTGGATTCTTGAAGGCGCGTCACTCAAAATGAATGTATAAAAATAATCAAACGTCATTTAGTAGTATAGTGAAATAAAGAAAGAAATTAGAAGTAAGCAAGCAATTGTACGACATTGCGTTAAGCAGAATAAGGCTGCGAAACTTTAGATAAATAAGTTATATTTAATTGATAAAGAATATTCCGATAGTTACAAAAAAAGGGTTAAGCAACTTAATTAATAGTCAAGTTAAATTGAGGGTAAATCTTGCTTGAGGCTACTTATGAATATCCCCTTACTCCTTTTACAAAAATGAATGTCCAATAAATAAACAAAAAAAATGTAACTGAACATGTGAGTTCAATATGAAAAATGAAAAGTTGGGAAAAAAAAGAGAGACGAAACAAAATAGTCTCCTTTGTGTTGTGAATAGAACAACAAAGAAAATAAAACCGCTTGACCGACTCATCGGTCAAATAAAATTGTATAAAAAAAATCAAAACAGATAAACGGCAAAGAAAGCTGTTAAATGCAGTAAGCTAGTTCTTGCATGCAGTATCAGATTTTAGAAAAAAAATATTCTTTTTGAATAACGAGTAATGATAAATTACTATAATGCTGTAAACTTGTCAATGGACAAACCCAAAAAAATTAATAACAAATAAATAATTAAGCACCTTATACAACCAGTTTCCCAAAATTCTTAGTAGTCGAAAGCATAGATAAATCCAGAAAGTAGTGCAAAAAAAAAACAAATAGTAACTTAATAAATAATTGAGTTGAATAACACAAAAGTTAAAAACAATAAATAATAATAATAATAATAATAATTTAAAATGGAAAAAAGGCGATTCACAAGCCAACCGGGTTCAAATCCGTAGCCGTATTCTGAATGACGCAACGTTTATTAAGGACTAATAATGTAAACAAACAAAAAGAGGTCAATCAAGTATATATGTTTTGTAAAATGCAATATTGTCAAAAAAAAATAATGCGTTACTCAACTAAAGAGAATAATAAACAGCGCTTAGTTTAAATAATAGAGTTAAAAATTCAAACAAATAATAATGCATAAATGTAAAAATAATAATTATAATAAATATAATTATGCTGTAAAGCGCAGCTTCAAGAATGCAAATAAGAAAAATAAACCATGAATAGTTACGTGATTAAATTTTTATTAAATGATAATCTATAAAAGGAGGGGATCAAATTATGAACGCGAATCTAGCTACTTATATTTACCCAGCCACAGAATGGGCGGCAGTAAACGAGGAAATGAGCAAATATACAACACTAGGGAAAAGTGAATTGAGTGAATGTAAGTCACTAAGGAGAATAAAACTTTGTAAACAGGCGCAGCTAGTCCAAACTATTAACAACGACGCGAGCTGCAAGTTCAAATTGTTCAGGAAGGACAAAATAGTAAACGTCAAAGATTGCGACGTAAGAATCACAAATCTGTCGGCACCGGTATGGTTCAGGTTAATAAACAGGAATACATGGGCTTTCGCAGTACCAAAAGAAGAAAAATTAATTATATTATGTAATGGAATGTCAGAGATAAAAAGCTTACAGAAGTACGGGATAGTACACCTATCACAAGGTTGCACAGCAAAGGGGTCAAATGTAGAGCTGACAGCAGATAGAGAGTTTACAGTAGAGGTGCAAAGAATCAAAGTAGGAAGATATAAGAGAAATAAGATATAAGGAAGTATAGGAGATGAGACAGACATTTTTGAAAGCTTAAATAATTCAGAAATAATCATACACATGAAAGAAATATTAATCAGTAACACGATACCAGTAAGCGCAACACTAAGTTCAACATTAAAATCAAGCCCAGCCCTGTGGGATATAATAACGAGAGCACGCGCGTTAGCCGAAAATAAGGCGGTAAAGGTAGAATTCAAAACTTTCAAAACAAAAATAGTTGTCTTCGGTAGCGCGGCAATAGGCCTAATAGTCACGGTAGCATTGATATATAAATATGTATGTAAGGGGGGTCCTTTCTATTAATGGTTGTAAGATTGTTCACAGGTGGACGAGAACGAAGAGAAAGACCCAACGAAGAGCAAATGCAAAACATAAATCAACAACTACGGGTGGCATATACTCCGGCCCGACAGCTTAATGGGTACCAAGGCCCGTATACTGGCAACCGACAATCGCCGGAATGCCAGCGCTGCAATGGCCAGCAAACCAGTATGATTGAAAAAAAAGAGAAAAAATGCGTACTATATGTATTACTATTCAAACTATTTCAAATTATAAATAAATTATAAATAAACTGAAAAACTATTTGATGTATTTGTTTTTTCTACAAAAAAAAACGTTAGCGACATACTTCGGTAAAAAAATGTGTAATAGAAGACCCTTAACATGCCTCTTTTTAATAATTTTACAAGTTTCGAAAAAAATCAAGGAGTAGCATGCTGACAGTAGTATTCGACCAGGTGAAGAACATATGTACCGATTTTTGCTTACTTTCCTAAGCTCTTACTTTTTTAACTCTTCATAAAACATCTGTAACAACTTTTCAGTACTCTCTTATTTTTTAACGAACCAAACATTTCTCTATTTATTTCAATATCCATTCTTTGTCATACTTTTTTCTTAAAATTTATTCTTTTGTAAGTTAAAAAAAAAATATTTCTTTACAATTTTTATTTTTAAAATTAAAAATTTTTCTTTAACCTTTTTTTTCATTTTTCATTAATTTATAAAATAGAAATTTTTTCTTTCGTAAATATTGCAAAATCATTTTCACTTTAAATTATATTTTAACAAATATAATCTTATTTCTTATTTCAGTTTTTAAACTAGGAAATTTTGATCTTTAATTTTTTTTTTAAGTCATATATTTAATCTTGTATTTTTTTTAACTGCAAACTTTAATTTTTAAAATAGATGATTTAGATGTATAGGAGGCGGTTATAAAGCTAACAGCATGCGCACGCGAGGGATAAGCCTTATCAAAATTGCATTTTTATCGCGAACCCGCTTATCAAGCTCGAAAATGCGGCGCGGGAAGACCCCACTCTGTAAAGCTTATAGACATATATATTATTTAACAACTTTTAATATCGCAATATATTTAATACTTTCAGTCGGTATTTTACCAACTGTGTGCAACTTGTAATATTTTCCATCTAGTTGTACGTGGATGATTTTAAATCTATTTTTCAATATTTAAACCCTGCTTTAATTTCAACTTTACTAACAACATAATTTAATACTGAAAATATTTTAAATTCATTTATACAGCCCAATTACTTTCCTCCGTTTTCTCTACACATCTCGAGAAAAGCATCGATATTGAGAGAGAGATAAGATAAGTGGGCATCAGCGATGCCGAAAGTGGCAGAGTCAGAGAGGGAAATTCAAAAATGTGTAAAAAAAAAGTATTAAAATAAATAGTTTTCAAAATTTGATAATTAATAAATAATTCTAAAAAACAAAGTTACTATAACAAAATAATTTTTTTTTCAATTTTTTACATTTTTTTGAGTTTAACAAAATTTTGTTTAACTCAAAAAAATGTAAAAAATAGAAAAAAAATTATTTTGTTATAGTAATTTTATTTTTTAGAATTATTTATTAATTATCAAATTTTGAAAACTATTTATTTTAATACTTTTTTTTTATACATTTTTGAATTTCCCTCTCTGACTCTGCCACTTTCGGCATCGCTGGTGGGCATAGTACGAATGCACTCTCACAGCCTGCGAGAATGCATGCATATGTAACTTCCAATGTTTTTCCTCATCCTATCCAAACACACACACACATACACACACACTGTGACGTCGGAAATTAGACGAAGCAGTATGCACGTGACAAAGTATAATGCTTAGGACCTTATAGCCTTCGAGAACGCGACAAAGCACGTCATACATAGATAAACCAAAGCTGCATTTTAGGGACCCAGACGATTTGTAATGTTTGTTCTTGGCCTTTCCCTTCCACTCCACACTCTATACATTTCAGTTTACACAACTAAATGTTCTCTTAAAATATTATAAATTCAATCGTCTCACGCATTTTGTCTATACAGCATGCGTAACTACAATGGTCTTCCATATATCTCCTATCTCTTACTCTAAAAATATTATATATTTATTATAAATTTATTTCGCTCACATATTTTGTTTATGCATACATTTCAACATCCGCAACTAAAATGTTTTTCTTTCTCCCATATATCTCCTATCTCGCTTTAAAAATTTTTCTATTATATTAAATGCTTTAGGTCTAAAATAAATTATCTGCTTATAGTATATCCATTCTTCATATAGACTCGTAATATAACATTTTTTATATATATATCAGAAGTATATATATTTTTCATCAACGGGAAACGAATTGCATACATAAAAACGTGTCACAACGTTATGTTCAAAGTTGTTAAGGGAGCCAGATACTATTAGAAGCTATATTGCTAGAAATATATTGCTGAGATATATTGATATAAATTGCTGATGTTTAAAAATAACTAACCTCATATAAAAATACATTCAGTTTCAAACATTTTTTGGTTTAAAACATTTTCTATATCTTAAGAATTGAAGTGGTGGTGCTCGGTGAAAGTCTGGAACAAAAAACCCTTTACCGCAGGGTTTCTTCATGAGTTTTCATTGGATTCACTTGAAATTTTATGGATATATTCAAAATTATAGTAGAATCCATATAAGTGTAAAACATTCATGAAAAATTCAAATAAATAAAAAATTTAAAAAAAAAACAATTAAAAAAAATATTTTTTTATTAATTATTATAAATAATAAGTTAATAAATAAATAGAAATAAATTAATTTCAAATCTGCTCCACTTACATAAATTCTACTATAATTTTGAATATCTCCATAAAATTTCAAGTGAATCCAATGAAAACTCATGAAGAAACCTTGGGATAAAGTGTTTTTTGTTCCAGACTTTCAACGAGCACGACCACTTCAATTCTCAAGATATAGATAATGTTTTAAACCAAAAAATATTTGAAATTGAATGTATTTTTATATGAAATTAGCTATTTTTGAACATCAGCAATTTATATCAATATATCTCAGCAATATTTTAGCTTCTAATAGTAACTGGTCCCCTTAAGAAGAAGCCAAACTATCTGTATTTGTCTAATAGTGTTTTTCATCATTTATGTAAACACTATTGGCTATAACACGAAAAAAATGACAGCCCCTTCTTGATACTAGTATAGTAATTGAATTTTATAATAAGAAAAAAATAATTTAATAACGTCATTTCTGAATAATATGAGACCTATCAGAAAAAATAGGTTATATACTCAGCAAAAAAAAGCGCGCTTATCTAAAAAATAACGATTTTCAAATGGTCATATTTCCGACAAAAATAAGCTAATTAAAGTAATCCGAAATGGAAAATAAAGGGTTTGGCTTTCTCTTTTAAACCCCGTTGGAAATATTTAGTTATGTCGTTTCGCGCATGCGCTGAGTCAGGAAAAGTGAAAATTTATTTTTTAATCTCAAAAGTGCCATTTTTGCGCGATAGTACCAACTTTGGATAGATCAAACGAATAATTCTAATTACGGGATCTGAAAATTTAGGTTTTTTTAGGCAATTACTTTTTTTGGAGCATATTGTTTCGAGTATTAGGTGCAAAACCACGAGCAAATGAAAATGGCGCGTTTTTTTTATTATTTAGGCGAGATTTCTAGACTATGATTTAAAAAGGAACCAATATGAGATCAAATAAAAAATCAACCTTGAAAAACTAAAAAGAATTAAACACATACATAAACAGCCTTTTTCAGAGCCAACATGATGTGCAAAGCCCGATCGAACAAGCTTCCCGTGGTGCACATTGCGTAACGCCAATTTCGACGGCAAACTCGTTAGTAGTAGTATAGGTACCACTATGGAGCGTCACAACAAACCCCCCCTCCTCACACTCCCCGGAGGTGAATGACCTCTGAGTGGTATCAGGAGCTGAGTTAGTCATTGTAACGTCACGTGGTCATATATACATATAATTTAATCTAGAGATGACAAACTTTTTTAATAATATTTATAAAAAAATGCATATAGAGAAAAAATATCAAAATTTATTAATAAAATTTTATCAAACTATTCAAATTAATCAAGCAAAAATTAGAATTAATTTATTTATTCAATAAAATATTTTGCAAATTTGAAAAAAAACGACTTTATTAGGATGAGGTGCAATATTGGTCAAGAAAGAAGAAGATAGTGAGTATACTTTATATTTTTACGTTTATTGTTTTATAAAATATATAATGGATACAATTATAGTATATGTATAGTGAACAAAACTTATTTTATAAGTATAATGTATAATATTATTTTATAAGTATAGTGTATAATATTATTTTATAAGTATAGTGTATAATATTATTTTATAAGTATAGTGTATAATATTATTTTATAAATATAGTGAATACGCTTACAATTATTTCACAACTACAAGATAATTTAACGCAGCTACAATTGAATCAACATGAAGCGCTGTGATTCCGTGAAATACACGAATAATTTCGGTTTTAAAAATACAATCTTCAGGTTCTTTTATTTTATTTTCCACATTTCTAATTAACGACGCAATTATATCATCATCACACTCGAGTACAGCTCGAGTCACAAAGCCCGCACAGTATTCATCTATTTGAGATCCATATCGAACACCGCACAATTTTTTTACAAGATCACAATCTTTCCTGCACACACACTAACACCTTTAACAAGCGTGGTTGAATATTTAATCCTATCATTTACGCAGGATGCAACGCCTTGTAAATACTCGAAATTCACCTTTTTCATAACAATGCTTTGTCAATACCTTTTAAGCAGACCAGAAATGGGGTGAAATTTTCTTTAATTTCAATGGCTCTATCAGTATGGCTTCTAGTATACCTCAGAATCAAGCCAGTTTCGTACACTTTTGGCTCCATCAAATCATCAGCATTACTATCAAAATATTTTTGAGTATCACCAAATGTAAGCTTAAACTCGTTCCACGTATCCGTAGTGAAAGCTATTCTTTGAAAATCGTGTTAGAGTAAACGTACCATTGGATGAAATTCGCCATCTCGTAGTTTATTATATTCAAGACGAACTAAAATTTTTTTCGTAAATGACTTGCTCAAACCGTAGAAAGAATTGAAGATGGGCTGTGTAAAGTTCTTCTTCTGATGCGCCATTTTTTCCTTTTTTCCTAATAGCTTTCTAGGATACGAATGTCGACTAAATGACTGTCATCTTGATGAATATAATCTCGTTATATAAAGGCTTAACACAAAAGACAGTGGGGGGATAAGGTGATGACTAAGAAAATACACTCTCACTACTTCTTTGTAACGAACGTGCTTTTACGGCAAGAAAGTAACGATGATCCCCAGGAAAGCTACCGTCAGCATTTTTGATGAACACGTATGCATCAAAAATGCTGCAGTATTATTTTCTACCGAATCAGCAAAAAAATTGTTATTAAATTCCTCGAACTCTGACCTCATTATTTCTTTAGCGAGCGTTACTTTACTAGAAGAAAGTAACAATCATTCCCAGAAAAGTTATCGTCAACAGTGCCGTCTTTAGGGGTGGGCTTAGAGAGCCCAGGCCCAGGGTCTCCTGTGATAAAAGGGCCTCCTAATTTTAAAAAAATTATTTTTTCAAGTGATTTATCAATGATAAATATTAACTGTGAAAAACTACAATAAATAAAAAATAACAGTAATATTTATGAAAAATGTATTTTTGTTAATACAAAACTAATAATAATTTTTAAAAACATTTCTTTCGGCATTTCTTGATAGCAAAATCATCTATTATATTATCAAAATCAATTTTCTTTAATAAATCTGATTCTATGCACATAATCGAAAGATAGTTCAGTCATGATTGAAGCATTGTATTTCTGTGTGTAGATTTTAATAATTTTAGCCTTGAAAAAGAATGTTTGCCACTACAGTTGGTTATCATCAAACTTGAGAAAATTCGAAAACAAATTTCAATATTTGGAAACGTTGAAGTTAGACAATCATGTTTTATTTGTAAATATAAATTAGGGATTGACAATGCTTCATTTTTTTTTGTTTTCCAGAAGATAATATTTAAAATGTATACACTCTGCGATTTAACTTTTTGCAGAAATATCTTTGTCGTAGGTATTAGCTAACATTTAACATGATTCTGCAATCTGTTCGTCGTTCATTTCTGGCAATACAGTGAAAAATTTGAAATTATCATTAAGTTTTTCATAAGCTTTCTGTTGCATTCGCAAATTACATAAACATAATGAATCAACAATAGGGTAAAAAATTTCAAGTCTTAATTTTTCTTCAGCATTAAATTGCGTCTCTTCACTAGGACCTTCAAAACGAGATAATTTATCACTTCTTTTTCTTATTCTTTGCGTAGATAAAACTTCAAATGATTTTACATTATGCCTTTTTGCTTCTGTGAAAAACTCATTGAATTTATTTCTAATATTTGATAAATAATAATCTAAAGATTTCAGTAAGTTTGATGCTGCGTACAAGTTCATATTTTCTCTTTGCAAGGCGATAGTTGTATCATTAATGCGTGTTAAAATATCATTCCATACTATAGTTAAGAAGATATTTTCAAATTTTTGCATTTTTTTATATAGTGACTGAGCTTCATATCTAGTGTCTTTAGACATATTATCGTCGTTTGATATTTTATCTAAAACTAAAGAAACATTATCGTAGCTATTATGAAGAGCATTTATTGCGTCACATCGTGCTGACCACCGAGTATTTGATAATGTTTTTAAAATCTCATTTTTTGGACCTAAGACTGACAATAATCGCTGCCATCTGTTTGTCGACAAAGAAAGAAACGTAAATATTTTTTGTATTAAATCAAAATATGCCACTACTTGCATAACACACTCACTAGGAGAGTATCAGACCTCCGGATCACGGATTTTGCTCAAACTTTGGGATAAGTTTTCAAATGTCAAAATATGAAAGAAAACAAAATTTTAGATCCCAACGCTCAATATTTCCCTAGTTACAGGCAATTAAAAAAAATCACTAAAAAAGTCACTAGATTTTCAAACGTTTACAGTTCTTTAGCATTGATACTTAGGAGCATGAAACTTTTTTTAAATGAAAGCTGAGCTCAAATCCTTTCGAAATAGTAGTTATAGCATGTAAAAATATTATTTTTTCCCAAAGTTATAGCGTAATAAACATTGGACCTGATTTTTCTTTTTAAAACATTAATTAATAACAAAAGCTGAAATTAGGTCCAATTTTTATCATGCTATAACTTTGGGAAAAAATAATATTTTTACATGCTATAACTACTATTTCGGAAGGATTTTAAAAAATTTTCATGCTCTTAAGTATCAATGCTAAGGAACTGTAAGCGTTTGAAAATCTAGTAACTTTTTAGTGATTTTCTTTAATTGCCTGTAACTAGGGAAATATTGAGCGTTGGGGTCTAAAATTTTGTTTCCTTTCATATTTTGACATCTGAAAACTTATCTCAAAGTTTGAGCAAAATTCGTGATCCGGAGGTCTGATACTCTCCTAGTCAGTCACATTTGCCCCAACTAGATTTAAAGAATGCCCAGCACAATAAATATAATCAGCATAAGGATTTATTTCTTTTATTCTTGCCTGTAAACCCGAATAACGTCCTGACATGTTAGAAGCGTTATCGTAAGATTGGTCTCGGCAGTTTTGAACATTTATATCATTATCCTTTAAAAAATTAAGTACAACTTCACATAAATATTCTGAACCGTGACCTTCTATTGGAATAAATGTCAAAAACCGCTCTTCAGGACCTTTTTCTGTCACAAAACGTATTACAAAAGATAATTGATCTGTGTATGATACGTCTGGTGTAAAATCGACGCATATAGAAAAGTATTTGGATTTTTTAATTTCCTGAATAATAAAACAAAAAACTTGTTTCATTTAATATTTACAAATCAAATAATAACATAATAACATATCAAAGTTTTTGTTTTTGCAAAATTTAAATATTTTTTTTTAACCTGTTAAACATCTACTCGTATTATACAAATAGCATATGAAAATACACAACCAAATATATTACCTAGAACATGTAAACAGTTATCGTTTTCTTCTATTCTTTGTGAGTCTAAAACAAAACTATCGTTTATATCCAAACTTTTTTTAGATTCTTCTTGAGTTGTAAAGTTAGTAGTCGTAGAAGAATTGTAAACGTTATCTGTGTATTAAAAGAATTGTCATTTTTTTCTAATTTTTATTTGAAGTTTTATCGAAAATATTTTATAATTACTTACCACACACAAGATCTATTAAATTTTTTTCAATTTGTTTCGTTTCTGGTTTTTCATTGAGATTATCAATTTTATTAACATTAACATCTTGTTCAATTTCAGATGAATTTTGTTTAAAAGCTCTTTGGTTTTCAAAAAATGATGTTATTTTCGGTAATTTTTTTATTTTTATTTCGTCTTCTTTTGCTTTTCGTCATTTAGTTGCCCACTCAGATGTATTCGATTCATTTTATTTTATGTTTGAATGCGTGTATTTAAAAAGTTCACTTTTTATTAAATATTATTCTATACTAAATTGCCTTTGCAGCGAAAATAATAAAACTTCTACCTTATTTAGACAAAGAAAATAATTCGCGCAGGATGAAACTCGCTTTGTGAACAGTTGTTTATTCATTTGTTTTTTTTAAGCAGACAAAGACATATGAACAAAGTTTTGAGCGCAGGAATTTAAAATTCAATATAGAAATAGTTTTCAAAACTTATACTGAATAACTATTTAATAAATTATTTAACTATCTAACAATTATTGACTAATAATAAAAACAGCTGTGGCATCAAAAATTAAAAGATTTTTCAGCGTATACTTTACTCTACTCAATATTTAAATGTTTTATTTTTATTTAAAATTAATAAAATCTATTTAGTTTTTTATAATACGTTTTGATAGATTTATTTCGATACCTTTACATTATTTTGAAATTTGAAAAAAAAGAAGTTATTTAAAAATTTGCTAAAAAAGAGATATACCTTAAGAAATAATACAAAAAATAACAAAAATGACTATATCACAGAATATTTATTTATAGATTTAATTAGCTTACTAAATTTTTTAGTAAAGTTATATCTTATAAAAACATAAATAAATAATATAAAAATAAATATCGCGTTACATATAATAACTATCATAATATTCTCGCAAAAAAAATTTTAACAATATAATTTAGATTTACATGTAAAGAAAAAATTGTCCTTATAAATAAAATTCAATAATTTAATTTATTAAATTCTTGAATCTTTATTAAATTTAGAAAGTTAAAATTTTTTAAAACTAAATTAAATAATACTTGAATGAATTATTTACAGCAATTACGTAATTTTCAATATAAAGTACAAAAATTCTTAATATAATATATGAAAAATATGTAAAAATAATTAATAAAAACATAGGAAATGTCTATAGAAAATATTTATATTGTATAATGTAGAAGCAAATTAATAGCTTCATTAAAATTTTAGCTATCACTCAAAATATAGGGGCCTCATTTATGACCTCGGCCCAGGGCCTCATAAGTACTAACGACGGCGCTGGTCAACATGTCTGACACGTGGCTTGCAGCTTTAGTATTGTTTTCTACGAAACCAATTATTTTTTTTTTTTTTTTTTTTTTTTTTTTTTAAAAAAAGATTAATATATAAAGGATATTGTCCTCTATATGATTAACCTTTTATATATGATGTAGTCGAGGAAGTCCCCCGCCCGGCATCTGTTTAACACATTACATCAGGCTGGGACTGTCAGACCCACCATACCGAAAACTTTGACTACCGATGGATGGTCAGCCACTTTTGTAACCAACAATCAACCGATACCCAATGAGGTCGGATTTTTTAAAGAGTCGCGATATAAATGGCACATACATTTATTTTCTTTCGAAAAAAAAGTTAGAGGTACCTGGCCAGGATTCGAACCCATGCCCTCCGCGTTGAAGGCAAGAGCTCTATCCATTACGCCACCGCGCTCTCACGAAACCAACAATAGAATTATTAAATTCCTCGAACACTGATCTCACCATATTCTTGGTAACGAACATGACTTTGCGACAAGAAAGTATCAGGTCACAATAATGGCAGCTTACCACAACACTTTTGAAAACATCTTATCATACAACAACCATTTCCAGAAAAGTTGTCGTCAGCATGTTTGAACGGTACATAATTTCTGGCTACAGCATCGTTTTTTACTAAATCAGTAGAAAAATTGTTAAGAAATTTCTCGAAACCCAATCCAGATGTCATGTTATCCAAGAACATGATACGAAATTAGCCGCACACATCAGATGTTTCACTCTGTAATCATACCGTATTCCAACGGAATCTATTACAATTATGACGTAGACGGTTAATATAATCTGATATCAAGGGCGGCATTCCATAACTATCAAAATACCAAGCTGTACCACAACGGTTAACGTACATACACACTCAATGTGTTCCGGGTTTTGTATGACCATCAGTGTTCACTACAATTGCTGTCAATTTCGTCCACACCTTCGGAATCTGATCTGCTGGGTACACTCCTGCAAAGTGGAACGGTATACCCTTCAAAATTTTTATTATCTCCAGGCTCTTCATCGCAAAGAAGCGTCAGTGGTTGAAACACAAAATCAGAATCATGCCCCAAATCTCGTAAAGATAACCATTTTTTAAACGGTACGCATTGTTTAAAGCACACGTATATTTTAGATGAGGTGTCTTTACAGCGTGATTGAGACAATACTTATTTAACCAGGGTAGCTGATCAAATGACGGGCAATTTTTATTTGATTCTAAATTTATAATTTCTCGCGCTGTGATACCGTATAAAATTGACCACTTTTGTTTACCTCCCACATAAATTTTTCTAACTTTCCGAGTAAGATCGCGCAACGTTTGATAGAGAGTTATCTCCGTGACATCGCCGTAAAAATAGTCAAGACCATGATGATGTTCTGCAAGCCAATTATTTTTACTTCTTATGCCTCTGCTAAAAGCGTTTATACGATTTTTCGATGTGACAGTCCAATAACCGCTAAAATCATCGTTCAAAGCTACGATGGCGTCTTCTTTTGGAACAACTCTATTATTGCTATCTTTTAAGCACTGAATATACACGACTACATTCATGATTTAACTTATTGTCTGACCAATGCAACGATTAAAGCTATACTGCAGAGTAACGGTGATGTCTTTTCAACTGATAAAATTTGTAAGCGTCATCTATTGATAGCTTTACCCGTTAAAATCTACAACTGTTTGTTGCGATGCGTCAATCTCTAAAATTTTATTGAATTCTGCATAAATTATACAATTGACGGTGTCTGTCAGAGGTTCGCTAAATCTGACATCGAGTCTAACACTTCCATGTTTTATTAAATTCCAATGAGTACATTCATTTGCCGATAAATCGAGTGTTATATCAAATGCAAACAGACAGAAACCGTTTGGATACGATTCACGAGTAATTTTATTTCTCTCATTGAGAAAATGGACATCTGTACCGCTGAATAAAGTATGATATGCATCAACGTATAACTTTTTTACTTTGAAATCAGGTTATAATAGTTTTAAAGGTATTTAAACACCATTAACAAGCAAACAGATAATTGATGTTCAAATGATCAAAATTGAACGGATTGAGCATTCGACCTCCGTTAAACGCCTTGTTTTGAACAAACCCTATGATTATTCTTTGATATTATTCAGAGTTTCACCATGTTCACTGTCATGCTACAGCTCTGACTTCAACTCTTGTGAGAGGGTATTTAGCTGTAGCTTTAGGAAGTGCTTTTGCGTGTGCTAATAGCACACCTGGGTTAATTTTTACTCGTCTAACTGAAAGATTAGCTTCTTCTATATGTACGGCAAAGTATCCTGAATGATCCATGAGACAAAAACCATCTTGAGAGCGCACTAAACGAACTCTTACTTCAACGCCATTTAATAATAACTTTTCTTGATTAAACACATCTGCATGTAAATGCCCGACAATATCTACAGTTTTTTTTTGCGCCCAAATATTCACGCCACTTTACAAGTCCTTGGTTTTCATTACCCACATCGTCCATTTTCCCAGCTGTATCGTCACATCACAAAACGGATGATAAATGAGAATTTTTAGCAGCAGGGCCATAGTTGAGCAGTGTCTCGATGTATGCTCTGTACGCGTAAGTATTATTTGGAGGTGTCACAGGTTTCTGGTTAAATAGTACATCTAATTGGCTGAATAGTGAGTGCATGAAATTATTCACCGGTGCCACTTTATTGAGTAAATCTGCAGTTACATTTCCAGGATACTCATCGACAGTGGTGTATAAGCTAACGTGCAAGCTAAGCACAGTATGTGCTAAATCTAAATAATCTTCGCCATTTCCAGATATTACAAATTCTATAGGTGCGTCATCAGTCAACGAGGAGATAGGCTTATACTGGATCCAATGAGAGCTCTCGATAGTAGTCTGTGTCGGAGGAATATCGAATAGGAGCAATTCCGATTTCATGCACTCGCAGGACTGCGTGTGTAAAAACGCCATTTTTTGTCGAAAATGTCTCTTTTCGTTCGTACTTTTTTACTTTTTCGAGAATTTTTCTTTTTTTTCTGGTTCTATTTATTTTCTTCTTTATTACTTTATTCCTTTTATTTTTTGTGCTACGCCGTTTAATCTTTCTTCGAGTGCTCTTAACACTGACACTGCCGTCATCCAACTGTAAAGCAGATAGATAACGCTGTTTCTTATATCCAGATCCTTTCATTAATTTATCTAGTTTCTCTTTAGCATTCCTTTTAAGATTTGTGCCAGACTCTTTTATATGATTTCGTAGAGATTCTTTGATTGGAGTATTCTGTGTTGCAACGTCAGATAAAACGTTCACACCAATACAAAATGCTTTCTTTTCCACAGCTTTAGCGCCACGGATGAGTGGCGGTAGTACACGACGAAACAACCCAGCTAGAAAACTTCCTACACCACCATGCCCTCTTTAGTAGGGGGCTCCAACGTAAATACGTCCGATACCCCTAACATTTTTACCACCACCACCGATCTGCATATCAAAGTATGCCTCGTAATAATTCATCTCTTTTCTTATTAATCAATACGATGAAAGTGCAACGTCACTGTGAAGGTGCCAAAATCAAATGGTATTGGCTGACCTTGTTGATCTCTTATATCTATTTCAATGGTTTAAAAAGAGTTAAATAATAGTGGTATGTACATAGATGGTAAAAAGTTTTTTATTTTTACACCACCATATTTTCAATCCCCAGTATTTAAGGAAACCGCTCTTAATAATTTACCTTGCACATCTCCGACTACATAAGGTTCACAGATGTCACTGTACACCATTAGAGTTGTTGGTAACCAATTAGAAAGATTAGCAGGGTGATAAGCTATAGTAAGTTCTTCTTTATCGACCTTGATAGCTTCATTTTTTCCAGTTTCAAACCCGAGAATTTTTCTCAAATTCCTTGACAACTCTAAAACGTGATCAATTGGCGTACATTCCTTTGTTAAACAAACTCGTCTGATTGATACATATCCACCACGCTCTATCTGGAAACGTAGATGGTCTTTTACACAGATTATTCATGTCCTCCATGAGACTTTCTAAATGTCTGTAAACACCTAGACGTATAAGATTAATGGATGAAACGATCGGTACAATTTTATTAGTCCCCAGCGACGATGGTGGTATACTTTTTACACAGACAAATCTTCCGTCCTCGTTTGGTGGAACACGTTGAAATGTCATAGGAATTTGGATCTTCGAAAGTGCAACACTCTAATACCCTTGCAGTTGTATTTGTTGTGGTAGATGAGTAACGAACCGTGTTGTAGTATTGTCAGGAAAATAATGCATACTACTATTACTAGGTAGTACAATGTAAAATTGATCCTTCATGATGTTTTTTCGATCTGGCTAGCCGCAACTCAGGAACTAAATCTATCGGGGTACCCTTTCCATTTAACAAAATATTTTTTATTCCGACTACTTTTTTTCAACTTCGAAACTTGCGTTATTTAAATACTTTTTTACTCTACTCAACTCGTGCTCGTAGAAACAGCCTTTAATATCCTCATCAACTAAATCTTTTAAAAAGTATACCGGTGGCTGGCGTGGTACTGAGATACGAGTAATTTTAAACAGTTCCAATGTCCATCCACCCTCGTATCCTTTCGCAAACACGTTTCTTTCTCGACTGACCCTCAACGGCTCCATCTTGACGGGTGAGTGTTTGCTATGATTGTAAGACTCTAATATTTTTTCTAGAATATATAAAGGTTTATAGTTTTTATAGACCTTTCGGCCACAGCTGCTTTGATATCAAGTCTTCGCACTATTTTAAATAAAATTTCATTTTTCTTCAACACTTCTTGCAGTTCCTTTCCTAGAAATTTTTTCCCCTTGTCTGTTTGAAAAATCAGGGGTTTTCGATTAGCACTGTTTTTCAAAATGTTTTTAAATGCTTTGGCAACACTTTTTGAAGTTTTATCCATGAGTGGTGAAGCCCATGCGTATTTACTTAAAACGTCGATGACAACGAGGATCTAAGTGTAATTATCGTTATAAGTCTTGACCGCTCTCATATCCATCAAATCTGCCTCCCAGACGTCATCACGATTTCGAACATTGTAATAACGTCTAGAAAACCTGTGTCGTACAGGTCTTGCAGATTGTAAACATCCTGACTCTCGAGCCAGTCGATCACTTTTCGAGCTAGATATTTCTTTCGTCCAGAGGTTGTAATTTTATTAGCCCTCGCATATGCTTCTGATCTTGGTGAACCAAAATGAAGCTTACTTAATTGTTTCTGCATTATTCTTGTTTTTTTTCCTTTTGCTTGCTTCTTCGTCACAATCATACACGCTTTTGTCTTCTTTATTTTCTTATCCCTGCATTTTATAGCCTTCTTAATACGCGAAAAAAATTTTTCAAAAGTAATTTTACTAACCATACAACAAGCAGTCATCATTGCAACTGTACGTTCATCAACTGTACGGTGGGGTTTCACTACCAAGCATCCAAGAAAAAGCTTTCTCTGCTAGTATTTGGTCAGCTCGACGACGATCTGTCAACTTGTTATTGGCGTAGGCTTTATCATGTTCACGACACGCTTCATCAAGCGGGTTAATTCCAACGTCACCACGTTTAAGACGATCAGCCAGTTTTGTTCCGGGTCCACGAAATTTGTATCCTCGTACATGCATCTCAAAAGGCATTAAATCAATTATAGAATCTAAAACAGACTTTTCCCCTTCATCGTCTTTCTCTACTTTCAGAATTTCGTGCCCTGGCGACTCCATGTTTCCCCTGATTCCGGTAATCTGTCGACTTTCTTTTTTTTTCTCTTTCTACGCCCTTGTTCTTCCTCGCTGAGTTTGTTACTACCACCCGATTTGGATTTGCTACTACCAGACTCTGGAGAAGCGAAAGGAAAAGCCTCATCGATATAATTGAAGAATATAATTTTTTTATCAGTTTGAATTTTGCGCCTAGAATTTGAATTTATTTTGTAGGGAGTTGACGTATGTCACTACCAGGTGGCGATGATTCGTTCTTTGCATTCTCATCAACGACTTGACGCGTTTAAAAATATAAGAAAAGGAAGATAAAAAATAAAGATGTTTAAGAAAAATTATTTTTTTCGATCTGTCGTTGAACAGAATATCAATAATGGCATCACTGATTGTTAAAATAAAGTGAAAGGATTTAAAAGAAAGGCACGAAAAAGTTGTTTATGATTGCTCCAAAAGTCCGCTTAGAGAATCAGGTGATCTAACGGAGTCTTTGAAGCGCTTGTATCCAAATACTTCTTTCTCTAGAGAAGATAAAGTATGCCCTTCGTATTAGAAAATATTATTAGATGAAGTGAAAAATACGCCTATTTCATCGACTTCAAGCAGTCAACAATCTTTGGAAGATTTTATTCATAGTGAGGCTGCGGTAGAACAGCTCAACGAGACTTCAAGTAATTTGAATTTAAACATTTCACCAATTGAAATGCCTCAAAGTATCAATATCAAGATGCGAGAATCTTATGCTCTCCGAAAAAGAAAACAAATGAACGATGCATTCGATTTAAAAATAGCAAGTAAAATGATGAAATGCTACGATATGACGGATTTGCCCGCATTGAATGAGAATAATGAATGTAAAACAAATGATAAATGGCTTGAGAATATTAAAATTGCATTAGATAATTGTTCAAATTTTCTTGAGAAAGTGCGATTGTTGAGTATTACACCAAGTGATATTTCCAAAGATTATTTATTATTAGTTTTACCAAATCTAACTATTTATATGATTGATCAAGCACGATCATTGGTAAATAATAAGAAAATTTACAAGCAGTCTGAGAACTATTGTGGCCATTTTTTGGATAGTCAAATTGTAATGAAAGTAAAGGATTATTATCTGAACGATAATTTTAATTGTTCTCGTCAAAGTGCAAATAAAAGCGACACAGTATCTATCAAAGAAAATGGTATAAAAACTAGAAAAGTCAAATGCTTTCTTACGCGAAGTATAAAAGAAATATATCAATTATTTAAAGACAAAAATCCTGAAATGAAAACAAAAATTGGTAAATCAATATTCTACGCTTTAAGACCGAAGTTGGGTTATACCACATCCACCCACCGATTCGTGACTTTGCGTTTACTGCGAGAATCTTAAACTTATGTTAGATGCTTTGAATAATTATAAAAAATAGAATAAACAAGACATTGCAGATTTGGAATTGAAAATATGTTCTTCACTTTTTTGTTCAAAAGATGATATGAAATGTGTACTAAGAGAATGTAAAGAATGTCATATTGGAGATTCTATTGATTTACAAATAATTTCTTTGACAGAAGAAGATTTATATGAAAAAATAATTTACGGTGTTTGGGAAAAATAAAAAACTGAATAAAACTAGCACAATTGAAAATTTTTTAATAGAGTTAAGAGAGTGTGCTCTTACTGTAAGAGCTCATAAATTGGTCAAAGAAATTCAACGTATAGCAATTAAAGAGGTTAAACTTTCAGCGAAAAATAATGACTTCCAATTAGTTATTCATGTCGATTTTGCAGAAAATTGGACAGTTCTGCTTCAAAATGAAATTCAAAGCTATCATTGGAGTAAAAATCAAATATCAATATTTATGTCAGTATGCTATTTTGGAAATGATAAAACAGTCAGTTATGTCTCCGTCTCTGACGATATTCAATTATCGACAACTTAAAACAAAAACATATTGCACAAGATCTTGATAAAATCATAACCATTTCCGATGGAACTGCCAGTCATTTTAAAAATAGATATCAATTCTATGAGTTTCAAAACTCAAAAGTAAACAGAAAATGGCTTTTTTCTGCAACAGGTCATGGTAAAGGCGCTTGTGACGGTATTGGTGGTTTAGTTAAACATTATGCTACTACGCATAATCTGTCCAAGAAGAGTGCAGATTTTATTAGAAACGCTGAAAATTTCGCCACTCACGTATCAAAATATACTCCGTCGATTAACATTCTTGTTATCCGCAAGGATGAGTTAGAAGTTTTTCGACAGACAAAATGGAATGGTTAGGAAATGCAAAAGAAATTGAAGGTATTCAAAAGATTCACTGTTGGAAAAGTGAACGAAACCAAATCTACACTGCCAAAACTTCGAGACATGAGTGGCAAGAAGTAAATTGAAAGGTTTTATTCAAATTCGGATTTTTTTATTCACATTAGTTCTCAATTCATTAGTGTTCATTTCTTAATTGTATCGCATATTATTTGTTTATTGAAAATGACCAAATAATATATATTAGTATTTAAAAAATTCACCTTTTCAAAATTCGAAATTCAAATTCAAAATTTAAAATTCAAAATTCAAAATTCAAAATTCAAAATTCAAAGTAAATATATTTATTTAAAGTTTCAGCATTTTTTTTTAAACTTTAAATCATCATAACTTTGGTTCTAATTGATCAAAATATTCGATCTGAGGTTTATTTTAAAGATTATTGTTAATATTTTTGATATATTAATAAATAAAAGCATAAAAATAGTTGTAAGAACACGTAAAGTTGGAAAAATAGTCCGATGCGCGATGGTATCAATGTTTTAAAATTGAAAATATAAAAAAAACGTTTAAAAATCTGTTAAAAAAAAATAAGGCAAAATAGCATATTCTCACCTACCCTAAAAGTTAGTATTTTTTACGTATAAAATCATATACAAATTTAAAAAAAAAAATATAGTTTTTTAGAAAATTGTGTTTGAAAAAAATCGCTTTTTTCGGTTTTTCGTAAATAACTCAGTGAGATCAAATTGTATTACAAAAATCGAGATTGCATTTAAAACTAGACAGAATTCCGCACACTTTCGTTAATAGAATGCCCAAAAAGGTTAAATATTGACGGAGCTATAGTCATTTAAAAGTAGAGATTTATTTTCAATTTTTGAATTTTCGTTTTTACATCCAACACTAAAATTGCTGTAGTAAAAAAAAAAAATTTTTTGAGCGTTCTACGAGGTAAATTTTATTTTCACATACATAATAGAAGGTATTTTTATTACTTAGAAGAAAAAAAAAAATTCGATAAGTGACGGCCTGCATGAATCTGAATGGAATCAGTCGTATGCTTTTGCCCGATGGGACCTCTAGTTTTCTGCTCCATCACAAAGATACGACTGGAAAGTGACTACTCGAATCAACGTCTTTAAACTGCTTTTGAGGTACGTAAACGTACTGATATTCGTCATCGGGGAAGATGCAAACGTGAAAACGACAATTATCTGGAGTATTTTGTTTTAAATCTAGAAAAAGGTATCCAAATGGCCGCGAGGTGGCCTTTCAGTACGCCTTTTGTGAGAATCGTGGATCTTTAGGACTGAGCTGGCGTGAAAGATGTGTTTGTGTACGATCGCGTAAATTTCTAAACACGACCATGTATTGCACGTTGAACGAAATGTCTCGTTGGCCTTTACCTTGATTAAATGTATTCTGTGTAATAAATAAAACGCTTAGGTTATTGTGATGAGTCCCCTATGTGAATAAGTTGACAATGGCGTTACTTGAGGATGATTCACGCATCAGATCATTCAATATTTATAACTTTGGGCGTGAGTCACCAGCGTAGTCCGTACTTTGAGGAAGCCCGCTAAATTCTATGTCTCCCAAGCTCTCTGTAACCTGCCTACCATTCAGCATAGTAACCCACACAGCATGAAAGAATTTCGAAATAATTTCATGAAATATTACAAGTAATAATACGTTGAAAAAATTTAAAAAGGACTTAAAAAGATAACCATATTCTTTTGAAAAGAATTTATGAAATAATACACAGAAAGATTACAAAGTCTTTACAAAAATAATACCAAGAAGGAAATGAAAGTTAAAATATGAAATATTACACGAATCCTTTCTAAAAGGACTTTGAAATGACTTCTTGAAAGGAAACAAGAAATAACTCAGAAATCTTCCAAAGATTGTAGTCATGAAATAATTTAGAAAGATTTTTGAAATAATCTAAGGTATTCTTTCAACGAATCATTTCAAGATACTTACAAAAAGCTTTTATGTAATAATTCCAAGCAAGGTTTTGGTAATATTTCAAGTAATCTTACATGAAATAATTTTAAAACCTTTTTGAAATAATTCATGAAAGAACTTATCATGACGATAAAAGTTATTACATGAATCCTTACTGAAAGGACTTTGAGAGAACTTCTTGAAAGGAAACAAGAAATAACTCAGAAATCTTCCAAAGATTCTAGTCATGAAATAATTTAGAAAGATTTTCGAAATAATCTAAGATATTCTTTCAACGAATCATTTCAAGATACTTACAAAAAGTTTTTATGTAATAATTCCAAGCAAGGTTTTAGTAATATTTCAAGTAATCTTACATGAAATAATTTTAAAACCTTTTGAAATAATTCATGAAAGAACTTATCATGACGATAAAAGTTATTACATGAATCCTTACTGAAAGGACTTTGAGAGAACTTCTTGAAAGGAAACAAGAAATAACTCAGAAATCTTCCAACGATTAAAATCAGAAAATAATTTAGAAAGATTTTCGGAATGATCTAAGGTATTCTTTCACCGAATCATTTCAAGATTCATTCAAAAAGCTTTTATGAAATAATTCATGTAATATTTTGGTAAAGTCTCAAGAAATCATACATGAAATAATTTTAAAACCTTTTGAAATATTTCATGAAATAACTTATGATGAGAATAAAAGTTATTACATAAATCCATACTGAAAGGACTTTGAAAGAACTTCTTGAAAGGAAACAAGAAATAACTCAGAAATCTTCCAAAGATTACAGTCATAAAATAATTTAGAAAGATTATCAAAATGATCTAAGGTATTCTTTCAACGAATCATTTCAAGATACTTACAAAAAGCTTTTATGTAATAATTCCAAGCAAGGTTTTGGTAATATTTCAAGTAATCTTACATGAAATAATTTTAAAACCTTTTGAAATAATTCATGAAAGAACTTATCATGACGATAAAAGTTATTACATGAATCCTTACTGAAAGGACTTTGAGAGAACTTCTTGAAAGGAAACAAGAAATAACTCAGAAATCTTCCAAAGATTCCAGTCATAAAATAATTTAGAAAGATTATCAAAATAATCTAAGGTATTCTTTCAACGAATCATTTCAATATACTTACAAAAGCTTTTATGTAATAATTCCAAGCAAGGTTTTGGTAATATTTCAAGTAATCTTACATGAAATAATTTTAAAACCTTTTTGAAATAATTCATGAAAGAACTTATCATGACGATAAAAGTTATTACATGAATCCTTACTGAAAGGACTTTGAGAGAACTTCTTGAAAGGAAACAAGAAATAACTCAGAAATCTTCCAAAGATTCCAATTATAAAATAATTTAGAAAGATTATCAAAATAATCTAAGGTATTCTTTCAACGAATCATTTCAATATACTTACAAAAAGCTTTTATGTAATAATTCCAAGCAAGGTTTTGGTAATATTTCAAGTAATCTTACATGAAATAATTTTAAAACCTTTTTGAAATAATTCATGAAAGAACTTATCATGATGATAAAAGTTATTACATGAATCCTTACTGAAAGGACTTTGAGAGAACTTCTTGAAAGGAAACAAGAAAGAACTCAGAAATCTTCCAACGATTAAAATCAGAAAATAACTTAGAAAGATTTTCGGAATGATCTAAGGTATTCTTTCACCAAATCATTTCAAGATTCATTCAAAAAGCTTTCATGAAATAATTCATGCAATATTTTGGTAAAGTCTCAAGAAATCTTACATGAAATAATTTTGAAATCTTTTTGAAATATTTCATGAAATAACTTATGATGAGAATAAAAGTTATTAAATAAATCCTTACTGAAAGGACTTTGAAAAGACTTCTTGAAAGGAAACAAGAAAGAACTCAGAAATCTTCTAACGATTAAAATCAGAAAATAATTTAGAAAGATTTTCGGAATGATCTAAGGTATTCTTTCACCGAATCATTTCAAGATTCATTCAAAAAGCTTTCATGAAATAATTCATGCAATATTTTGGTAAAGTCTCAAGAAATCTTACATGAAATAATTTTGAAATCTTTTTGAAATATTTCATGAAATAACTTATGATAAGAACAAAAGTTATTACATGAATCCTTACTGAAAGGATTTTGAAAGGACTTTATGAAAGAAAACGTGAAAGATAACAGAATCATTTAGAAATATTTTCGGGATTAGTTTATAATTTATCCGCTTGATGGTGGTATCTCTGACTCTCGCAAGCGGTAAGAGTGCTTCCCGTTTCATATATAAGGAAAATAAGAATCTTAAATGGAAACTATAAATTGTTATGCGTGCGATGTCTGTGTTATGATAACTTCGATTTTAACCGCTGTAAAACTATTCGTAATCCTATGAATAATTATATCATCATATATCCGTTATATATATATATATATATATATATATATATATATATGTGTGTGTGTGTGTGTGTGTGTGTGTGTGTGTGTGTGTGTATTGATTCTAAATTGATTCTTAAATAATACAGGAAAGAATAAAATTTCTAGAACTTTACACGTCTCTCAACTAAAGATAGATGAAAAGATTAATGCATTATTACTAAAAGAATTCATGGATCCTTACAGAATTCTTTCATTGAAAGGATTCTGTAATAATTCTATGTCCGAGGTATATTTCTTTCAGAAATAATACAATGAAATATTTTTAAAATATTTTATATCATTCTTACAGAATACTTTCAATAAAAGATGTATGAAAAGATTTAAGAATTATTACCAAAAGAATTCATGGATCCTTACAGAATTCTTTTATTGAAAGGATTCTGTAATAATTCTATGTCCGAGGTATATTCCTTTTAGAAATAATACAATGAAATATTTTAAAAATATTTCATATTATTCTTACAGAATCCTTTCAATGGAAGATGTATGAAAAGATTTACGAATTATTACCAAAAGAATTCATGGATCCTTACAGAATTCTTTCATTGAAAGGATTCTGTAATGATTCTATGTCCGAGGTATATTCCTTTTAGAAATAATACAATGAAATATTTTAAAAATATTTTATATTATTCTTACAGAATCCTTTCAATGGAAGATGTATGAAAAGATTTACGAATTATTACCAAAAGAATTCATGGATCCTTACAGAATTCTTCCATTGATAGGATTTTGAAATGACTTGTGAATTCTTTATGAAATATTTTTATGTATTATTTTTAAAAGAATAATACCTCGGACATAGAATTATTTCAGAATCCTTTCAGTGAAATATTTCTGAAAGATTGTAGTCCTTTTATGAATCCTTTCAGAATCCTTTCAAAGTCCTTTCATGCTGTATGGGTAAACGATCACGCGATCGAGACGTGTGTCACTTATACGATCGATGTATTTTAGAAATTTTTTTACAAACACTGTTTTGCCACAACCGGTAGGTCCGCAAAGCATAGATGTCCACGGGTGTTTCCATCTAATATCTATGACTAACTACTATAACAACTACTATTCTTCACTGAAACTGTTAGCACACTAAACGTCCCAACAAAATACACTAATAGTTATAGTTTATGACTTTGTAAAATCCATGTACTTTTTCACCAACACAGCTTCAATAATTTTACCAATTCTCTCGATCCTCCATCTAAACTGTACCCGATCTCGTGCCGTTTGTTACCACTCGCCACGTTGCGCAGCACGACTGGCGTAATTCCACACGTGTAATATACGAATACTTGGTGAGTTGGGATCAAATCTCACACTTTTTTTCTCCATATTACCAGAGCTGTCAACTAACATAGCTAAAGTTTTTCTGGAGTCTACGATAATCTTGTAATCGTGGTGGGACCTCCGCGTGGCTGCTCGCGTATCCGCGAGAGCGTTAAAGAAGAGCTCGTCCTCCCACTGTCGTAATATTAACACACGCCGCTTGCGAGCGCTCCAGAACAGCAGGCTTTTTTAGTGCATGCGCGGTTGGCTCCTACAACTGCGAGCGCGTTAGAGACAAGCTCATCCCCTCACCACTGCAATATTACCTCTGCCCCCCTTACCACTCACGGTCTCGCGAGTGTTTTGGATTGGAAATTGTTTTGCGCATGCGTTCTTATCATTGTATACCTACTAAGACGATGTGGAGTTCAGTCGTTAACTGTGTCTGTATCCGTACGGGTAGCTTTTTTTCAACCTGACAAATCTTTTTTTACCATATACGGTCTTACAAGTTTTCGTCTCTGTAAGTGATAATACTTCGTGAAAATCTGTCTTTCTTATTGCCGGTGAAGATATAATAATTTCGTCTGTGTTACCCGATATTAATTCACATATACTTTCAAAATTAATTTGACTATTTGAATGATTTAGTCTTGTACCTTTAATTTTACATACTGTTTGTTCAGAACCATCTGAAAGTTTACACTTGTACGCGTGAAATTTCGGTCCACCAGAGGCAAAAAATGACCAACACCTTTCTTCGCTTATTCATCAGTAAGTTCACCAAGTAGTGTATCGATCGGCAAATCGTGTTCGTCGTTTTTACTGACATAGAAAACGAAGTCTGTGTCGTAGTACAGTGCACGCGATCCTAGTTTGTTCAAATAATCAAAAAGTTTAAGCCGGGCTTGTGTTGTTGTGAAAGCTGCAATTATAACACTTTTCGTGCGTGACTGCAAGAGAGCTTCATCCTGATACTGCCAATTCACGTACAATACCTGATCATTGACTGGGATGATACTGTTTACAATCACTTCAGCATTGGTAAGTAGTTTTGTCAATCTTGCTGGCTCTGTAACAACCTCTGTTTTAGCCATATTCTCTCGTTGTGCGAGCTTCCCCCATAATGAGCTTAATTATAGTTTAGCAACCGATCTCAAACCCGCATTAAAATTTATACACTTTTACTTAGACGAATACCGTCTTCACGTTCAAAGTTCTCTATATAACGGTCCTTATGATCTTCGGTAATAGATTCTGACGGGTAACCAGAAGGCTCAGTTTTTTGTTTAAAGAATTCATCGATGTACTCGGTAAAAATACCACCTGTTCGCGTGACAGGGTTATATTGTATTGTCATCTCATATTGCCATATTTTGTAAACGTTTTGAATCACGTATCCTATTTCTACAGCTTTTTTAAGCTTTTCCGACACCCATGTTCCGTCTGGGCGTAGAAGCCGTAAGCTTTCGGTAAATCACATAGTAGCAGATGGAAATAATTAAGACTATCGATAAATTTAACACTTGAAATTTGCATCAAAATTATTTTGGAACCGTTTAAAATTACCGTTGGTTTCTCCTGTGAACAATGGTTTTCTAAGATATACTTGAATAAAAATCGACAATCAAACCCTTGCGAATTGTGTGTTATACAAATAACTTTTTTAAACTTTTCACGTCGTGATAGAGCTAACCCACAACATAAAAATTTACGAATACCACACTCTTCACACATATTTGATATATTAGTATCCTCTAGACAAAAACTACAAACTTGTTGTACAACACACAGGTTAGGTACATGTATTTTTTTATTTTCATCACCTAACACAGAAAGAGTTTGTTGTGTTTCAAAATCATAAAATAAATATAATATTTTAGATTTCACATTAGATTCACACGGATAGTTTTACAACAAATTTGACAAATTTTCACCGCTTTACAAACACTTAGGTTTCTTTTAAACGATCCTGATTTCAAATGGTTCTCGAAACCTGTATTATCAAAAAACTCTCTAAAGCAATTTAAGCACTTTTTTATATCCGCACTGTTGTCACAAACTGGTGATTGTATACACTTAAAACATCTATTAGAAGATCTATGACCCATAGCGAACTTGTAACTTTTATTACATGGTATGCAATACCCTCTACTACCGGCTGCACCAGTCAAGTTTAGAATAGGTTGATAATGCCCTTATCTTTATAATACATTATACGTAGTGTATAAGATACGTATTGATACGTTTTGGTATGTATCAATTACAACTTTTGTACCATCATAAAGAGGTATATCCCCACGCCCAAAATTCCGGAAAGAGTAAATCACAATAGCTGTGCTTTTTGTAACCAGAAAAATTTGAAACTGATGAGTTTCTTGTAAACCACACCCTGTTGATGGTATAGTAACCTCTGCTTGATCAATGAGATCAAGAGCTGCTCTTTTTTGCTCCCTACTATTATGCTGTCTAATACTATTCCAGTAATCGTGTAGTGTACCAGAGCGAATTTGTCCTCTTGCAGCATAGCCGAGTGCTGTAATTAATGATCTCGGAAAGCAAAGATTATCGTCGTTGCGGATAGTTAAAATAGATTTTTTGTACACATGATTATCACTTAATTGAACACGTCCGTCTCCCCTCATATCTGGCACTATAACACACTTGATCACAAAGTTTTCATCTATGTCAAAGTCTTGAGAACTCTGTGCGACACTAAATGTCATTTCTCACAAATCTTGAGTAGTAAAATTTCTAATAGTTCTGAAAGATAGGCATAATGGCCCATGAACAAAATGATCAGATAGTATCGTTACACCTATAAAATCGGAAGGACTACGTCCATTCACTAATTGATTACGCAGATCATCTAAAGACCCATTTAACCACTCAAAAATGTTTGCTCCTGCTGGTGGTGATGATATTCTTCCCAAAATCTCTACACCTTCTGCATTAAACCTTTGGTAAAATCGGGAAGTTTGGTTTTCAATTAAGAATAATGGTCTTTCTTATGGCTCCTCCACTTCTCTCTCCGTACCTTCACCGCTCTGTAACAGATCAAGTATATTTTTTCTTTTAATCTTAATATATATCTGTATGTATTACTGAAAAACATAGAAGTAATAATATATATCGATTATACTTACGCTCCATTCCAACATCATTGGAAGACAATAAAGAGTTATCAATAGATGATGATGAACACGTGTTATACTAAGAAACAATGAAACAGTAATAGTATAAGCAAGCACACGTGTGATGATGATATGAGATAAACACGTGTTATACCAAGAAACAATAAAACAACAATAGTAAGCATTCTGAAAATTGCAAGCACACGTGTTATGCCAAGAAACTATAAAATATCAATAGTAAGCATTCTGAAAATTGTAAGCTACATATGGTACTTTCTTTTAAATCATTTTCTGATTAAACAGTATTAAAATAAAAAATAAAATCTTTAAGAGTAAATGATACGGGTAATATAACAAATCATAATCAAACCTGTAATTACAATTTTTATGATGCAATTGCATTCCTTATATTAAAATTAGTATAAATTCTAAAAATTAGCTTTCTAGGATCAATAGATCAAGAATCAGTACATGATCGATTATCTATTGATCCAATAAAGATATCAAGGTGGTTTTTGGTACATATGTTATTTGAATAGCAAATAATCGAATGGCATCGTAAAATTTTTTATTTCTCCAAAATTCGTGAATTTTAAAATTTGTAATTTGTGTATGAATCATCAGATAGGATAAGCAAGTTCGTATGCTTTTAGTACTGTGTATGATGACTAATACCGTAATTACAATTTTTGAAATCGATCAATTATTAATATAAATGATTTATTAGGATGTCATTTGATTTCTTATGTTCAGATTAGTTTATGTTCAAAAAATCAGCTTTCTAGGATCAATAAATCAAGAATCAGTACATGATCGATTATCTATTGATCTAATAAAGATATCAAGGTGATTTTTGGTACATATGTTATTTGGATAGCCAAAAATCGAATGGTGTCGTAAAATTTTTTATTTTTCGAAAATTCGTGAATTTTAAAATTTGTAATTTGTGTATGAATTATCAGATAAGATGAGGATATTCGTGTGTTTTCAGTAACACGTATGATGACTTATACCATAATTTCAATTTTTGAAATCGATCAATTATTAATATAAATGATTTATTAGGATGTCATTTGATTTCTTATGTTCAGATTAGTTTATGTTCAAAAAATCAACTTTCTAGGATCAATAAATCAAGAATCAGTACATGATCGATTATCTATTGATCTAATAAAGATATCAAGGTGATTTTTGGTACATATGTTATTTGAATAGCGAAAAATCGAATGGCGTCGTAAAATTTTTTATTTTTCCGAAATTTGTGAATTTTAAAATTTGTAATTTGTGTATGAATTATCAGATAAGATGAGGATATTCGTGTGTTTTCAGTAACACGTATGATGACTTATACCATAATTTCAATTTTTGAAATCGATCAATTATTAATATAAATGATTTATTAGGATGTCATTTGATTTCTTATGTTCAGATTAGTTTATGTTCAAAAAATCAACTTTCTAGGATCAATAGATCAAGAATCAGTACATGATCGATTATCTATTGATCTAATAAAGATATCAAGGTGATTTTTGGTACATATGTTATTTGAATAGCGAAAAATCGAATGGCGTCGTAAAATTTTTTATTTTTCCGAAATTTGTGAATTTTAAAATTTGTAATTTGTGTATGAATTATCAGATAAGATAAGGATATTCATGTGCTTTCAGTAGCATGTATGATGACTAATACTGTAATTACAATTTTTAAAATCGGTCAATTAATAATATAAATGATCTATTAGGATGCCATTTGATTTTTTATGTTCAGATTAGTATATGTTCAAAAAATCAGCTTTCTAGGATCAATAAATCAAGAATCGATACATGATCGATTATCTATTGATCTAATAAAGATATCAAGGTGATTTTTGGTACATGTACCCTGTCCTTGAAGATGACACCAAATACAGGCTTATCTTTTATCCACATGTAGATTTTAACTCTGCCATTTTTACGAGAATTTTAAATTTATTATTTTAATTTCCCATAGGTCAACCACAGCTGCATTGTAACAATATTTGTTTAAAAGTGGTGACATAAATGTTTTATAGCATTATGACGGTCTATTGCTGCTGTGTATTCTTGTTTTGATTTTTAGCAGGAAACTGCACGTGTGAAAGAAACTTTCTTTCACACGTCAAATTTTAATGTTATTAGATCATCGGTATATGATTAAGATAGGAGGATGACACTAAGATCAAGACAATGATTTTAGTGTCCAAGATGTTGCCGGACGATAAAGAGCCTCGTGAGGGTGATGGAGAGGACCCTAATCCTCTTCCCGTGATAGAGCCGGCAGCTGTACCGCCGGAACCGATCGGTTACGCGCATCTAGTAATGATTCGTCGGATGCGGATGTACCCGCAATTTAACAATTTTAGCTTTTTGGGGTTCAGTGACAATACGTTGGTGGTTCTCCTATTATGGAAGGACCACTGGCGTTTTTATTCTTACGGACACCCGGTGGTGTTAGAAGATTTTTGTCCAAAGTGGCTTCCACGACCGTATATTAATGTCGTGGTGAATACCGACGTAACCTCAGACCCAGTGTGTCAGGAAATATTCTTGACAGCTATACACTGGGCGAGGATGTTTTGCTGCCGATACGAAACAGCTGTGCGACTTCGCCGTCGGCGGTTCGAGTATTGAATTATGTTTAAAGTGCTTAAAAAATAAAAAAAACTCAAAAAACAGTGTTTTAACAATAGTGATCCAAAAATAAAAACTGTGTTTTAAAAATAGTTTCTAAAACTAGTGTTTAAAAAATAAAAACAATGTTTAAAAAACTAATGGAGTGGAATTGTTGAAAAAAAAAAATAAAACTGTGTCAACAAACTATTGAGGTTGATCAAAACTATAAGGAAAAAATGGTATGTACCTTTTTTTAATTTATATATTTTTAAAATGTGTGCGTGTGTGTGTGTGTGTTTTAAAATCTAAGTACCAATATGGACTGTCATAGCAAACTCCTCCGACCCTTCCGCACATGATATCATATATATATATATATATATATATATATATATATATATATATATATATATATACTAGGGGTGCCCCCTGCTCGCACTGCTCGCCAACCCCCAAATATCATGCTGCATATACATATATATCTTACCAATTATAGAAAACATTATATTAGCTTAAGCAATATTTTGTTCTATACATAACAAAAAAAATTAATGATTTTTTTTTTCAACTTTAAATTATTTTATTATAAATGTTTTTAATAAATACATCAAGCTTATATATTATACATAAATTAAAAATACTATGTTACATAATATAAATTTTTTAAATATCAATGTTCCAACTGCGGATAGTTTAAGGTTACGTGAGTAATAAAATAATAAAAAAATACACTTTATCATATACAATTAAAAAAATAGATTAATATTGTAATTAAACATTTAAATTATCAAATAATTATAATATTATATTATTTTAATCAATTAATCATTAATTTTTATTAATTATACACCGCATTAAAAATTTTTCTACTGCGAATTGTTCAATCTTTCACGTATATAAGAACGCCATTTTGAATTTTGTGAGTTGAGACAAGACTGCTGTTTTAATATTTTTTTTTAACTTGTTTTTTTTTCTGCTCAGCAATAATGTGGAAACGCGCGAAGATATTTTAATTAATAAAGTGATTTTTTTCTGTATATTATAAATATTGCCTTTGTCGTAATACAAAGAATACAAAATTATCATAGTTTGGATGCTATCCGTAGTTGGATTATTGACCTTTGTGACGTGGTATTTTCACGCCACAATAATTTTTTTTTCGTTTTATTTAAATAAAAGAATTATCTATTAAAAACCTATTAAAAAGAAAAGTCATACATAATTCCCCGAGCGTGTGAATTCATAAAATAATAATCACCACACTCGTGACAGCAACCAAGGCCACCGTAAGAAACCAACAGAGAAATAATTCTGTTGTGTTCTTGTTTTCGGTGCTGAGCCCTGGATGTACACAGCTGATCACATAACCTATTGCCAAGTAGCCATGTACGTTGGACTACCGGCTGACGGCACTGACGAAGAAACAACTATGCACATATACACTCACGAGACACACAGAGAGCCCCGAGCAGACGATTCTCATAATCAACCGTCCAGGAGGCGGCGAAGCGGCGCCGACGGCACAAACAATATACGAACACGTGCTCGCTGTTGTGGCGCTCGCGTAGAATTAGTTAAAAAGTAGAAAGAGAGAGAGATATAGGAATACACTGATAGAATAACGAAAGTCGATAAAGTAGGATAAACGCATATGGTAAAAGATAGCGTACAGATATAAAAAAAAAACTTAATTATAATAAAAAGAGATGCTAGATTAATAGATAAGAATTGAAATGAGCCATATTATAGGTGGCGCGCAAAATCTAAAGATATTCAAATATAATTTAAATAATAATTTCTATTTACTTGTTGTTACGACATTTTAGCATATTTTTATAGATGGCGCTACAGTACAAATAAATAAAATAACTGTGTAATTATACGAAATAGTTAAAAATGAAAATCGTTAACAGAATAAAGACTCAAGCGAGCCTAAAATAATGAATAACAAGAAATTACTGTTTATATTATTAACTAATGGTTGTTTATGTTATTTGATGAAAAAGGAAACTCTTTATTGTAATGAAGTAACGCATTAATTATTCATAAAGAAAATAAGAAATGATGTAATCAAATTAAGCGCGCAGATGGCGTAACCTGTAAAACACACTAATACTACACTAGTAATAGGAAGTAACATGTAATTTGACTAGCGAGTAGTAAATTACGCCAGAATAAAATGATAAAAGAACCTTATTTGATTAGTGAGTCGCGAAATAGAAAGAGATAGCAAATAGGAAATAACAAGAGTAATAAAGAGAGCAATAGAGAAGAAGAAGCCACTGATGCTCAGCGTGCGCTTTCTTCTTCTTCGTGCCTCATTATCGTTTCGGTAGCCCTATTGTATAGTCATACGCTAATACTTTTTCTTTAAAAACTAAATTTTTCACGGTTATTTATTAAAGTTATTATTGTTAATTAGTATTGTTGAGTTTCTTGGTGGTTGTTAAAGATTATAAAGCATTGTTATTTCTTTCTTTTTCTTTTTCTCCTTTTATCAAATAATATTCGGTCGAGTGTGGGTTAGAACCAACCGCCAACTATAGCCATTATCCTAAAGGGTCCCTAGAGCAAATTACCGGCCATTTTGGATATCACTTGGGCAGATTTTCGGAGCTTTGCTGTTTTTTTTTCTTTTACTTGAGATTGCTAAAGGGATGGCTGAAGTCGAGCGTAGCAACGAACAAAAACAGGTATAATTTGTATTAAATTTAATTATTTTTCTTTATGGTGATATAAAAAGTGATAGTGCGCGAAGTGAAAAAGAAATACAAATTCTCTCTCTCTCGTGGCGAGTTAATAGCAACGCGTAAACTAGTTGAATTTGTTACTAATAATTAACAATTACGAAATTAGAAAGTACTAAAAATTGTACTCTTATTGTAATATATAAAATTCCTTGCGGAGAGATCACGGCAGGCTATATAAATAGCCACGTGGGTCTCTAACCTAAAAGTAATTCGTGGCATCATTGTGAATTAGTGAAAATTTAAATTGTTGTTCTACTTAATTATTGAGAAGAATTTGTTATTAAATTAAATAGTGAAAATTAACCGTGAGATTTTATTTCGTAGTCCTAAACTGAAATATCTAAGCATAAGAAATAGTTTGGTAAGCTAGTGAGTAAAAATTCTATAAAGCTGACTATTTTTTTTTTTTTTTTGAAGTATATTGAATTGAAAATACAACTTCAATTATTTATAATCTAAAAATAATAGTTTATTACTAATTATAGAAACTTTCTTTGTTTTCTTTTTTTAAGTTTTCTTTTACTGGACTTTTGTCTTACTGAGTCTATAAAATTACCTATTTCTTGTTAACTTAGTATCAATTAAAGATTCATTTTAGTGGTAGAAATTCTAACTTTGTGAGAGATTAATAATAAATAGCGGTTTGATAAATTCTTTATAAACAAAATTTTTTTTTTAATAACTTTCCTTTGATGTATAATAAATTTTCTTATAATTGTGAAGATAACAAACTATTGAAAGCAAATAATTTTAAACATATTACAAATCAAAGGTCATATTAATTCAACTTCTGAAGATTTATATATATACGAAATATATTAAGTTGTTATAGCCTCGCTTTTATAAAACGCCTGCTGAAGATTAAAGAGAGAAAGACTCCGAGGAAAGACGATACTAGCGCCACCAATTGGAGAATTGCGTAATCTGAGATACGCACTGCTGTTCGAGCCCCACCCTTACATAACCTAACATATATTGAGCACGTGTTGCTCCATTACTCACTTTTGTTTTAATATTAAAGAGATTCTGATTATTATTATTGCTTAAATTAATAATTTTCTTTTCTGTAATTTAGTATATTTTAATTGATTTTCTATATTTTATTATTATTTTAACTTAATCTAGAGAAATCATCCATAACTTAACCTATATTCTTTTAATTAAATCAATTAAAGTCTATTTAGTGAGTTTTGCTCCCTATAATTGGATGTTTGTTAACTTATTTATTGAAGTGACCTTATAATTGATTAGAATATTACAGATAGAGTATTTAATTCCCTGGTTAAATTATTATTATTAATTTTGTAGATGGTAAATCTCAGAATTTGGGAATTATAAGCCGATTATTATTTTTTATTTAAATAGATATATTTATAATATCCCGAATAAAAACCACCCTTACACCTTATATTCAATTTTATTTTTAAAAACGTTATTTCATATTTAATTGTTTATTGTTATAAAAGTCAAGACATATAGTCTTGAGTAACGACTTTCTACACCACCTTACATTTCAAACTAGTTATTATGATGAATTGCATTCATATATGTAATTTGAATGTATAAATTTTTTAATATTTAAATATAGATTATTTTTCCACCAAAATTTTTATCATTATTTAGACAAACATCCTTTAATGTTTTGTCTACAATTTCTAAAGCTTTTTTTGAGAATTATTGATGCTTCGTCCCATATAATTATATCTGTTTGTCTTAATTTTTTTCATCTGAATTAAATTTTAAAAATGCACTTTCAATGTTATTTAAATCTAATAGTAATCTGAAAGTTCAATGACTTGTTAAACCTTTAGGTAATAAAATTGAAGCTCATTTAATTGTTTATACATTTTATTAAATTTTTTTCTCCTAAAATCTTTAGTTTCATTATTGATTTCTTCATTTTCTTCAACATACGTTTTACTTGGTTCTGGTAAACCAAAATTTTCACATGACATATCTTCTAAATTTAATATTTCATTAATATGTGATAAAGCTTCATTTTATTTGTTTTCTTCAAAATCTTCTGTAAAAAATTGTTTATATTTGTCCCAAATAATTTTACCTTGAATATTTTCACATAATAAAAACATGCAAAAAATTTACGTAATTGTATTGGTAACATAACTTGACATGCTTCTTCAAAAATATAATAGATTTGATTTTTATGTTCAATTAAATTAATTGCTGAAGCTGTTTCTTTATTAGTATTATAAGTTATATTTTCATAAGTTCGTAAATCGATATAAGATGTTGCACCTTTTATTCTGTTTAATATTAATTTAAAAAAAAACGTTCACTGTCTTTTGGAGATACTACATTTAATATACCAATAGCTATGTTTTTTTTATTCTTTGATCGTTTTATCCAAGATTTTGTATTATGATCGAAAGTATAATGTTGTGGTATATTAAAATATTTAATTTTTTTAGCAAAATTATTTTTTTTATTTAAATTGAACCATGCAGTTCGAGATGCAGTTAATGTTGTTTGGTATTTATTTAATGCTGAATGTATATCATTTTTATCGAAAATTATTCTTTGTTGATTTTCTGTATGAATACTTAATCTTATTATGGAATGACTCCTACCGCATAATGGTAATTCTTGTAATCTCCATGCTGCTTCCATCGGGTTTAAATATCTACCATCTATATATTGAGTTATTTCATCATAGACATCATCTTTATTATTTTCTTCAATTTTACTTTGCTTTATTTCACAATATGCTTTATTTACTCCTTTATAAATATAATCATAAATATATTTGATACTTTGTATTGATACACAAAGTTCAGTATTAATATGAACAGTATATTTTGCTAATAAAAAACTGTTGTAAGGAATTACCATTGAATTATTAACTTGTATAATTTTCTTTGTATTTTTAAGATTATAGATATGATTCTCACAAATATTATTTTTTCGTTTGTACTGTGGATATTTATTTTCTTCGATTTTGGTACATTCAATAAATGGTTTAAGAAAATTTTTTTTACATATATTTTTATTTTTATCATAACAAGGAGATTTATCAGTATGTGGTCCGTGTAGCATATGTTTAAGTACTAACTTTTGTAAATATGTATTTTCTGATAAACGTATTTCAGCTGAAATATATTTATCAATAGATTTTTTTTTTTTCAGATATATCATGTGATTTATAAATATGATTAATTTTTCTCCATGTAAATGTTTTAACAATAAGTTTTAATTTATTGATTAGTAATGTAAAGAACAAATTTTTTTTAAATCTATTAATAATTTTATATAATATTAATGAATAAATATTAAAGTATTGTACAATAAAATTCCATTATCAAAAATATAATTTCATTTTTCATTAGATATACCACATTATATTAATTAACATATAATAATGCATAAAAGTCTTAAATTGTATCATTCTATGAGTGGAGGGTGATGCAGGGGGCTTACGGGGGGCTACGGGAGGCGTGGGGTGGTATGGGGGCGTGTAAGGGGGGTCGTGGGGAGATATAGAGGGAGTGAGTGGTTACAAAATATCGTAGAATTACAAACAATTTTACGTTATTCTGTGGGAGATCTTTAAAAAAACATTGCTGGGGGGAGTGGGGGAACCTGGGGGGGGAATGGGGGGACACGGTGGGGGGGGGGCTGCTGAAACTGAATTTTTCAATATAACTAGATAATATAGGAAGATATATATATATATATATATATTACGATGTCATAGTGGGTCATCCCACTCCTGACGTCGCTCGGAGGTCATTCACCTCTGGGGAGGATCAGAAGTGGGATTTGTTATGATGCTCCATAGTGGTACCTATACTGCTCTCGTTAATGGATTACAAAATCAAAACCATGCGAACATGGTTGCAGGACACATTGCTACTTTTCGAAAACTATGATTATGATTATGCTTGACACGTATAAGGTAATAATTTTATATATTTATAGTTTACTACGATAATCTTTTCATTTATATTATTTTTGACATTTGTAAAAAATGAAATAATTAATTATTAATAAATAATTAATAAAAAAATAATTTTTATATGCAAATAAATATTTTTTTATATATATTTCACGGTTTGAATGCATCAATGTTCATAGCGATGCTTCAATTTTAATGTAGTTTACATTATAACCTAACTTTGAGATTCATGGAAATACAAATCAATTTTAGTACAGTTATGCTTTAAAAATCAAGTATATATACATAAGTGTACAAGTAATGCGTGTATTTAGAATTTAATGTAAACGTAACTATATTATAAAGTACGAATACATAAATTTTACCGTTAAATGCATTAATGCCCATGGTAAAGTGCATTGATTCTTATGTCAATACAACATAAAATCGCTTTAATGTTCGGAACATATTAAATTTGTATAAGTACATAAAATTGAAATGAGATCTTCAGAGCATAAAACTTTCTGCTCTTGTATCAGAGCATAAAACTTTCTACTCTTGTACTTAAAATTTTATGTACTCAACATCATAACTTATGTGATTACATTAAGTTTGCTTTGAGACTGAAACAATCTAATATTTTTAACGATTATATTTAAAATTTAATTTTGTTTACATTACAATCAAACTTTAAAATTCATATGAATGCATATCAAATTTATTGGAGATATAATTTAAAAATCAGGCATAAATACATTAGTGTGTGAGTAATGTGTGTTCTAGTACACTTATATATATTTCACGGTTTGAATGTATTAACGTTCATAGCGATGGTACAATTTTAATGTAGTTTACATTATCACCAAACTTTGAAATTCGTGTAAATACAAATCAATTTTACTACAGTTATGCTTTAAAAATCAAGTATATATACATTAGTGTACAAGTAATGCGTGTACTTAGAATTTAATGTAGACGTAACTAAATTATAAAGTACATATACATAAATTTTACTGTTAAATGCATTAATATCCATGGTAAAGTGGATTGATTCCTATGTCAATACACCTTAAAATCACTTTAATGTTCGGACCACATTAATTTTTATGTGCAAAATTAATTGAAAACTACATTAAATTTCATGTTTTTTTCAACAGTATATATATATTTTTTTCTCTATAGTGTTTCTACGTGTTTGCACGTGTTCGTGCATGTGTGTGCGTGTTTGTACGTGTGTGTACTTGTTTGTACGTGTTTTTTCGTGTGTGTACGTGTTTGTGTGAGTGTGTACGTATTTGTACGTGTTTGTACGTGTGTATACGTGTTTGTACGTGTGTATACGTGTTTGCACGTGCTCGTACGTGTGTGTACGTGTGTATTCATGTGTGTGCGTATTTGTACGTTTTTGTACTTGTTTGTACGTATTTTTACGTGTTTGTAGGTTTTTTTACGTTTTTGTGTATCTGTGTACATATATTTTTGTGTGTAAGTATAAAACATTCATAAAAAATTCAAATAAATAAAAAATTTTTGAAAATAAACAATTTAAAAAAATATTTTTTTTATTATTATAAATAATAATTTAATAAATAAATAGAAATAAATTAATTCAAAATCTGCTCCACTTATATGGATTCTACTATAATTTTAAATATCTCCATAAAATTTTAAGTGAATCCAATGAAAACTCATGAAGAAACCCTGCGGTAAAGGGTATTTTTGTTTCAGACTGTCAACGAGCACCACCACTTCAATTCTTAAGATATAGAAAATGTTTTGAACCAAAAAATGTTTGAAATTAAATGTATTTTTATATGAAATTAGTTATTTTGCCATTCTAACCCCAAAATCGCAACTTCATTGCTCTTTCTTGGCTCTCATGGCAAAAAATACGGTTTGCAACTGGTATGAAAAGGCTTTTTTACGAAACTTGTTACGTAAACTTCTTGTTTCGTAAATAAAGCCTTTTCATACCCGTTACAAAATGTACTATTTTTAAACATCAGCAATTTATATCAAATTATACATGTTTTTTTTCAGCTTCTAATAGTATCCGGCCCCCTTAATGTGCAATAGGTACTTTTTTGTGTGCCTACACGAGTCGATGCCCGTCATAGTTCACAAAAATTTTTAGTTTTTTTTGTTTGTCCTATTGCGCCCTAACCACTTAAGAGGCGGTCGGAACCAAATTGGTGACTTGCGGTATATGTCAAGTCAGCATTTTTCGCTTTACGATAGTATTTTGTATATTTTTACGGCTTCAATTATTTCAAATTATTCTTTATATACATGACTAGAGGAAATGACTATATTTTTACTATATGAATGAGTAAATAAATTATTATAAGCATTTATTACAAATATCAAACTGACTTGACATATATCGCATGCAAAAAAATGTCGTGTCGATTGTTAGGTGGGATTTTTCGCTTTATAACAATATTTTGTATATTTTTGTGGCTTTCACAATTTTAAATTATTCTTTATATACATGACTAGAGGAAATAACTATATTTTTACCATATTAATAAATGAATAAATTATTATAAGCATTTATTACAAGCACCGAACTAAGTCACCGATTTGGTTCCGACCGCCTCTTAATATTATTTCTATCTTTTTCGTTTTTATAAACAATTTTATAGAAAATGTAAAAAATCTTATTAAAGTTTATAAATTTTAATTAATTTAAAATTATAACTCTACATAATATTCGTTCTTGACTACAAAACGTTCTATATTGTCTTTTGAAGATACACGTACGCATCGTGTTACACTCAATAAGATAAGAATAGTCTTTACAACACGAAATTCATTCTTCTTTGGATAATATTGACATTTGTTTTAAAATCATTTAAAGAATCTTCATCTTCTTTTTCTTTGCTATTTTTTTTGTTCTGAAGTGATATTTTAACGTTGATTTTGTTGTTGAACTTCTTTGATAAAATTTTTACATGATTTTTCAGTAATTTATACGACTTAAAAAACTAACTAATTACTAAAAAAGGGTCTCCCTACAATTTGCCATTTCGTTCCCTTCATAATTTCAATTTTTTTCATTTTTTACTGATCATTGTTTATTGTTCAACTTCTATTTCTATTATCCTTAAAGCATTCTACAACTTGTGTTCCTTTTTTCCCTTATTGCTCACATGTGTTAAATGAATCGAAAGAAGCGCAGTGCCAATTTTATACAGCCACTGATTTAACACGGCTGATTTACTTTCCAATCTTTGTTATTTTTCTACGGTTTTTTCTTACTAAAATATTTTTGTTAATACTATTTATTGTTATGCAGCCTGAATTTTTAAAATTCTTATATTTGTGTTTTATTATTATTTAAGCAATACGCAAAGCAAGTTCTCGCCTGTTGTCCTTAGTATTTAGATTTGCTTTAGGTATAATCTTGCTATTGTGATTTCAATGTTATGGAATGGTTCATGGTTCTTGCTTCAATAATGAGAAATTACTTTCCCTTTTTTTTGCTTACCCTTGTTATGCGTACACTGAAAAGAAAGTGGTGAACTACCAGTTCTACGAAGTACTTCTGTTTTGCCAAATAGTAAGCATGCAAATCTTTTCTCTGGAAGTGAGTGTGATGCCCCACAGAAGAAGTTAACCGTTCTTTTTGCGGGGTTTCTCAGTTCCCACTCGCTTCAGTTGTAGCTTTCTCCGCCGTGAAGTAAAGCTCTTTTGCCACAGAGGCGCTACTCTTCTCTTGCAGCGAGACTCCGTGCATACGAACTTAAGAGAGCGTGGTTCGACTGCCGGTAGTTCAGCTACATTACCATTTATTTTTCAGTGTAGTGAAATTCAGCTTTTTTGAGAATAGTGAATTATGCTACTAGGAAGTAAAGGAGGGAAATTCGCGACCCGAACAAGCAAAGCGAAGCAAAGGAAGCGAATTCCCGAGGGAGAAATTAGACTTTTTTTATTTTATCAATATCTTTTTAAATTCTTAAATTAAACAAATATAATGAATTGTCCGCACTAAAGCTATATTTATACAATAATTTTTGTTAAAATAAAAAATCATTTGGACTAGTTATTTTTTTATGAACTTGGATTGGAAATTAGATATCAAACTTGACAAACCTAACTTTAAAATACGACATATTGAAAGTTTTTATTATAACTTTGTATGTATAATATTTTGGTGGATTTCTTGAGTTGTCCGCACTAGAGTTTAATCTTACAAATTTTTTCTTTGTAGCATAGAAACTCGATTAAACGCATCGTTCATTCATAAGTTAAGATTGGAAATATTATTAGAAGGCGGATAGCTTCGTCATGCTCTTAAGAAACTCATTGCTTGATTCATCTCTGAATGAGGGAGGAGATGCCTTTATCATAGTCACGCATTTTATTTTATCTATGTGGACTGTTTTTTTACACGCGTTCTTTAAAGTTACGTTTATTCACGGTGCATGCCTTGATCTATGACTATGTCAGCTGGCCAAAATATGCTAATACTATTCGTGTAAGGGCGTGCGCTACTTGTGCGTTCTCATGCACTGTTGATATAAAAAAACAATACTTAGCCAATCTTGGACTATTAATATGTATCTATACCCTTTTTTTTTGGTGGTTTTAAGGACCCCTGTTTTTGAAAGGCTTTACCAGGCGTATTCATAATTAACATCAGTAGTCGTGTTTTAACACAGGCTAGCTTTTTTGTTTGGCAATTTTCGCAGCCTAAGACGAATTGTCATACTTCTATTCTCATATTTTTCTAATAATGATCGGCTGCTATTTTACTATACGTCTTATTTATTCCTTTGTGCTCAGCGATGGCTGCTTCGTGATATTCTTTTAGCGGTCTACTCTCTAAATATAATTCAGTGGAATTCCAATGAAGTCCAGTGAAATTTTCACTGAATGGGTGAGTGAAAATCGCTTCACAGAGTTCAGTGAAATTTCGCTGAATGGAATAGTGAAATATTCACTATTTGGATTTCAGTAAAAATATCGCTGTAATTTCTGTGAAATAGTTACAGGATAAAAGAATGATAGACAAAGGGAAAATTAGTTTTTTTTTTTTGAGTAAAATACAACATTATAATAATACTTATTGAAAGTATTAATTTTTATAATAATTTAAGATTCATTAACATAGTACAAATGGTATCAGCAATTTAACATTTACATTATTAACATTAATTCAATACTAACAAGAAAATTTCAAAAAATTTTTTTTAAAACTTATGTATGGATCTCAAATTATTATAATAATTAAAACTTTAAATAAATATTATTTAAATCTTGTATTATACTTAAAAAAAAACTAATTTTTCTAATATAGATACATATTATTATTGATATATTACAATCATCTTTTCACTTAAAAAATTTAAATAATTTTCCCTTAATTTTCCTCTTTTTGCACGCGATGGCGTCTTAACTCTCTCTCTCTCTCTCTCTTCCTCTATGTCTATATATTATAATTTATTATATTATATTGAACTTACCTTTCTACTTAAAAAGTTAAAATGATTTTTGCATGCCTTGCATTGCGAAGCGAAGCTCTGAAAAGACCGAGGTGCGAGCTACAGCGGCCCTTTGGGCCGCTGTGGCGAGCTAGTTACTTAAAAGGATTAAATGATTTTTCTTAATAATAATAATTCATAAATGACAATTAATTATATTATATTACTTTTACCTTCTTTACTTAAAATCTTTAAAGGATTATACTCAAAATCAGAAATAGATGCTCTTAGGATTCAGATTGTAGCGGGAATGAACTTGAGCGCATTTTAACCCTCACCTTTTTAATCAGTCACATTTTCACTGAATTATCAGTGGAATAAACGAGTCACTGTAACTTCAGTTGAATTTTCAATGATATTTCAGTGCAATAAAAGGGGCACTGAAAGTTCTGTTAATTTTTTACTGATTTTTCAGTGAAATAATATCCGCTGAATCAAATAGTGAAATTTTCACTGGATTTTATATAGAGAGTATATTTATCTTCTACTGGTGGTCCTGGAATATTGTTTTGATGAAACACTGCTACTAACGGTATGCCCATTAATATTTCATTAAAACTCTCTATGAAATACGTTCAGTTGCTAACTGAGAGCATTGCTAAGTCTCCCACTACGCTAATGTATGAAATATCATACTCTAAAAGTATTTTTCTTAAATTTTTTAGACATTTTTTTATATCTGATTTTAATATTCCAACGCCAATATGAGCTTTAACAAATGTGCAAAATATGAAATTATCTTTGAAATTTGACACATGCGTCTGTCCTACTGTAAATTTTCTGCTTGTTTATTCTTCAGGATTTACATATTAACGTTCAATTAGGGCTTCTGCCATTTCTGTGTATAAGTAACGCGTCAGTGGACATTGTGTGAATAATATTTTCTTTATATTTGAATAAGTGTTATTTTCTTCTTATTTTTAATTTACTGAATAACTGTGATCTTTTGTTATCCAACAGAACCCACGGTGGTTTTGCGCACGGTAGTCTTGCATTTTGCTTTTTCATAGAGAAAGCATTGTATCCATAAAAAAATTATTTTCCTATTTTTTCACTTATTTATATATATTTGGACTCAGTGAGTAGAAAAAAATGATTCCCAGTAAATGTCTGTATGTAGTGTGTGTGTGTGTGTGTGTGTGTGTGTGTGTGTGTGTGTGTGTGTGTGTGTGTGTGTGTGTGTGTGTGTATTCAGCAAGCCAACTGGATCTCAAAAACTACTCGATGGATTTGCTTCAAACTTTGCATAGGATCTATTTATTTGTGAATTTGATGGGAAGCTATTGAAAATTGGTTTTCTTAGCGTAGTTTTAATTTCAAAGTCATTTTTTAAGAAAAAAAATTTTAATTTTTCATTTTTTGGTATTTTTTGTAAACTACCTGATGAATTTGCTTAAAAATTTGCATGGGAATAATTTTCAAACCCCGAATTAAATAAACATCTGAAAATTGATTTCCTTGGCGTAGTTTTAATTTTAGAGCATTTTAAAATTTTTGAAAAAAATGTTTATATTTATTTAGTCAATTAGATCTCGAAAAGTAATCGATGGATTTGCTTTAAATTTTCCATACTGTCGCGGTATTCTACCGTGTTTGAATCTCGCGTGCTGTTGTGCATAAGGCAGCTCAGCGTACTGTCATGAATGTCGTCATATGCTGGTATGGTGAGGCGTCAACCGACGCGCAAGAGAGTGAAGAGAAGCCACGGCGCGGCAGACATTTTCTAGTTGCCTACAAGCACTCATCGTAGCCATATTCTTACGGCTTTATTTGAGTTTTACTTAATACGTTGGTGTAGACCTGTTCGCGTCGCGTCCTTCCCTATAACTATCCCTTTCTAGAGAATAGCTTTGTTATAAATCGATTATTGTTACATCAACTTTTGTCTTTAGTTTATTACTTAAATCTAAATTCTTTCTTTTGTATTCAATTTTATTATTCTTAATAAATTCTCGTTAAATTTAAAGTCTGTAACTATTATATTTGTATTGCATGCGAATATATCGCATATAGCCTGTATTCTTTGCTTACCTCGATGCCTCTACAGTCCTTATTTTTAATATTGCATTAAATATATATTTTTTATTTCTTATTTATTAAATAATTTCAGCCGGTTGGCCCAGAAATGGACTTGGATACAAGTCTGTACAATGTTAGCAAATCGCTACAATTTTTTACATTTTACATTATATATTTACATTTTACATATTATAATACAGTCTTAACGCCTTTACAATATAAAATTGATCACATATAGGATATCACAGCTGTACAAAATACATTTCTTTTTCTTTTTTACCTTTTTTTACAAATTAACCTTATAATTTTACAATTACAATATGATTTCCTATCTTATACACTCACACTTATTTTTTTTTTCTCACACTTTTTTTTTTTTTTTTTTTTTTGAAAAATTACCTTTGCCTATCAAAATATTATTTGTAAAAATCATTGTCCTTTCTTAGTTCTTTTTACACTTTTGTTTTATTCCTTATTCTTTTATTGTTTCAACACATATAACCACTCACTACCCAGAACAAGTTTACACACATTTTTTTTATCATTTTTAACTTTTCCAATTACAAAAAAAAATTTATCTTATTCTACCCCTTGTTCTACTGTTCCCTTATTCCCTACCTTTTTATCTATAACATTAAACAATTTACCTAGTTCTCTGTTACCTACTAAGCTTTTAAGTAATCTGCCTCTGTTCTTTCTACCCTTCACTGCCTCCCTTACTTCCTCCCTCGTTTTTTCGCATTCCCATAGGATGTGCTCTAACGACCTATGACTACCTATATATAGGTTGCAAAGTTTACAAGTTTCCTCTATATCTTTTTCCCAATACTTATTTCCATTTTCTTCATTCCCACACCTAATTCTAGCTATCCTTTCAATTTTTATGTCATGGTGGTCCCTCCTTAAGTATTCTGGTAACCCCTCAACTATTATTTCACCGTATCTTGGGTTATATTTTGATTCTACAATTTTTCTGTTACATATTTGTTTCTCGATATCTTTACTTCTTGCCAGTATCATTGCATTAATCTTTTTTCCTAAACCTTTCCTAATTTCAATTTCTGTCGAGCTGAAACCTAACCTATTATAAAAACGTTCTCTCTCCCCGCTGTATCTGTCCTTGCCTTTTTCTTCTAATTTTAACCAACATTTCTTAACTAATCTATCCTCATTAAACCTCTCAATTCTTTCTTCGAACATAACTGCCCACTTGCCCCAATCATTTACTAGTTTTTTTGATTCTGTTTCTTTTAAGACGATATATCTTGGAGTGCAAAAATCCAACCTTAGAGTCCATCTCAAATAATCATACTGTATTTTCTCCAATCTTTTTTTTTCCTCCCACCCCCAAATCTCTACTCCATATGACATCACGCTTTTTACTAAGTACTCAAATAATATCTTTCTTCTTCTAAAATCATTTTTGCAACTTCTTTCCCCTAGTCCCCATGTTTTTTTCGCCGCTAACATTCCCTTCCTTTCCAATTCCTTTATATGATCGTTGTACTTTCCTTCACTGTTAAAAGTAAATCCTAAATACTTAAATTTCTTAACCTCTTCTAACTCCTCCTTCTCCCAAAACCATTTTTCTTTTTTCCCATTCCTTCCTTTATTAAACACTAAAACTTTAGTTTTTTCCGTACTTAATACCAGATCTCTATTTTTCAAAAAGGTTTTTAACGTGTCCAACATATCATTAAGAGTTTCTCTGTTATTCGCTAAAAGCACTACGTCGTCCGCGTAGGCTAACGACCACACTCTTGTGTTTCCAATTTTTACTCCTCCTACCTTTCTTTCTTCAAATTTGTCTTCCATCTGCGATATATATACGCAGAAAAGAGAGGGGCTCAATGGGCACTCTTGCCTCAATCCTTTGCTTGTCCAAAACTCTTCAGATATCACGTCTCCTACCTTTACTGTAGCTATTGTTTCCTCATAAATTTCTTTTATTCTTTCAATTAAATAAACACTAATTCCTACTTCTGCCATTATTTTCCATAGTTTACTCCTATTCCCTGTATCGAATGCGGCCTTGAGATCTACAAAAGCCCCATATACCTTTTCCTTCCTTATCTGTGCTGTTTGTACTATATGGTTCAAAATAAAGATATTTTCTATTGTCGATCTCCCCCTCCTGAATCCTGCTTGCCCTTCTGGCAGAATCTTTTTTTCTTCAATTTCTTTGCCTAGTCTGCGCCTTAAAACTTCCGCATATATTTTATACGCTGTTGGTAACAAAGATATGCCCCTATAATTTCTTGCATCGTTTGTATCGCCTTTTTTATGTAGCGGTATAATAATTGCTTTTTTCCAATCATCTATGAAGCCTTCTCCTTTCCAAACTCTTCCAATAATTCATATTAATTCGTCGATTAATCCACTCCCTCCGTATATCCAAACTTCATTGGGAATTTTGTCTATTCCTACTGCCTTTTTCTTTTTCAAAGTTTTCCATGCTGTTTTGATCTCTTCTGCTCTTATTTTTTCTTCATCAGTTTCTTCTATACTTCTACACCTTCCTTCTCCTGTAACCTTTTCTTCCGTACCTTCTAATAACGACCTGAAATGCTCTTTCCAAACTTCTACAGAGATTGAATTTTCTGTTACGTTCGTTTTTTTTCTGAACCTATTTAGAAACTCCCAAACATCCGTTTCATTTCTTATCAACCTAAGTTCTTCCCTTTCTTTCTCCTTCATTTCTCTTTCATTTCTTTGACATATTATTTTCCATTCTCTTCGCGCACTTAAATATCTATTTTTTTCATTTCTGCCTTTTCTCCATTTGACGTACTCTTTTTTTGCTACTCTTTTGCTTTGACTGCACTCTTTGTTCCACCACTTTCTCATTCCTATTTCCTCATCTAGTTTCCAGCGTGTCTTCTGCTTTATCTTGCATTTCAACTATTTCTGTATTTTTTTAAAATTCTCTATATCTTCTTTTTTCCAACATATTATTTGCTTATATTTCTTTTCTTCCTTTTCACAGTAAGTTCGGCAATTAACCTTTTTTTCCTCCTCTATATTGATTACTGCTGCCACTGGCGCGTGATCTGATTCAATCCTTTCTTCTACTTTAAAGAACCTAACCTCTTCGTATGCTTCTTCGTTCACAATTATGTAATCTATTACGGTGTTACCTCTGCTTCCTATATATGTAAATTCTCCTTCATTATCTCCGTTTACATTTCCATTTAAAATAGTCCAACCTTTACTTCCTACGTAATCTATAAACGGCCTACCTTCGTTTCCAATTGTCTTATCTTTACTTTGCCTAGCCTCTACCCTCTCTCCTCCTATTCTACCCCCTTCCGTCCCAATTCTAATGTTGAAGTCACCCCCGATAACTGTTAACCCTTCATCTGCTACATCAATTTTGTCCCAAACTTTATAATAATCTCTAATTTTTCCCTTGTTATACACCGACCATATGTTTATCGTTCTATTATTTTCGTTTATCGTTGTTTTGACTAAACCTTCTTTTTTTTCTATTGCTAATTCACCTACCTTTTTATCCCAATCCTTTTTAATACCAATCAAAAATCCACCCTTCGCCCTCCCTTTAATATTTTCTCTTTTTGCCGGTATTAATTTCCAAACAAAATTTTTTGGTAACTTATTATTCACTTGGTTACAATCTTTTACCTCAGCCCAAGTTTCACTAATACTGATAAAATCGAATTTTTCAAAATATTCCCAAACCTCCCTATCTTTGCTCATTAAACCCGCTATGTTCCAAAACAAAATTTTTTTTTCACTTTTCGAGTCCTTCCCTAACCCTACCTTAACCTCTTTATTACTTATGTTCTTACCTTCCCCCTTTTTATTATCTTTCCATTTCTGGGCTATTCGAAACTTTGTTGTGTATTAGCTGCTGCTTGCTGCTCGTCTGCATTCTCAATATATGTTCCATCGCTATTCATTTCTTCAACTATCGACTGTCTCTCTTCCCATTTTCTCCAAACTCCCTTAAACCATATTCTGCCTTGACCTGCTTTTATGTTCCAGCCTTTCTCCTTCCTTTCCTTCACCCACTTATACAATTCTTCCTGTTTCTTTCTATCCTCGAAAGTCATATCGTTCTCTATAAATATTTTAGTGCCTGCTAGCAATTTTTTCTTTGCCATTACTTCTACTTTACTTGTTCTATCCATCCTTGCTATTAAAACATTACCACTTAACCACGCTTCTTCTACTTTAATGTCTATATCTAGATAATGCTTTAAAAGTTGCTCCGTTTGTGTAATTAAATTTCCATTTCTTATATTTGTTCCTTTTATCGCTACATTGTATGCTCTTTCTTTTCTTTCCTGCTCTATCATTAGCCTTTTCATTTTTGCGACATCTCTATCAGTAAGGCTCTTGCAGCTACACGCGCTCTTGCCGCTTACCGCACTTGCTATACTCCACTACGATCCAGTGGCGCCCTCCGACCTTATACTGCCTAAACTTTCATGCATGCTTATCCTATCTTCTCTCTCTCTTTCTCTTGCTTATATATTTTCCAACCTTTTATCCAATTTTTCGAGCCTCTCCGTTAATTCTAATATTTTTTCATTACCTTCAATAATTTTTTTTTCTAGATCCAGCTTTTCCTGTTTCAATTTTTTTATTTCCCCTAACATTTTATTTTCAAATTCCTGCTCCCATTTTCTTCTAAGAGCTTTCTCTTTCTTATCTTCATCTTCAAACACTACTTTTTTTATTTTTCCATCTAACGTTGTCTGGCCCTCACTTCCATTCTTTGTTGTGTTGCTTTTATCATTTTTGTCGCCTTTATCATTTTTCTCTGGCTTTAAACTGCTGCGCAGAGACACTCCTTTGTCGTGAGAACTCATTCCCTTTGTTCCACACGCTAACTTCAACGGCCAAATCTCTCTTCGTTTTTGCAACCTAACCTAAGATACGCACTTGCACTTTTGTGTCTTTTTTTTCTTGTAAATTCGCGAACTTTTCAACTTTTCTTAATTTCAGATTGTAGTTGTTTCACTTTTCTATACTTTTTACCACTTATCCTCTTTTATCTGTAAAAGTTATCTTTATAATTTAATTTTTAATGCGGAGCTCTCTTTCACACGTGCATTCATATACACGCCCTCTATCCAAGTCCCTGCATTAAATATATATTTTTTTATACAAAGAATTGAGTAGGTTTAACTGAAATAGTTAAACCCCCGAAAATAAGGAAAACTGTGCTACCAGCAACGCGTCTCTCGATCAGGTGAGAGAGAGAAAGAGAGAGAGAGAGAGAGAGAGAAAGACGTACAGCGACAAGTTTATAGAGCAAGACCTCGTCGTACATCAATCAAATTTACTAGCTAGCATTATCGGAGTTTGTCTTATAATATATAGTAAATTTCATATAATTTAAAAAATTTTTTAATTTTAGATTTTTTATTTTTTGGATATTTTATGTAAACTACACGATGAATTTGCTTGAAAATGTTCATGGAAACTATTTTCGATTGCTGAAATAAAAAGAACTTTTAAAAACTGATTATCTTAGCGCAGTTTTAATTTAAGAACATTTTGAATTTTGGAAAAAATCTTCGTATTTATTTTGTTACTTGGATCTCGAAAAGTACTCGATGGATTTGCATCCAATTTTCCATATCATTTATTTTTTCAATTGACTAGTATGGAAAATATTGAATATTGGTTTTCTTAGTGTAGTTTTAATTTTAGAGCCTTAAGAAAACATAACCTGAACATTAACAATCCAGGTTACAGCATATGACCCTACATTTATGATCACTGCTGGAGGATTGAAATGTCAAATATTATAAAATTTATATTGAGTATATTCGCTGTCAATATTTAATTGATTTTTGTGTTTTTTATTGAAATATCATAACGTCTGCGTAAGCGCTACTTTAAGATCGAAATGGTTACTTGACAATCTTCATTGCTCATGATTGAGATACATTTTTATATTACAACATTATTGATGTTAGATTATTGTTTTCTTTATCAGCTGTGATTTAGCTATGATATATTGTATGTTTTTACTAGAGTTGTGTGTTAATTATTTTTTTAATTGCATTAAGAGAAAAATTGTTAAAAATTAAAAATTCAACACAGTCCACACAGCATGGAAATTTTCAATTAAATATTTCGGAATATTTCACTGGAATATTTCAATGGAACCTTCCATGCAGATTGTAGGAAGTCTTCACGGAATATTTTAAAATATTCCACTGGAATCTTTCATTGAAAGCTTCCAAGAATATTTTATAAATATTTTGAAGGAATTTTCAAAAACTTTTTCGAAACATTCCATGAAATATTCACGGAAGATTTCTGGAATATTTCACAAAATATTTCACAGGAAGATTTGAATAATCTTCTGGTGGAATATTTCATAAAATATTTAAGTAAGATCCTATAAACATTTCGCTGGAAGAACCCGAAAAACTTTAAAATCGTACAGCGGAAATTACATAAATCTTCCAGGAATATTCCACGAAATATTTCACAGAAAGATTTAAGTAATCTTCCGGTGGAATTTTTCATGAAATATTTCAGGAAGATTCCTTAAACATTTTGCTGGAAGTAACAGAAAAACTTTGAAATTGTCCAGCGGAATATATATACACTTCAATTTCATTAGTTCCGGTGCATGTACTGTTACGAAAACAATTCACTCCCGTATAATTTTTTTTATACGTCTCTAATGAGAGATGTATATTATCAGTAAAGAAGTTTTACTTCAAAAAATTGTATTCCATTAGCCAATTAGATGAAAAAAATAATCAATAGATTTGCTTTAAATATTGCATACAATTTATTTCTATAAACAGGCGAACAGATACTGAGAATTAGTTTTTTTCGTATAGTTATAATTGTAGAGCCATTTTAAAAATTAAATGAACATAAAATAATTTAAATTAAAGTATGAGTTACATAAAATATATTGGAAAATATTGTTGATAAGTAGTTTTTTACATTAAAATAACTTTCTAAAATTAAAATCAAATTACTTAAGCTCAAGGAGCTCTACGACAAAGCATTGCGCCAAACCGCATGGAGGCGTTTTTTACAAGACAACGCTCGAGCGCATCACTTGTCTTGTGTTGTTGACTTTTCTTCTTTTACGACAATGAGTCTGCTGGCGGCGTTATAAGAGCACTTGGCTTATCGTCATCGTTGTCTTATTGTTTACTTTCATTCTCGCTAGATGCTGTGCTTACTTTATCTTATTTACTATATTAATACCTTTTGCTTTCTCATAAAGAATGCATTGTATTAACAAAAAAAATTTTTTTCTATTTTTTCATTTATTTGTACATATTTGGACTCAAAGAGTCAAAAAAAGTAGTTTCCAGGAAATGTCTGCATGTGTATGTGTGTGTGTGTGCGCGTGTGCGTGTGCGTGTGTGTGTGTGCGTGTTTGTGTGTGCGTGTTTGTGTGTGCGTGTGTGTGTGTGCGTGTGTGCGTGCGTGTGCGTGTGTGTGTGCACGCGTGTGTGTGTATGTGAATTCATTACGTCAGTTAGATCTCGAAAACTTCTCGATGGATTTGCTTCAAATTTTGCATACAATTTATTTTTTTTTTAAAGCTATTGAGAATTGGTTTTCTTAGTGTAGTTTTTATTTTATAGCCATTTTAAGAATTTTTAAAAAATTTCGATTTTTCATTTTTTTTTGTATTTCACGAAAACTATTCGATAGAGTGGCTTCAAAATTTGTATGCAAGTTATTCACTACTGTCTCAAGAAAACAAGCTTTAAAAAACTAATTTTCTTATTGCAGTTTTAATATTAGAGCATTTTGAAAATTTTCTCCAAAATTTTCATTTTTTATTCATCTTCTATTTTGCGTAAACCATACAATAAATTTTCTCCAAAATTTTTATACAATTAATTCGCTATTGTCTGAAGAGAATAAGCTTTTGAAAACTAATTTACTTAGTGTGATTACGATTTTAGAGAATTAAAAAAAATTTTTTTTAATTTTAATTTTTTTTTTTTTTTTATTTCAGTTTGCGTTAAGTTTTTAGATTAGATTAGATTAGATATTGTTTATTTTGTATTATAATTACAAAAAAGCGTGAAAAATTACAAATAAAGTTGAAAAAATACATAAAAATACTTTAAATAGCCTTGTACATATAAAATCAAAATAGTACAGTATGATATCACAGTCATAAAACATAATAGAGATAGTAATACTGTAATAGTAAGTCAATAAATTAGATAAAAGCGATATCACAGATAACACGAATAAATACATGCAAAAAGTATAAATAATATAGTTAAAAATCAGTCTCAATATCTATCAGTCAAAATAATTACATAAAATCAAGCGTGTAAAGAGCGCAGTCGAAATATCAGCAGTATACAGTAAGTTAAAATCACATCAAGTTGAATGTACAGTAATATACAAGTCAATCTAATAAAAATATAATCATTCACTCTATGCACACACATCCTACATACACACCAATAAATACAATCATGCCTTAAATCTATAAAGGGTACATCACATAATAAATTAACACATATGATATAGTCCGAAAATAATACTGTTTAATCGAGGTCGAGTAAAAACCTCCTCAGAGCGGCTTTAAACCTGCCGATTGATGGAAGATTTTTAATATCAGCAGGTAGGGAGTTCCAAAAATGCGCACCTTGAACTTGAAAGGAATTTCTTCCAGTCTCAGTGCGCATGAAGGGCACCGCAAGATCTTTAATCTCACCCCTAGTGGTCGCTCTGGGTATATATCTAGTGAAGAGACCCTCTAGATATTCGGGAGTATTCATACGTACGATTTTGTACATAAGTACAGCCATAAAATACTGTCTCCTCGAATCAGTACGTAGCCAACCCAAAGCATGTCTATGGGGAGAGATGTGATCACCCATTCCCACGCCTAATACATATCTCACACATGAATTTCTTCACATGAGTCTTCGTAACTCCTGCGAAGCATCGAGCAAAACCACTGAGCAATAATCAAGATGTGGAAACAGCAGGGCGGTTGCGAGCTGCTTACGCAGAGCCTCAGTGGTGTACTGACGGAAAAACCGCAGGCTATAAATCACTCTATTGAATTTTTTAGTCAGCATATTAAGTTCTCGATAGATTTGTTTTAAAATTTGCAGGGAAATTATTTGCGATTGCCAAAAGAAGGAAAATTTCTCAAAAACTGATTTTTCTAGGGTAGTTTTAATTTTAGAGCATTTTGAAAATTTTGAAAAAAATTTTCATTTTTCATTTTTCTCTCATTTTACGTAAACTACTTGATAGATTTGCTCTAAAATTTGTATACAAGTTATTTGCTGCTGTCTTTATAAAACAAGCTTTTAAAAAATAATTTTCTTAGTGTAGTTCTTTGATTACTTTTTCTGATTTCTGATTCAACGCTTTCACCTACTCTTTTCTTACTTCCTCACTTCCTCTCTGTCTTTCTATCTTAGATTGATCCTCATTTTTACCCTATTTTTATCCATCCCTGGCTCTCTATTCCTATTTTATAATCACTCTCTTATACTCACTAATTTTTCTTAAATAGAAATTATGTTTTTCACATTGAAATCACATTTAAAAAAATAAAATAAAATAAATCTAACTCAATGAGCTCTATGAGAAAGTATTGCGCCAAAGCACTCGGCAGCGTTTTTACTATGTTATTTTACCTTATAAATGTAAATGAATAAAATTATTTGAGCTATTTGCTCTGAAGTGACAAAATAGCATTTCTTCATAATCTGTTATATGATGTACTCAAATATTTTGATTAAATTCACAAGAAAATAGAAAGACACAAACTGCATTGACATGTCTTGTACGTAAGGTTAAGATAGCCTCTGCTGTTTGCGCGTCTCTGCATGCACCTAATGATATCGTATCTAATAATTTGTCTCTTAACTTATTTGTGGAAATTCCTAAGTTACATACTATTATTACTAAATGAAAGAAGCAATTTCCATCTTTAGCTATATTATCATATTTTATCAGATCCACCCATGGTTGTGCGCATTTTTCGCTCGCTTCATATACTTCAAACACGCTTGCACCATCATCAGAAGAATTACTCAAACTTATTGGCCCATCGTCGTCGTTAAGTTTTTCTATTTTACTCACATGTTCTTTTCCTTCATTAGTTTTTTCTTCTCCAAGGTCCTGCTACTCAGCCTCATTCACATCTTTTTTATCTACTTTTACCTCACTCTCAAGTTCTTCTTGTTCTGTGCTTTTGCCTTGTGACTCGAACCCACTGACGTCATAATAATTTTTCTCGCATTTACTCTTACTTATAATTTCTATTTCTTGATGTTTACTTAAATCTTTTACATCAAACTCGTCTTCAAGATATGATTCTTCGTCTGTTTCATTGCTTATAATTTTAACTTCAGAATTTATTCTTAAGGACTTTTTCTGCTTTTCTTCTTCTGAACTTCTACTTGGTATTAATTGATAGGCACATGTGAACGTAGTTTTCCTGGTCTTTTATTAATATCTATTTGATTTATCAATCCTTTAGATGCACTGCTTCTCAAACCTCTCTTGGTGTTTCTTCCCAAATACTCATTTGCACACTTTCTCTATCATTTATTTATCACTCTTGTACGTCGACTAAAAATCGAGCAAGTGTTTTGGTTATTATTTCAGGAATCGTTTCTAATATACTCCTTTTGCCACTTTCTTTATTTTGAGATACATCCCGTAAGTTTTCTTGCCCTTCGGTTTTTTATTTAAATTCTAATATTTCTATTAACGAATCTGTGTCATAATCGCTTCTACTGTTTCCCAATATACTGTTGTTTTCATTTTTAATGCTTTGCTTGCTGGTTCACTTGCATTTGCTCTTTGTTCTTTTCTTGCTGTTACTGCATGTGATCTATATACTGATGTACTGACCGCAAGAATTCTGTATATGCGAGTTTTCCGTCACCATGCTCTTGACTTATTATATTTTCAGCCTATATCAATTCTTTCTTTCTGTCTGCTTGAGTTTTGCGTACTTTTAATACATTTTTGTTCTTTCTTTTACTTCTATAAGCTGGTCTTTTCCACGGATCTTTTTCTCTTTTCCCATAATTCCAATACTTCTCAGACTTAGTGCTACTGTCGATTTCTGACTCATCACTCGTGTCCTGAATAAAAATTTTCTTTTTAGAATTTTCTGAACTTTCTGAGCTCGAATCCTTTTGTTTTTTTTTTCTTTTACCTTTTTTGTGTACTGCACGTGTGATAAAAATTCTCGCTTGCGTTCCACTCTCACTTATGTTTGATTCTGGCTTTTCTTGTTCATTTGCTAACTGATACATTTTTGTACGTGGTGATTCAGAATTTTCTTTACTATCAGTAATTATTTAATTTCTAAAGAATGTAACAGCTGTTACTTTTTCCTTCCTGGTCTATACACAACATCAAACGTATATCTACGTGAGGCTGCTTTCAACCTATTGAATCTTAAATCAGGTTTTGTGCTTAACTGAAAATGCTCTAACGACTCAGCATCGATAACTACGGTAAACTTTGTACCCTATAAATAAGGTTTAAACTGTTTTTTTCCGAAAACAACTGCTTATATTTCGTTGTCATATACAGGATATTTAAGTTCACTTCCTTTAAAACATCTTGATGCGTACGCACAAGGTCGATTTTCGTTGATTTTTCCTTGACTCAATATTGCACTTATCAGATGCATTTGTTGTTACTATAGAAGGCACGTTTAGTTTAGGCACAGCTAAAATGGGCTCTTCACACAGCTTCTAACGTAACACATCTAATGCTATTTGATGTTCTTCTTGTGAATTTCTCTTTAGTTAAACTTATTTTATGGAGTGGCCTTACTATGCTTGCAAAATCTTTTACGAAGTGATGATAGTAACCAACAAAGCCTAAAAATTGTTTTACTTTTTTCTAATTTGTTGGAACAGGATAATCACGTACTGCTTCTATCTTTTTAGAATCTGTTTTTATTTGTCCTTTTCCTACAATATGTCCCGACATGTGTGCCTCACGGCTTAAAAACTAAAATTTGTTCAGTTCAATAATCTTTTAACTCACACTGCGCTATGTTCTGAATTTAATAATTATTACGTGGTCTAAATAAATTTATAATTCAGAACCTTGCGAATCCTGCATAACTAGAGTCTTGGCCCTATCAAAGGTCATAGATGCTTCACATAAACCCATAGCCATATGCTTGTACGGATATGTAGCAGACGGCCCCGAAAACGCAATTTTGTGTGCGTTTTTCAAATCTGCTTTTATTTGATGAAAGGTGTCTTTAAGATCTACGACGGTGATATAATTCGCTAAGCCTACATTTTCTAGAATGTCACATAATAATGGCAGTGGATAGCAGCTTCCCATCGTAATTTCATTCAGTTAGCGAATGTCCGTGACTAACCACCAGCGTTTCCTGCCCTGAGAGACAGGTTTCTTGTTAACTATCCACGCTGGGCTACGATAACTTGACGTAAAAGGTTTTATAATTTCTTTTTCCAGTAATTTCTCTAATATTTTTTAATGTTATGGGATATGTGTACGGTCTCACACATACTGGCTCCTAATGTATTGTTTTTATTTTATAACTTAATGTACTTGTTACCGGCAGTATTTTATTATATAACCCAAAGACAAAGGGATTCTCAGATATTAATTCTTCGACATGCTCTTTTAATTTTTTATTTGATTCTCCCAAGTCCAAAATATCTATTAATTTTTTAACTCTTTCTTTTATTTTACTTGGGCTTTTATTTGCCATGCACCTGTCTACATATTTTATTTCATCATCAGCATTTTCTTTCTATGAATATTGTTGCGCATTCTCCAACATTGCGCGTCCAATTTTTTTGCAATTGGGAACTATGTTTCCTTCATAATTGCCATCCTCATCGGCATAAATAAAATTATTATCTTTAATAAATTCGCATGGTAAAATTTCTATCGCTGGAGTCAGAATTTTAATATTTTGATAATTGAAGGGCTATTCGGAATAAGGGGTTAAGAGGCGGTCGGAACCAAATCGGTGACTTTCGGTATATATCAAGTCAGCATTTTTCGCTTTACGATAGTATTTTGTATATTTTTATGGCTTAAACTATTTCAAATTATTCTTTATATACATGACTAGAGGAAATGACTATATTTTTACCATATGAATCAGTAAGTAAATTATTATAAGCATTTATTACAAATATCAAACTGACTTGACATATACCGCATGCAAAAAACTGTCGTGTCGATTGTTAGGTGGCATTTTTCGCTTTATAACAATATTTTATATATTTTTGTGGCTTTAACTATTTTAAATTATTCTTTATATACATGACTAGAGGAAATGACTATATTTTTACCATATTAATAAATGAATAAATTATTATAAGCATTTATTACAAGCACCGAACTAAGTCACCGATTTGGTTCCGACCGCCTCTTAAGAGCAGGCCGGATTCGCTGTCCTTGTCTAATTGGCATTTTTGTTATTTACTCAAGTATTAATCGGTGTATCTGCAAATTGAAGGTTAAGCGCAATAGATATTATTATTACGAATATTTATGCACAAGAAAAAAAAAATCTATCGCTTTGTTTTTGAGAAAAGTAAGGAACGCGAAAATATTATAAACATAATCTTTTACTTCGGAGTTCCTTACTTTTCTCAAAAACAAATCGGTAGATTTTTTTTTCTTGTGCATAGATATTCATAATAATAATATCTATTGCGATCAAACTTTATTTTGAAGATACACCGATTAATACTTGAGTAAATAACAAACAACTCAATTGTTACTCGGTCGGTATCAGGTTCTACTCCGGCCTACCGTTAAGTCGAAAAAGTTAGCTTTGAGATAATAAAAAAAACTCAATAACTTAATACTGACATGAACAATTTTGATAAAACTTTATGAATCTTAAAAAATAAAATAAATAAAGCAAATTTAACAATAATTGCAGTTAATTTAACGTATAATAAAATAGTTATTGATTATTGAAAAAATAGAGTTAACGGGAGGCCGGAGTAGAACCTGATATCGACCGAGTAACAATTGAGTTGTTTGTTATTTACTCAAGTATTAATCAATGTATCTTCAAATTAAAGGTCTAGCGCAATAGATATTATTATTATGAACATTTATGCACAAGAAAAAAAAATCTACCGCTTTGTTTTTGAGAAAAGTAAGTAACGCCAAAGTAAAAGTTTATGTTTATAATATTTTGGCGTTACTTACTTTTCTCAAAAACAAAGCGATAGATTTTTTTCTTCATGTGCATAAATATTTGTAATAATAATATCTATTGCGCTTAACCTTCAATTTGCAGATACACCGATTAATACTTGAGTAAATAACAGAAAAATCTCAATTAAACAAGGACAGCGAATCCGGCCTGCTCTTAACCCCTTATTCCGAATATAGTTTGAATTTTTTTTAAATACATAAGAAATATCGTGAAAACATTCAAATATAACTGTATTATAATTTTTAAACATCGTACAAAATAAGAAAACCCTATTTCAACCAACACGTATCTATATTACAATATCTGTAAGAAAAAATTTTTTTCAATAAAAGATGAGTTACGGTCTGTAGATTCCATTTTCTTGATTTTTGGAAATAGCTGTTAATTGACTTAACCCCTTATTCCACGCCGCCTTTCCATTTGTATTTATATATATATCGCATATGCTTTACCATTTTTTTCTGTAATAAAATTTCGAAATAATATTCCAGGCCCTAAATTTTAAAGTGGCACCCAGCCTACTTCTACATCATTATTTATAACTTTTTCAGCAATAATGCGTCTCATTTTTGCGGGGTGTGTTCTTGTTGCGTGACACAATTCTGAAATTTTATGTCTTATTTTTCTATTTTAAATTCGAAAATGTTTTAATATTAAAAAGAGCTAAATCTTTAGTTAAAATAAAATTTTCGCTGACCATGGGAAATTTCTTTTCCGAAGATGGAGAGAAATTGCCAGTAGCCTAATTCATTAACCACGATAAAAAAATAGAACTCTTGATAAAACACGTGAGAAAATTCAACAGTCCTAATGGGTCATTTAGTCAAACCATCTAACGCGAGGAGAGTGACTAACTATTCAGGCCTTATTTATCTTTCGTCTGTCTCTCCCACCTGCTTGTTGAAATTGGAAAAGGAGTAAGTGAAGTACAACGAAAGTATCTTCAAACAATGAGATAGAGAGAGAGAAAGATTAATTGATACGTTTCAGTGAAGGCCGTGTGGTTCAACCCCGTATAGCCCATAAGAAATTAAAAAAGTTTATATATGAAAACAAACAGTAATAATAATGTAACTATTATAAAAACAGTAATACTAATTATAATGTGAATGAGAATACTCTCCTAAGTAAACAACGATATAAAAATTATTTAAGTATAAGATGTACTAAAGCATTTAACTTTCAAGTTTATATTTTGTTTACTCGACATTTTATCACTGGCACCAGTGCAGAAACTAACCATTTAAGGTTAGTTCAACTACATTCAATGATTGTAGTAGGACAAAGATAGATTAACTATGTAAGTCAAGTGTGGAGCTAAAGAATCCTGTGAGATCTTCAACATGTTTGTTGAAAGATCAACAGGTCTCACTGCTTTTAAGGAAGCAAGTCGTAAAAAAGACTTGATCACGGAATGGTTAACCTCAACGAACTTCAAGACCGCGAAATCACTGCGTAGTGGTATAGCAAGCCCCTCGTTAAGCTCACTATCAGATAAAGCAGCAGATGACGATGATATAGAAGTATAGTGCGTTAATAGAGCTTTGGATGAGAAATACTGAAGTGGTCAAGATAAAATTCTATTAGAGAGCCCGATTTTATGTAAGGTTGTCAAACGATTAGATGAGTTCAATGAGGCAGAAAGACGATCGGATGTAAATCTATTCTTAGCAGTGTCTAAGGCGTTTGCGACCTCCCCACGAAGTTTCCTGTAACAAGTAATAGACAGAATGGAACCTGAACGAACAGCAGTCCAATATGCTCTATCGCGTTCTCTCATTTTAATAAAAATGTCAGGAGTAACCCAAGATTTTTTCTTAATTGTTAGATTGTGCTATTTGTGCGGTAAGAATTTATCAAAAGACGAAATAAGGACAGAAGACAAAGAATATACTAAACCATTAATAAGTTCAGTATTTGAACCAGAAGATGCAAGGCTCACTTGCGTTTTAAGAAAAAGATTCCAGGAAATTGACTCATTTAAGTTAACACGATTAATATTAGAAAAATTTCTATAAAAAAGTTTTCTAATTGTGTCAGGTGGTTTATATGTTCTAAAAGTGATTGAGATAAGGTCATGGCCTGCAATAAAAGGTGCCGATGACTTGTTATAAGATATGAAGGAGATCTCATCATTAATGATGAATAAATCAATCCAAGAATGCGAAGAATAGTCCCAAGTAAGAGTGTGATGTGTAAGACCAGATAAAACAACATAAGCAGCTTACGAGTCAATAACTGAACAAAAAGTGTCAGCAGAATAGCTGTTAGATAATAAGATTATATTGAAATTGCCTGTAATAATAACGTTTTTATATGAAGGTAAAAATGTTGAGAATATATTGAAAAATTTATCCGGAAAAAGGGCCTTAGGACGTAAATTTACAGCTGCCAAAATCAATTGTTTAGTATCTCGGCCATGATATACTCCGCAGTATTATCAAAAACAGATTTAGATAGTGGCCAAATCTTGACTTTAAGAAAGTCACGAGCATAAAAGCCGACTCCACCACCACCTTTGCTTACTCTGTCCAATTTAAAGAAGTTATAATAATCCAAGGAGATGACTGAGCTATCATCGAGCTCACTAGGAGCGTATCACATCTCCGGATCACGGATTTCGCTCTAACTTTGAGATAGGTTTTCAGATGTCAAAATATGAAAAAAGCTAGAGTTATAGACCCCAACGCTCAATATTTCTCTAGTTGCAGGCAATTAAAGAAAATCACTAAAAAAGTTACTAGATTTTTAAACGCTTATAATTCTTTAGCATTAATAGCTAGACGCTTGTAACTGTTTTTAAATGAAAGCTACGTTCAAATCCTTTCGAAAAAGCACCTATAGCATATCAAAATATTATTTTTTCCCAAAGTTACAGCGTTATGAAAATTGTATTACATTTTAACATTTATCATTAATTAATATTTTTAAAAGGAAATTCAGCTCAAATTCTTATAACGCTGTAGCTTTGGGAAAAAATAATATTTTGATATGCTATAGGTGCTTTTTCGAAAGGATTTGAACGTAGCTTTCATTTAAAAACAGTTACAAGCGTCTAGCTATTAATGCTAAAGAATTATAAGCGTTTAAAAATCTGGTAACTTTTTTAGTGATTTTCTTTAATTGCCTGCAACTAGAGAAATATTGAGCGTTGGGGTCTATAACTCTGGCTTTTTCCATATTTTGATATCTGAAAACCTATCTCAAAGTTAGAGCAAAATCCGTGATCCGGAGATGTGATACTCTCCTAGTCAGTCAAGAACGTTTCTGCAAAAATATCCGTCTGGTTGGAGGTTATGTTATTCTCAATAGCTGAAAAATGCGTCTCAATACGATTGACATTTGCATGAGAGATAACAATATTTTGAATAATTTGGAATTAGATTAAATAGGGAAATTCTCATTATGTGTAGAATTCAAAGAAGAAATAATATTTAAATTGGTACATACGCTCTTTGAATTATATTTATAGAAAATTGTAACATGGCAAATTGGCCATGTTACTTACATATACATTTATAAAGCATATAAACGACAGAAGGGAGCATCTAAATGATAGCACGACGGAAAGCAGACCGCGCGTGTCAAATAGATATAAGTATAAACCCAAGGTTGTTTGGTACACACGCGCGCATATATAAAGCACGTATAGTATACAGAACATATCCAACGTACTCAGCATAGACAGCAAGCAGCTTGACTCGAGTAGCTGGGTTTGGGACTGTTGAGTATCGTTCCTTTCTCTTGCTGTACGCTGCGCTTGCCGCAAGAGAGACGAAGCTGAGCAGAGAAGAAGGAAACGTCATAGCGCCATTCCTTCTGTCTTCAACTTCGAGTATAAAACAGTCACAACTTGCATGCGACTTCGCTATTAATTCGGTTTTTTTGTTAAGAGGCGGTCGGAACCAAATCGGTGACTTAGTTCGGTGCTTGTAATAAATGCTTATAATAATTTTTTCATCTATTAATATGGTAAAAATATAGTCATTTCCACTAGTCATGTATATAAAGAATAATTTAAAATAGTTAAAGCCACAAAAATATACAAAATATTGTTATGAAGCGAAAAATGCCACCTAACAATCGACACGACAGTTTTTTGCATGCGGTATATGTCAAGTCAGTTTGATATTTGTAATAAATGCTTATAATAATTTATTTACTTATTCATATGGTAAAAATATAGTCATTTCCTCTAGTCATGTATATAAAGAATAATTTGAAATGGTTTAAGCAATAGAAATATACAAAATATTATCGTAAAGCGAAAAATGCTGACTTGATATATACCGCAAGTCACCGATTTGGTTCCGACCGCCTCTTAATACGAATATCTTAAGCCTGTTGAGTGAGTGGGTTGAGGATATTTGATATTCTTTATTTCTTTCACATAGCAAGGCCTCGTTTTGTTTGCGAGAGCAGTTTTTCTAGTAATGACTAGAAGAATCTAATTTATTCAACATCGCAGTGAGTGTTGGACGATCACGTGCGTGTTGGACGATCACGTGCGTGTTCTATAGTTAAAATTCCCTTAGTACTTTTTTGATTTTCTTTTTTTTTATCGCGCGTGTCCCTTTAGGCTTATTTTTTATTACGCAATTAATTGTTACAACCTCTGCTTTTTGCCGTGTTAGAATTAGCATGGTTAGTGCTAAGGGTGGGACTATCCAGATAAAAATTATTCGAATAATGAATTCTTTTATTCGAAAGGTATCCGTAATCCGGGTGGGGTTCGATTTTTCGAAAGGCCGATATTTTTTTGTGCTTAACGTAGAATCTCAAAATTTAGAAAGGTGCTATTGATAACATTCATTTAAATTACTTATAAATCTCATTTTCAATTCATGGCTACAATCGAAATTTATTTATTCGAATAAATTATAATTGATATTTAGAATCGTAACACGTACATAGAGCACCATATAATTATAAAATATTTCGAAATTTCTAATAAAATCTTTTGACAAGTATTGAAAGAATATACAAAAATATACTTTTGAAAACTCTATTAGAAATTTCGAAATATCTAATTATAATATATGGTGTTCTGTATACTTGTTACTATTCTAAATATCAATTATAATTTATTCGAATAAATAAATTTCGATTGCAGCCATGAATTGAAAACGAGATTTCTAAATAATTTAGATGAATGTTATCAATAGCATCATTCTAAATTTTGAGATTCTATGTTAAGCACAAAAAAATATCGGTCTTTCGAAAAATCGAACCCCACCCCGTAATCCGGATGGTGACTATCCGGATTTTTTACTCGAATAATCAGTATTCGAATAATGACTATTCGAATAATAAATAATCGAGTCTAATTATTCGAACTTCAAAGAATTGACGGTACACACATCCACACATCCACACACCCACACAACCACACACCCACACAACTACACACAATTGAATTATTCGATTAAAATTATTATTCGAATATTTTTCGATTATCCGAATACTTTTTGATTATTCAAATATTTTTCGATTATCCGAATACTTTTTGATTATTCGAATATTTTTCGATTATCCGAATACTTTTTGATTATTCGAATATATTTTGACTATCCGGATTATCTCATCACGGATAGTATTATCCGTTTATTCGAATAATTCGAATAGTCAAAAAATTCGAAAATAATCCCATCACTAGTTAGTACAAGCGGCATCGTATACGCTATACACAGCTGGTGTCCATCTTGAGCGTGCGTGCAACAATAGTGTAATTATTAAATAAAAAATCTTCCATTATTTTATTTAAACTACCTCATTTCTATTATTTCTTAGAATTATTTTATTTTAGTTTTCATGAGATCTCCTGATACCCAAGGTCGTCACAAAATATTTAAAAAAGAGCGAGTGCTTATCGCAAGCGATAGCCATATCGGAGCCATAGAGTCCTCATTTCTTATTTTTAGCGGGCTTAAGTGAAGACAACTGCGCCTCGTCAGCAATATTAATCAGTTCTGCGTTTATAGAGTGACGCTTACAGACTGTCAAGTTGCGTACAATCGGTCGAAGGTTATTTAAATTCTTTTAGACTGAGATAGCCTTCTTAAGTAAGATGTAGACTGGTTTAGGCCGAATTGACCGAGCAAAAATTTTGCTGTTACCAACCATGCCAAATAGCTAAAGAGCAGAAAGGTTACGCAGCTGAGGCAATGCCTCTACTATGCTATCACAGATAGCATCCGACGGGAAACTGTCAGCAAATGAGCGAAAACTATTAAGCTGGGAGCACTCAGGCTGATCAACTTCCATTGGAATAGTTGGTAACCACTCACGAGTTTTAATTAAAAAAGCTGCCTCATGATCGAGCCCTATAGTCTCTAGAACAGTCTTAACATTTTCCTTGTCGGATAGCGAGACAGTTGAAGGAATACCTGTGAAAAGTATTTCATATTAATCACGTAGCAGAGATATACTTGATGATGAGCGAGAGGCGATATGCTGATCTGAACGATCAGAAAAAACATCATACCGCTTTTCCAGCTCTGTAAAAGATAGCTTTATCTCTCCAAGCTCAGTCTTGAGAGGTGGTCGGGTCTATTACGCCGCTACATATAGGGTGGCACTGCGGTCAGGTGAGAGAAATCTATTAAATATTTTTTATACAGCTATTTACAATTTTCCAAGACGACAATATACTTTTAATGTTGTCATTTCCTCTAGCCATATTTATGTAGAATAATTATTAATATTAATCTTGTTTGAAAATTCTAAAATATTGTTATAAAGCGAAAAATGCGGCGCGAGGTAGAGCCGACGTAAACATTAGTATACATCATTCTTTAGTATTGCTCTCTCTGTCGCACTGAAGAAAGGTGCACGCATGTTTACATCGGTCTTACGTTGCGTCGCATTTTTCGCTTTATAACAATATTTTAGACTTTTCAAACAAGATAAGTGTTAATAATTATTCTACATATAGGCCAGTCAATAGACTGAAAAAAAGTCTTATTCTGCCAAAAATAGTAACTGGCAACGACCTATGCGATCAGTTAAAAGATAGTCCGTAGATGTTTACATATATGTTTCGGACTAGCAACTATGATTTATTAATTAGTTATTAACATATTAGTGCAAAAAAACGCGTTTTTTTGTTTTTTGTTAATAGAACGAAAACTATTTGACGAATTATCATGGTGTCGATCGGAAAGTTGTAGAAAATTGAATTATCAACAAAACGAGAGGTCAAACGATCCGATCGGTTTATTAAAACGGAAGAAAATTCGGAAAAACCGGAAAATTTTTCATATTTTAAAAAAATTCATAACTCTGTTGTTTATTAATATTAAGAGCTGAAATTTGGCACAGGAGTAGATAATTATATCTACTTTTAACATGCCAAAGGCAGATACTATTGGATAATTAGTTTCTGTGCAAATGCAATTTTTATTTTTTTTCGGTATTCCTCCCTTCTTTATATTACCGATTGAGAACGTCGTACATACATTTTCAAAAGGGTTTTGAAAACTAGAAACAATATACTATTAAAGGTATATTCTAAGTTTTCATTAAAATTGTGTAAAAACTACGGACTATCTTTTAAATGATCACATAGGTCATTGCCATTTACTAATTTTGGCAGAACAAAACCTTATTTTGACTGGCCTAATATATATGGCTAGAGGAAATGACAACATTAAAAGTATATTGTCGTCTCAGAAAATTGTAAATATTTGTATAAAAAATATTTAATAGATTTCTCTCACCTGACCGCAGCGCCACCCTATATCTAGTGGCGAAATAGACCCGACCACCTCTTAAGAGCACCAACCTCAGCTACAATCTTGTCATTAGATTCTAATAATTTGTTGGTCGCCTGCAACAGCTGATTGGATACAGCCATTTGTTGCTCGATTTTTTTATTATCATCGGCCGCAAAAGCAGCAAAATATTCCGATGGTGACATATTCACGGACTAACTGCAAGAATCTGTAAGCTTTTTTTGTGTAGAAGGAGAATATATCGTAGCCAATCAAGAGGGACTGGAAACAGAAACCTGACGCCAGTCAACGCTCAAAGCTACAGTACTATCGATAGAGGGAGGAGAGGAGCTCGACTCTGATTGACAGCATCTCCTTGGTTACATTTCGAGTGAGTGATGTTGAGAGGCTACGCTCCTTTTTTGCGTGCGCTGATTGAAAGGAGGAGACTCTAATGACCTTGAGGAGGCTGAGACTATGTCGTCAATGGCCAATGCACGCGAGCACTTGTCTGTAGGCTTTCTTTTGTGAAGCCATTCTTTAATACAGCAAACTATGATACTTTCACTAAGAAACCAAGAGCTATCGCAACACTTTGTATTATAAATTGACGTGCAGTTTTTACAAAAAAGAGCTGTATCTGTACGTGAGATTGGTAATTTACAAAGGGAATAAAATACCATAAACACTGAGCGCACTAAGAGACATCATACATCAAACACTCACCTCAACAAGTGTACACTTACTGCACTGCAGAGAAGTAAACACCGGCAAAAAGTTCAATCACTGGAGCAAGAACTGCAGTCGATGATGTAGAGAACCACTTTAGCAATGGGAAATAACACAGTTGCAGCTTGATCAGTGGTATCAGAAGTAGTCACCAGAAGATAAAAAAGCAGCAAACATAACCTCCAAATCTTGTGAGTACTTAACATCAAAAGGCACTGGCACAAAAAGAAAATCAATGGTTTGTAGTAGCAGAGCTGATAAAAATGCTGATTAATATATCAGTAGAAGCTCTGCAGATTGCGCATGCAGAAAACCTGTAACAAAATGCTCGAGCGCAAAAAATGCGGTACTCACAGACAGGTTTACGTAGAGCTCAATGAAAACGATGCTTGTTTACTCACAGAGAGAAAGAAAGAGAGAAGGTGGGCTCTCCCTACTATTGCTTGAAACGAAGTGACAAAACTCTCTTCCTTTTATTGAGATTCGAAATTAATTTCTTAAAAAAAGAAGTACAAAGAGATAATCCGTGCCGGACAAGTGACTAAAGCGGGCCAAGCCCTCCCCGACATGTATATTAAGCTACGGAATCCACTTCATAGGGCCACATTCGGAATAGTACCATATTTTGTCGCTAATTTGTCGCCAATTTCTTGCTCTATCCCGGATTTTGTGGCTCCAGCCGTTTCCGAGAAACAATGGCTACCGTAGCTTAATATTAAGCTACGGCATCCACTACAGTAACTCAGGAACGGCTAGGGTTAGCAACTCCATTCTGGTTGCATAATTTGTCGCTTTTTTGTCGCTCTAAGATAGAATAGTTCGTAAGTCCCAAAACCTGACCCAGACCCGGATATGGCCATTGGGCCCGAGTGAAAATGGAAACTATTTTTCTTTGTATATCTAAAAAGTCATGCGATGTTTGATAATTTGTTGCTAATTTGTCGCTGACATTTAATCCAACACTGGAATTTGTCGCTTCAGCCGTTTCCGAGAAACAATGGCTACCGTAGCTTAATATTAAGCTACGGCATCCACTACAGTAACTCAGGAACGGCTAGGGTTAGCAACTCCATTCTGGTTGCATAATTTGTCGCTTTTTTGTCGCTCTAAGATAGAATAGTTCGTAAGTCCCAAAACCTGACCCAGACCCGGATATGGCCATTGGGCCCGAGTGAAAATGGAAACTTTTTTTCTTTGTATATCTAAAAGTCATGCGATGTTTGATAATTTGTTGCTAATTTGTCGCTGACATTTAATCCAACACTGGATTTTATCGTTTCAGCCATTTCCGAGAAACAATGGCTACCGTAGCTTAATATCAAGCTACGGCATCCACTACAGTAACTCAGGAACGGCTAGGGTTAGCAACTCCATTCTGGTTGCATAATTTGTCGATTTTTTGTCGCTCTAAGATAGAATAGTTCGTAAGTCCCAAAACCTGACCCAGACCCGGATATGGCCATTGGGACCGAGTGAAAATGGAAACTTTTTTTCTTAATGTATCTAATAAGTCATGCGATGTTTCTAATACTAAAGTAGCTATAGAAAATTTGTCACCTTCAAGATCTTAACATCAGAGCAGAAAGAAAATTCTTTATGTGAAATGGATTTTAATTTAGATGCATTTGGGAATAAGTCGTTCTTGATAGTTAAAACCATTGAGACTGTGAGCGCAATTGAAAGATGTTTTTGATCTTACTGAGGCTTGAAGGATTTTGTTGCTCCAGTGATTCTTTGAACTAGACACTCTAAATATATATATATTTTTTTTTTTTGATTCAGATACGTTTGGAAATTTGTCGCTCATGATATTTAAATAAATTTAAATAGTATTTATTAAAACTACAAGTATTTTGTCGCTCTAAAAATATATGGTTCCTAGTACGCTAAAATGATTTTTATGCAAATTTTTGTGATTGAAATGCATTTAAGAATTTGTCGCTCTTAAAATTTGAAAAAATTAACACTTTTAACGCAATATAAAGATGATTCTGATACTACAGGAGCTTCAAGGATTTTGTCGCTCTGTAAATTTATGGTTGCTAGCACTAAAAAAAGATTTTTATACAAATTTGGTGATTCTCATGCATCTGGGAATTTGTCGCTCTTGAGATTGTTAACAATCAGAACTCTAAAAACCATAAAAAGATATTTCTAATATCACAGAAGCTGCAAAGAATTTGTTGCTTCTTAATTTATAGCATCCAAGAACATAGGAAATACTTTTATGCAAGTTTTTTGAATTGGAATGAATTAGAGAGTAAGTGGCTGGTGACATTTGTAACTGTTGAGACTTTGAATGCAATTGAAAGATGTTTGTCACCTTACTGAAGCTTTAAGGATTTTGTCGCTCTAGTGATTCTTTAATTAGCTAACTCTAAATATTTTGTTATATCAGTTCTTCAATTTACATGCGTTTGGGAATTTGTCGCTCATGATATTTAAATAAATTTCAACTTTTAATTCAATAAAAATATGATTTTGATTCAACAGAAGCTAGAAGGATTTTGTCGCTCTAAAAATCTATGGTTCCTAGCACGCTAAAATAATTTTTATGGAAATTTTTGTTATTAAAATGCATCTAGGAATTTGTCGCTCTTAAAATTTGAAATAATTAACACTTAAAAGGCAATATAAAAACGATTCTGATACTACAGGAGCTTCAAGGATTTTGTCGCTCTAAAAATTTATGGTTGCTGGCACTATAAAATGATTTTTATATAAATTTTGTGATTTTCATGCATCTGGGAATTTGTCGCTCTTGAAATTTGAAGAAATTAACACTTTAAACGCAATATAAAGATGATTCTGATATTACAGGAGCTTCAAGGATTTTGTCGCTCTGAAAATTTATGGTTGCTAGCACTATAAAATGATTTTTATACAAATTTTGTGATTTTCATGCATTTGGGAATATGTCGCTCTTGAGATTGTTAACAATCGGAACTCTAAAAACCATAACAAGCTATTTCTGATATCACAGAAGCTGCAAAGAATTTGTTACTTCTTAATTTATAGCATCCAAGAATTTTTTATGGCTATTCTTAGGGGCTAAAATAGCTCTTTTTTACCCTAGGGCAAAAAAGTAATTTTCTCACAAGCGTGATTGATTTTTACCCTATTTTCAATAAGAAATTTACTTTACGTGTCCTAGAGCTGTACTGAATGGTAGATGAGTCGATGTATAAATTGAGTAATGGGTACGTGATTCAATGAATTTATGGGTGGATTCATGGGGCGATGAAATGACAACTCAATGGTTTGATGGGTGGATCGATAAATATGACGATGGGTCGATGGGCGAATAAATAATTATGTAGATGGGTCAATAAATAAATATGTCGATAGGTTGATGAATCGATGGGTTGATAGACTGATGGGTGGATAGATGAATTGGTCGATGAGTTGATGGGCGGATAGATGATTTTGTTAATGGATTGATTGGTGGATAGATGATTTTGTTGATGAATTGATGGGCGGATCGATGAACTTGTTGATGGACTGATGGGCAGAGTCTTACTTTCACATTTTCATTTTGATTTTATGATCTATTAATGATGTTACTTTATGTATTATTAATGAATTTATATTTAATGTGGTTTAATTGGACGCCCTTCGTGTATGAAAAAGTAATATGTTATCCACGGAAGTAAAGGTATTTTTGCCCTCATCTTTATTGTCGTCCTCACTTCGCTCGGGCAAGAATCACCTATTTTACTACCTCGATTAACAATGTACTATTATTATAAAAAAAAATTTTACAATCTTAAAAAGCAAGTTTTTGGATATTTAGAAATATTTATATTGTTTTAATTGAAAATAATTTTCTTTTAATTGAGAAATTATTTCATTACATAAATTGTATACAAAATATATATATATATATATATATATATATATATATATATATATATATACCCAACTTGGGCATACGAAGGATTTATATGAGCTAGACTAATTTTTTTGGCTTGAGCAGTAGTCGGTCGAGGGCTTTAGCCAGAGACTGACTGCTGTTGAAGCTATAAAACATTATTCGAGGTCATATGCATTCTTCGTTAGCCCAAGTTGGGTAGATGATTTTATGTTATCGTAGGTCGTATGAGGGGCTATAAATAGATCAAACACAAATAAAAAACATCATGATAAAATATCCAATTTCAGACTATTTACTTAAAGAATTCTCATGAGTAAAGAACTGAGCGGTGCCGCTATACTTCTGCCTATGCGACAGAGAGAGAGACGACGAGGAATTGCGGAAACGATCGAGCGACGCCGACGAAGAATTATAGCTCTTATAGAGTTTAACTTGTTTGTTTACTTTTCACTGCCCTCTTCTTTATCTGTCTTTGTCTTACTACAGTAGGGTGGAGAAGGTTTGCCTTCTTGTAGCAGCGCGCTGACTCTACTACCCTTAAAAAACATATTTTAGTGTATTCTTCCGAACGCTGTTCAATAACCCTGTAGAATATTTGCCAATAAACTTGAATGCAGTGTAGCGTATGCAATAATATTCCATAATACAGAGTATTTTAAAGTTGTATACTCCATTGTATAGTGTATTGCTAACTGAATATACTTTAGCTATGAACAGGGCGGTATAACACCCCAATATCCATTTAGCTAGCTCCATGGGTATTCTACCGAATACGACATACTATTAAATAAATAAATATATATATATATATATATATATATATATATATATATATTTATGTCATAGCAGGCCGTATTCGGTGGAATACCTGTAGCCCATACTAAATTTGTATATGCACTGCATACGTTCATGCTAATATTCCGACGATATTATCTCTGTCAATACTCCCTTCGGAAGTATTGACAGAGCTATACTCCCTAAGGAAATATTAGACAATTGAATATTGTCAAGATTATCGCTCAGCATGGTCGTACATTACGCCAGTAACATCGATACATAGGTTAGTGAAAATAAGAGTATGTAATCAGATACGTAAATGCTTATACAAATTCTTATTAAATCTTAACTTTAGAGAATGATTTGTTTAAAAAAAATTTTAAAAGTTAAGTAATTCATTGTAAAAATTAATTACTTATGTTTAAAAAAATATAAATCATTGATTTTAAAAAATCATTTTTATAGTTCCTCATACGGCCTAAAATGACATAAATTTATCTACGTGACTTAGGAGTACGAAGTATTCTGATTCCTGGCTTGACTACAGTGCTTGTCGCTTGAGCAGCAGTCCGTCTCAAGCGCGCTTCGCGTGCCCTCGACCGTCTACCACTCAAGGGATAACCGCTTCAGTCCCACCTGTATTCATCCTTCTTACTCCCAAGTTACATGTATATATATATAAGTTATTTATGTCCTTTGACCGTATTCAGGTGAACAATGAATCGAGGACCATGTTTGTCGTTTCAGCTGAGATTGAGCAGGGCGATTTAAGCTGAAGGTAATTTCGCGTCTGAGGCATTTAAGATATGGTATCGGAATCATCTTTTAATGGCGTTAAGAGTTTTATTGTTTTTAAATATCATGAGCGACAAATTCTCAGAGGCATCTAAGTTAAAAAACTAGCATAAAAAATTATTTGAAATGACCCGATTAAAGAATTACGAGGACGACAAACTCTTTTAAGCCACAGTAATGTCAGAAACATCTTTTAATTGCACTCAAAGTTATAATAGCTTTGAATATCAAGAGCGACCAACTCTCTAAATCATCTCAATTCAAGAAACATGCATAAAAATATTTGCAATGTGCTTGAATTTAAAGATTTTTGAAGCAAAGAATTATTTGTAGCTACTGTAGTATCAGAAACATCATATTATTGCTTTTAAAGTTATGGTTTGTTCAAATATCATAAGCAAATAATTTCCAGAGCATTTAGGTTCAAAAACTTATTAAAAAAAAATATTTAAAATTAGCTGATTAAAAAATAACTAGAGCGGAAAATTCTTCAAGCTTCAGTAAGGTCACAAACATCTTTTAATTAAAATCAAAGTCTTAATAATTACAAATGTCGAAAGCGACTAACTCTCTAATTTATTCCTACTTAAAAAACTTGCATGAAAGCATTTCCCATGTGCTTTGATGCTATAAAGTAAGAAGCAACAAAATCCTTGCAGCTTCTAAGATATCAGAAACATCTTTTATTTATTTTCAAAGGTCTGATAATTAACAATTTCAAGAACGACAGATTCCCAGATGCATGAAAATCACGAAATTAGCATTAAAATTATTGTATAGTGCTAGCAACCATAAATTTTCAGAGCGACAAAATGCTTGAAGCTTCTGTAGTATTAGAATCATCTTTATATTGCGTTTAAAAAGTTAATTTGTTCGAATATCATGGGCGACAAATTCCCAGACGCATTTATGATTGAAAACTTATATAACATAATATTTAGAGTTGGCTAATTAAAGAATTACAAGAGCGACCAATTCTTCAAGCCTCAGGTGACAAACATCTTTTAATTGCAAATCTTAATAGTCACAAATGTCACAAGCGACTAACTCTCCAATTTATTCCAATTCAAAAAACTTGTATAAAAGCTTTTCCTATGTACTTGGATGCTATTAATTAAGGAGCAACAAATGTTTTACAGCTTCTGTAATATTAAAAATATCTTTTTATTGTTTTTAAAGGTCTGATGATTAACAATCTCAAGAGCGACAAATTTCCAGATGCACGAAAATCACAAAATTTGTATGAAAATCATTTTATAGAGCAACGAACCGCAGATTTTAAGAGCGACAAAATCCTTGAAGCTTCTGTTGTATCAGAATCATATTTTTATTGCGTTTAAAGTTATGAGATGTCCAAATATCAAGAGCAACAAATTCCCAGAGCATTTAGGTTCAAAGACTTATATAAAAAAAAGATATTTGGAGTTAGTTGATTGAAGAATTACGAGAGCGAAAAATTTTTCAAGCTTCAGTAAGGTCACACACATCTTTTCATTCTATTTAAAGTCTTGATAGTGACAAATGTCAGAAGCGACTAACTATCTAATTCATTCCAATTCAAAAAACTTGCATAAAAGTATTTCCTATGTTCTTGGATGCTATAAATTAAGAAGCAACAAATTCTTGGCAGCTTCTGTGATATTAGAAATATCTTTTTATGGTTTTCAGAGTTCTGATTGTTAACAATCTCGAGAGCGACAAATTCCCAGATGCATGAAAATCACAAAATTTGTATAAAAATCATTTTATAGTGCTAGCAACCATAAATTTTCAGAGCGACAAAATCCTTGAAGCTCCTGTAATATCAGAATCATCTTCATATTGCGTTTAAAGTGTTAATTTTTTCAAATGTCAAGAGCGACAAATTCCCAGATGCATGAAAATCACAAAATTTATATAAAAATCATTTTATAGTGCCAGCAACCATAAATTTTTAGAGCGACAAAACCCTTGAAGCTCCTGTAGTATCAAAATCATTTTTATATTGCCTTTTAAGTGTTAATTATTTGAAATTTTAAGAGCGACAAATTCCTAAATGCATTTAAATAAAAAAAATTTCCATAAAAATTATTTTAGCGTGCTAGGAACCATAGATTTTTAGAGCGACAAAATCCTTCTAGCTTCTGTTGAACCAAAATCATATTTTTATTGAATTAAAAGTTTTCATTTATTTAAATATCATGAGCGACAAATTCCCAAACGCATGTAAATTGAAGAACTGATATAAAAAAATATTTAAAGTTAGCTGATTAAAGAATTACTAGAGCAACTAAATCCTTAAAGCTTCAGTATGGTGACAAACATCTTTCAATTGCATTCAAAGTCTCAATAGCTACAAATGTCACAAGCGACTTACTCTCTAATTCATTCCAATTCAAAAAAACTTGTATAAAAGTATTCCCTATATTCTTGGATGCTATAAATTAAGAAGCAACAAATTCTTTGCAGCTTCTGTGATATTAGAAATATTCTTTTATGGTTTTTAGAAATCTGATTGTTAACAATCTCTAGAGCGACAAATTCCCAGATGCATGAAAATCACAAAATTTGTATAAAAATCATTTTATAGTGCTAGCAACCATAAATTTACAGAGCGACAAAATCCTTGAAGCTCCTGTAGTATCAGAATCATCTTTATATTGCGTTAAAAGTGTTAATTTTTTCAAATTTCAAGAGCTACAAATTCCCAAATACATTTCAATCACAAAAATTGGCATAAAAATCATTTTAGCGTACTAGGAATCATATATTTTTAGAGCGACAAAATACTTGTAGTTTTAATAAATACTATTTAAATTTATTTAAATATCATGAGCGACAAATTTCCAAACGTATCTGAATCAAAAAAAAAAAATATATATATATTTAGAGTGTCTAGTTCAAAGAATCACTGGAGCAACAAAATCCTTCAAGCCTCAGTAAGATCAAAAACATCTTTTAATTGCGCTCACAGTCTCAATGGTTTTAACTATCAAGAACGACTTATTCCCAAATGCATCCCAATTGAAATCCATTTCACATAAAGAATTTTCTTTCTGCTCTGATGTTAAGATTTTGAAGGTGACAAATTTTCTGTAGCTACTTTAGTGTTAGAAACATCGCATGACTTATTAGATACATTAAGAAAAAAAGTTTCCATTTTTACTCGGTCCCAATGGCCATATCCTGGTCTGGGTCAGGTTTTGGGACTTACGAACTATTCTATCTTAGAGCGACAAAATAGCGACAAATTATGCAACCAGAATGGAGTTGCTAACCCTAGCCGTTCCTGAGTTACTGTAGTGGATGCCGTAGCTTAATATTAAGCTACGGCAGCCATTGTTTCTCGGAAACGGCTGGAGCGACAAAATCCAGTGTTGGATCAAACGTCAGCGACAAATTAGCAACAAATTATCAAACATCGCATGACTTTTTAGATACACAAAGAAAATAAGTTTCCATTTTCACTCGGTCCCAATGGCCATATCCGGGTCTGGGTCAGGTTTTGGGACTTACGAACTATTCTATCTTAGAGCGACAAAAAAGCGACAAATTATGCAACCAGAATGGAGTTGCTAACCCCAGCCGTTCCTGAGTTACTGTAGTGGATGCCGTAGCTTAATATTAAGCTACGGCAGCCATTGTTTCTCGGAAACGGCTGGAGCGACAAAATCCAGTGTTGGATCAAATGTCAGCGACAAATTAGCAACAAATTATCAAACATCGCATGACTTTTTAGATACACAAAGAAAATAAGTTTCCATTTTCACTCGGTCCCAATGGCCATATCCGGGTCTGGGTCAGGTTTTGGGACTTACGAACTATTCTATCTTAGAGCGACAAAAAAGCGACAAATTATGCAACCAGAATGGAGTTGCTAACCCCAGCTGTTCCTGAGTTACTGTAGTGGATGCCGTAGCTTAATATTAAGCTACGGCAGCCATTGTTTCTCGGAAACGGCTGAAGCGACAAAATCCAGTGTTGGATCAAATGTCAGCGACAAATTAGCAACAAATTATCAAACATCGCATGACTTTTTAGATACACAAAGAAAATAAGTTTCCATTTTTACTCGGTCCCAATGGCCATATCCGGGTCTGGGTCAGGTTTTAGGACTTACGAACTATTCTATCTTAGAGCGACAAAAAAGCGACAAATTATGCAACCAGAATGGAGTTGCTAACCCCAGCCGTTCCTGAGTTACTGTAGTGGATGCCGTAGCTTAATATTAAGCTACGGCAGCCATTGTTTCTCGGAAACGGCTGGAGCGACAAAATCCAGTGTTGGATCAAATGTCAGCGACAAATTAGCAACAAATTATCAAACATCGCATGACTTTTTAGATACACAAAGAAAATAAGTTTCCATTTTCACTCGGTCCCAATGGCCATATCCGGGTCTGGGTCAGGTTTTGGGACTTACGGACTATTCTATCTTAGAGCGACAAAAAAGCGACAAATTATGCAACCAGAATGGAGTTGCTAACCCTAGCCGTTCCTGAGTTACTGTAGTGGATGCCGTAGCTTAATATTAAGCTACGGTAGCCATTGTTTCTCGGAAACGGCTGGAGCGACAAAATCCGGGATAGAGCAACAAATTAGCGACAAATTAGCGACAAATTATGGTACTATTCTGAATGTGGCCCTATGAAGTGGATTCCGTAGCTTAATATACATCCTCCCGACACGAGTTCAAACTTAGCAGATCTAAATTTTGATCTTTTTATTTTAATTTGATTAACAATTGATTACTTGTATTAGTTTGAAAAATCTGAATAGATGATTAACTTTTACACGTTTTGGCTAATTTAAATTTTAGGTTGTGATTTAGAGTTTAGTTATACATGTTACATCAGGCTCTTATAATTACATAAACAACTTCAATTTTTTTCAAATAGTTTAACGTGATTATAACACGTGCAAGAATAAAAGATATCCACAGTGAACACTGAATAGATGACCACCACCAGCTAGAGAACGACGGAGCAGCGCAATAACAAGTTAAGTGTTTCTATAATAATGATACTTTTAATTAATATATTAATTCGTAGCTTTGACGAAGTTCATCAAAATAATTTAGGATAGGAATTTTGAAAATATGTTTTCAGTAACTTAAAATTAAATTATGATTTTAAATAATTCCTGATTTAACGGTAACTCGGCTTAAAATAATTAGTTATGATTTCAACCATATGTTCTGAGGATTTAGATGTAAATTTATTAATTAGCTAAGCTTAGTTTAACAAGTTTTGCATGTTATTTAAATAAACAACCTGCTAGTATTGTATTATGTATGTAATGTAAATCATTGTACCATATAAGTTTTGCTGATAAGAAAAAATTCAAAAGTTTTAGTAAAATTTTGATAATATGTGACTACAAACATGATTTAATCTCAAAACTAAAGTTAAGTGAGAAAAAAAGATTAAATCGGTTGATTAAGTTATTCAAAAAACTTACATGGAATAGTAGATTATCTTACAAGGAGATAAAATAAAAATTCTGCCGAGGCTGACGCCTCGACCGTCATAACACGTACATGTGGGCATTTCATTTAGTCTCCGTGTAAAAAATAATGCTATTCTCTATCCCTAGGCAAAACCACGTTACATAAATTAACAATTAATTATTTGCTTTTATTTCGTTTTTGCGCGTGTATGTTTTTCATTCCTACCACCCAGCATTTGTTGCGCAAGTGAAACAAGTGCGAGCTGGCTGGGGGCGGCAAAAATGAAAAACACATGCACTAGCCTAAATCACGAGAGGAAAAAAGAATTATTAGGAGAAAAAAAAGTGTAAAAGAAGAACAATATACACAAGCCTCTTTTATTCACAAGAGAGAGAAACACGTGAAAAACCCGCGCAGAAGAATCCTCTTTTATTTACGAGAAAGAGAGAGAGAAAGAAACACATAAAAACATACGCACGAGCCTCTTTTATTTTTTTATATGAGTTAAAATGAGAAGAAAGAGTGCGTACACTTTTTTAATAAGATTTTAAAGTTTAGTATCATATTTTATTAGAATACAATTCGTTTAAATTTATAAACGCAACATACATAGTATCGTCTGTCTTTTTTTTGTTATGTGAGAAACGAAGACAAAATACAATCGTTAAGTTCAAAAAGCCTACGGCTTTTAGCAACAGTTTTAGTTAGGTCAAGTCTATGTTTCTCCTCGAGAGATATTTTAACGTGAGGCATGGAAGGCGCCGACAGGAGGCACGTAAGTCGTTTTAACTGGAGTTAAAAGCGCTACTTTTTCTAGTGTAAAGGGTCGGCGGAACTGCGTGGTTTCGCCTAAAGGATAGAGAAAAATTTATTTCTAAAAAAGATTCTAATGGGCTTGGAAAGCAAAAATAAATTATTAGATGAAAAAATAAATGAATTAAATAAAAAACTGGTAGATAAAAAAATACAACAATCCTATTATGCATCTGTACTTGCAAACAACAGTACGGATAAATAAACAAATACAGAGAAAAATATTTCAACTATTGTAGTTATATTATTTTAACTATTGTAGACCAAAAAATAAAAAAATAAAAATATAAAAAAGGACATTGTCCAGAACATTGATTTGACTGAGTTGGGAGTGAAAGCGAGAATGAGAGATAAATGATGGTCCTGTGGCAATAATACTGGACAATGTTTTGGACAGAGACAAAATTATTATACATGCTGAGAAGAAATTGTGTGGAAAATATCAGGTTAATAAAATAAAATTAATAAAACCTAGAGTTAAAATTATGAATATTTCAACTAGCAAGGAGAGTACCCGACCTTCGGGAAATGGATTTAGCTAAAACAGCAGAAAATGTTTTTTTGATGAAAAAAAATGAACACGTGTTTTTTTATTTCTTTAAATAGGTCCCATAGACGGAGATATTGACATTTTTTCGAAAATATAATAAAAAGAAGCATTTATAAGATCTTTAATAACCAAACAACTAAGACTCTTACAAAAAAATGTATCAATAATAAAATATAGTACAGATTAAATGCTTTAATTTAAGCTCTGTTGCGTTAAAAAAGTTTCAGTAGTTCAAAAGTTAGTATTAGGCCCATTATTTTTTCGGTCTCTATATTCTTTGGGCCTTATATTTTCTTGGGTCTTATACTTTCTTGGGCCTTATATTTTTTTTGGCCTTATAATTTTTTGGACTCAATATTTTTTTGGGCCCAATATTTTTTCGGTCTCTATATTTTTTGGGCCTTATATTTTCTTGGGCCCTAATTTTTTTTGGGCCCACTATTTTTTCGGTCTCTATATTTTTTGGGCCTTATATTTTATCAAGCCTAATACTTTCTTGGGCCTTATATTTTTTTGGGCCTTATAATTTTTTGGACTCAATATTTTTTTGGTCTCTATATTTTTTAGGCCTTATATTTTATTGAGCCTTATACTTTCTTGGGCCTTATATTTTTTTTGGCCTTATAATTTTTTGGACTCAATATTTTTTTGGGCCCAATATTTTTTCGGTCTCTATATTTTTTGGGCCTTATATTTTCTTGGGCCCTAATTTTTTTTGGGACCAATATTTTTTCGGTCTTTATATTTTTTGGGCCTTATATTTTCTTAGGCCTTAATTTTTTTTGGGCCGTATATTTTATCAAGCCTAATACTTTCTTGGGCCTTATACTTTTTTGGGCCTTATAATTTTTTGGACCCAATATTTTTTCGGTCTCTATATTTTTTAGGCCTTATATTTTATTGAGCCTTATACTTTCTTGGGCCTTATATTTTTTTGGGCCTTATAATTTTTTAGACTTAATATTTTTTTAGGCCCATTATTTTTTTGGTCTCTATATTTTTTAGGCCTTATATTTTATTCAGCCTTATACTTTCTTGGGCCTTATATTTTTTTGGGCCTTATAATTTTTTAGACTTAATATTTTTTTGAACCCAATATTTTTTCGGTCTATATTTTTTGGGCCTTATATTTTCTTGGGTCTTATACTTTCTTGGGCCTTATATTTTTTTTGGCCTTAATATTTTTTGGACTCAATATTTTTTTGGGCCCGATATTTTTTCGGTCTCTATATTTTTTGGGCCTTATATTTTCTTGGGCCCTAATTTTTTTTGGGCCCAATATTTTTTCGGTCTCTATATTTTTTGGGCCTTATATTTTCTTAGGCCTTAATTTTTTTTGGGCCGTATATTTTATCAAGCCTAATACTTTCTTGGGCCTTATATTTTTTTGGGCCTTATAATTTTTGGGACTCAATATTTTTTGGGCCCAATATTTTTTCGGCCTCTATATTTTTTGGGACCTTATATTTTCTTGGGCCCTAATTTTTTTTGGGCCCAATATTTTTTCGGTCTCTATATTTTTTGGGCCTTATATATTTCTTGGGCCTTAATTTTTTTGGGCCTTATATTTTATCAAGCCTAATACTTTTTTGGGCCTTATATTTTTTGGGCCCAATATTTTTTCGGTCTCTATATTTTTTGGGTCCTTATATTTTCTTGGGCCTTAATTTTTTTTGGGCCCAATATTTTTTCGGTCTCTATATTTTTTGGGCCTTATATATTTCTTGGGCCTTAATTCTTTTGGGCCTTATATTTTATCGAGCCTAATACTTTTTTGGGCCCAATCTTTTTTCGGTCTCTATATTTTTTGGGCCTTTTTTTTCTTGGGCCCAACACTTTCTTTGGCCTTATACTTTCTTGGGCCTTATATTTTTTTGATTCCTACATTTTTTTGGTCAATATGTTTTCTAACGTAGCTTTTCATCCAAGCCTGTATACTTTTACATTGGATTCTTCAGTGGAGCGTATTTTTATAATGTTTTATACAGGCTCCGCTCCAGATGCTATAATATTTTATTTTATTTTAAATGCAATGTTTTAACGTCTCATTCTGACACTAGACATTGCAAATCTAATAGCGCATCTCCATATACAGCCAATTAAACAGAGCGTTCCAATATGTAGCCGTTTAAACAGCGCATCCCCATATGCAGCCGATTAAACAGCGTATCCCAATATGCAGCCGATTCAACAGCGCATCCCAATATGCAGCCGATTTAATAGCGCATCCCAATATGCAGCCGATTCAACAGCGCATCCCTATTTGCAGCCGATTCAACAGCGCATTCCCTAATGTAGTCGATTTAATAGCGTATCCTCGTATGCAGCCGATTCAACAGCACGTTTTCTTATGTAGCCGATTTAACAGCACGTCCTTTATACAGCTGATTCAACATCATATTAAACTATTTTGAAAGCGTCAGTTGATATTTATTTTTATTAAATATCATATATTTTATTGTATTTCGAGTTCAACTATTAACACAATCTAAAACATAAATATTAAATACATATCGACATATTCTTTATAATATCTCTTTATAAACAATGTTTTTTGTATATATTGTGTTCTGATCATTTTTATTTTCTCCGTTGACAATAGCGTAGTCACCTAAATATAATTTTTAATTGTTTTTAAATTTCGTCCTTGAAAGAGCAACATATAATTGCCCATGATTGAAAACTGGTGACGGCAAATAAACACCAACTTTTTCATAAGATTGTTCTTGTGATTTACTAATAGTCATTGCAAATCCTAATCTAATAGGAAACTGTTTTCGTTGCATATTGAATGGAATTTCTTCCGTAGATGGAGATAAATTTATTCTTGGAATGAAAACTAATTTACCTTTGTTTTGACCAGTTGCTAATTCCGCTTGAATGGAATATTTAAGCATTTTTTTTACTATTGCAACCTTGCTCCATTACAAAGTCGACATACATTTTTTACTATCAACCTTGTTTCATTACAAAATTGACATTTAAATTTCTTAAAAGTATAATGATAGCCCCTACTTTTAAATGTAATTTATGTGGTGGAAGTCCATTGGGAGTTAACTTATTTAAAAATTCTGTAGGTAACATAATATCTAAATTTTCTTTGTTATCATCTTCAGCAGTATCAATACTCAAATATTCAACATGGTTTCCTTCCATTAAATTCAAAACATTATTATTGATTTCAGTTACATCATTATTTTTAGAAGCCAAAATAACTTTTTTCGTTATATTCGTATTGTTTATTTTTATTGTTTTTCCGAATATTTCTTTGACAAGATTTTCTTTAATGATAAAATTATCTGGTATAGCACTTACTTCATTATCATCTTCAAAAACATCTCGGCGTTTTCCTTCTCCGATGTCTAATAACCATTGTTTAAAATTATTATCATTATCCGAAACTCGCAGATTTTCATTTAACTTCATTTGCTTAAAATTTTGCCATAATAAACTAAATTTAACTGAATTTTCAATAATGTTCATACGGCTACCATGTCGTACAATTGGTAATGTTTACCTGAAATCTCCTGATATAATTACAATTTTACCACCAAAGGGTTGGTTTACATTGCATAAATCTTGAAAAAGACGATCAACCGCTTCAAAAGCAAATTTTTAAGTCATGGATATTTCATCCCAAATAATTATTTGTGTTTCCTTTAATTGTTTGCCTTCTGCAGAATTAGGCTTAACATTACAAGTTGTACAATCTGTTATATTTAACGGTAGTTTAAATGTTGTATGCACGGTACTCCCATCGGCTAATGAATTCGCTGCTATACCTGTCAAAGCTACACATAAATAATGTATAGTATGATATTTAAAATAAGCCATTAAAACGTTAAGTAAATAACTTTTTCTACTTCCACCCGGTCCATCTATAAAAATATATTTTTCTTTACTTTGGTTGTTTAAACCTTTTTAGTGTAGAGTCGAATATTTGCCTTTGTTTATTATTTAAAGAATTTATTTTTATTTCTAATTCATTAAGAATATAATTATTATGATTTAAAATTGTTTCATTATTATCTTCTTCTATAAATGTGCTTATGTTAGGTAAATTAAAATCGTTTAATGAAAATCCATTGACTTGTAAATTATTTTTAATGACATTCAATGCAAGATTTTCACCTGCATTTTTTTCGTATTTAGGGTGGTAAAATTTATCTTTATATTTTTCATATAAATCTCGTGCACTTATAGGATTATGAAAAACGCAAATAAAAGCAAATAATTCACAAAGAGCAAGAGGGAATTCTGTTGAAGATGCTTCTTCCAAGCATCTATCCCATTCTTTATCTTTATTAATTAATTGTTTTGCCATAGCTGCCTCATAAAACGAATTGTACATCACATCATCAACAGTACGCAAAGCTTCAAAAGACGTGGCTCCTTTAACATGTAATAGTAATAACCTAATAAAATAATGTTCTCTATCTTTCGGACTTACTAAGTACATTCTACTGAGTATTGGTTTTCTTCTTTTTTCTTTTATTCCACTTTTTCAGTTTTTCATCAAATGTATTAAAATTTGGTATTTCTGAATATAAGTAATTTCGTGCTTCGAAATCTTCTCTATTCGATTCAAAATATGCTGTTAATATTGTTCCAACATTTTTTTGCATGATCATTTCTTCTTTTCCTTCTTTAAAAAATACGTTTTGTAGATTCTCTTTATGAACGCTTAGACGTTTTATAGTATGTGGAATAACATGTAAAGGATATTCTAATAATCTGTGCATTGCTTCAGGTGGACATAAATATCGTGTATTAATGTATTGTTTGATTTCGTCATATTCATATTCAACATTTTCACTATTGTTATCTTCAGAAGTGTCTTAATTTTCTGATCTAAATCAACATTTACTTGATGTATTTCAATGTATGCACAATCATGACCTTCATAACAGTATTTGAATAAATATTTAATGCATTGTACAGTGGAACAAACTTCTACGTTTATGTGTGCATTAAATTTCAATAATAAGTAAGGATTATAAGGAACAACGAATCCATTATCTGCAATTCTTCCTGTAAATTTATTTTTAAAAATAATTTCGACGCCATCATTTTCGCGTTTGTATAGTGGATACCTATTTGATTTAATTGTTGTTGTATTATTAAATTTTTTTTGAAAATTTTTCGTACATTGTTTCGTATTTTTATCTATACACGGACAATTTATATTTTGCATACCACAGGGGCCGTGTATCATGAATTGTTTAACAATACTATATAATTTTGGATAAATATCTCTATTTGGGATTTCTGCACTTATTATTTTATCAACTTTTTCGGGAATGTCCAATTTATCATTTTTATCTAAGAATAACAACATATGCATATGTGGTAATCCTCGCTTTTGAAATTCAATTACATAACTATATGCAATACATTTTCCTAATATTCCCTTTTTATTACTAAATTTTTGAATTCTTCTATTTTTTAAAAAAATACTCTTGTTATAATATCTGGTCTACCTATTGCATTTTTATAAATTTCCAAGTTTTCCGTTATTTCTTTCCAATGTGGGTCATAGGTCATAGTTACAAAAAGGTCAGGTTTACCATGATAATTTACAAGTGTTATTGAATCAATGTTATTTTGTTTTAAAAATCGTGGACTATCGGGTTCAATTTTTAATCGTTTACACTTAACATTTTCTAATTTTTCTTCATATTTTTTTGGTTGTTTTTCTTGAATTTTTATATAAGCTTCTTTCTTACGTAAAGCCTCATTCGCACGTATTTGTTCAAATTTATCAGTACTCATTGTTTCCTGAATCGCCATTTTGTTATCTTAGTATTTTCTAATTTCTGTTTATATTTATTTGGTTGTCCTTTTTTCATTTTCATATAAGCTTTTTTCTTACGTAAAGTTTCTTGAACAAGTCTTGGTTCTAATTTATCATTACTTTTTTGTTTCTCGCATTTCCATAATAATGTCTTTTTCTGAAATTTTTTTATATTTATGTGATTCTTCTGTTACCATTTTCCTATTAACGGGATGTCGGACCTGCATTACTTGAGTTTTGCTTTTTTTATTATATCAGTATCTTTTTAAATTAATAAATTAAACAAATATAATTACTTGTCCGTAATAAAGCTATATTACTATAATGAGTTTTGTCAAAATAAAAAATCATTTAGACTTGTTATTTTTTTATGAGCTTGGATTGGAAATTAGATATCAAACTTGATAGACCTAACTATAAAATACGATACATTGAAAGTTTTTATTATAACTTTATATGTCTAATATTTTGGTGGATTTCTTGAGTTGTCCGCACTGAAGTATAATCTTACAAATTTTTACTTTGTAGCAAAAAAAAATTGATTAAACGCATCGTTTATTTATAAGTTAGGATTGGAAATATTATTAGAAGGGGGCCGCTTCGTCAAGCTCTTAAGTTCTGTTACAAATAAAGTTTCTTTTTCATCTATTTCTTTTGATTCTTTTTTTTCTTTATTTAATTTAATCTCAACTGTCCCAATTTTATTATCGTTATAATTCAAGTGGATGTAATGGATTCCCATTATATCATTATCTGGTATTTAAAAATTTCTATCTGAAATGTCATTGTCAATTTCCATCAAAATTGTTTCATGATTCAAATTCTTTTGTTTACGATACATTTCCATGATCTTTTTTTGTTCTGGCAATAAATGCATTTGTGAGTTTTTTTAATAATATTTCAAGCTCAGCGAAATCTAAATTAAATGGTATTTGATTAAGACCTTGCTCATGACAAAAACTCCTTTTTATCATATCCGGTGGATTATCGTAATTAATTTTTGCATTATTATAATTTTGTAAAACTGGAAACATTTTTATTTTTTGCGTTTTAAAAATTCTTTATAAACGTAATCACATTTGAGAAATATTATATCTTAAGAGGAGGTCACGTATCTCTGTCCTTTTCTAATCAAAGAATTTAGTTTTTTACAGAAACTAATAACTTTAGCAAAAAATGAAGAGAAAGCCGCATCTCGTAATAAAAAAAGCAATATTTTCTCTGATAAGAAAGAATTAATTTTATTGCTTCGTTTTCAAGAAAACCTTGAAAAACTTAAATCATAGAGGTTAGGGTGAACAATTTGGTTTTTCAAGGTTTTCTTGAGAACGAAGCAATAAAATTAATTTTTTCTTATCAAAGAAAATATTGCTTTTTTTGATACAAAATGCGGCTTTCTCTTCATTTTTTGATAAAGTTATTAGTTTTTGTGAAAAAATCATTTCTTTGATTAGAAAAGGACAGAGATACGTGACCTCCTCTTAAACAACATGGACCTAAATTATAAAGTACTGCAACAGCAAAAACCATTGCAAAAACGCTACAATCATAATTATTCGTTTGTGATTGTAGTGTTTCGAATACTGTGCTTAATTCTGATTTGTATGGAAATAATCTGTTTATATAAATCTTATACTCATCTTGTAAATATATAAGATTCAAACTGTCTATATATATGAATTACCTTATTATTATAATACACACGAATCCGGTGACTCTTTACTAAATTTCCGGTGAATAATAACTGTATAAATTCTCCATCAATCAGTACTGAATGAACATATTGTGGTCTCTGAATTAGTGAAGTCAATTGAAGCTATAGAATGAGGTGCACTGGTTTGAAATGTTATTAAATTCTAATATATGAATATCAGTTAACATGAAAGCAATTCCACTATACAATCCCTGTCTTTTAACAATCAATTTATCTTCCTCAGTCGAAACCATTATTGAAAAAGAAAATTCGCTTAAGAATTTTTATTTATTTTTAATGAACTTTTTCTAAAGATATTCACAAAAGAATTGCTTTTATACTAACTGATTTAATTTACTGCCTTTTAACTTGAAAAGCTGAAAAATTAAAGAAATTATGAAAAATGCTATGAATTAATTGTTATATGATAAATAAATAATGATGAAATTTGTAAAAATAATATTATGATAAAAAATGATTATTTTCGGCAATTATATATATATATATATATATATATATATATATATATATATATATGGGTCAATCCACGTCAAACGGATAATGGCTCTGTCCAAAATTGTAGATCACCAAAAAAATCGTATATAAGCTCAAAATTTTCGTCTTACACTCTACTTTCTTTTGCAATGTGGAGATTTTAAAAAATCCAAAATGACGGCTCCAATATGGCAGCTCAAACCTAGAGATATCATAAAAAATTTTCAAAAATTGATTTTAATTTATTCAAATTAGATCTTACATATTTTTTTACATCAGAAATCAATTTAGCGTTCAATTTTACATAGGAATATAGTATTGCACTCGAGGTAAAAAAAATTTATAATGTCATCGGAAGGTCATATCGGGAAATAATAGTTATTTCTTAAATTACTCATTGATCAATGTTGATTAGTGAGAAAATGAAGACACTGATAGATAACTTGAGTTACTGAATTTAAATCTGATGTCTGCTTAACCCTACAAGATCTGTATGAAAGTCATTGAAAGGTCAAATCGCGAATATCTTTTATTATTCGATAACATTAGGACACCTTCAAGTTTTACGTGTCGCTGAATCCGAAACCGGGGTCTGTTAGAGTGTCAAACGACGTAATTACGTAAAAATTAATCAAATATTGACTAAAAGAAAATTTTTGTCCGTAAGAAACCACAGTTTGAAACGAATTTTTCTGTAATTACGTCGTTCGACACTCCAACAGAACTCGGATTCAGATCCAGCATCACGTAAAACTTATAGGTGTCTTAATCTTATCAAATTTGACCTTCAAATGACCTTGATGGAGACTGGTAGGGTTAAGCGGATATCAGATTTGGATTTAGTGACTCGAGTTACCTATCAGTATCTTAATTTTCTTACTAATCAACGTTTATCAATGATTAATTCGAGAAATAACTATTGTATCGCGATATGACCTTCAGATGATATTGTAAAATTTTTTTACCTTGAGTGCAATACTATATTCTCATGTAAAATCGAACGCTAAATTGATTTCTGATATAAAAGATATGTAGAATCAGATTTAAATGAATTAAAATTAATTCTTGAAAATTTTTTATCAAATTTCTAGGTTTGAGTCGTCATATCAAGGTCGCTATTTTGGATTTTTCAAAATCGCCACATTGCAAAAGAAAGTAGAGTGTAAGACGAAAATCATTTTTTTTTCTGAAAATCTTGATGTTTTAGAGAGAAATTCATGAGGATTCTTCTTGTTCTAGATAAAGAGGAGAGTTGGCATTATTTTTTACAGAGCTAAATTTTGAAGTTTTCTATTGGTTCTTACATGTATTACATGGTAATTGAAATTACTCATTGTCTGCTACTTCAGAAATTGCTTTTCAAGGGCTTATTTCCTTCTATTTTTTATCAACTTAAAAATAAATTTTTGACTGTGTAAGAAAGAGCCACCAATAAGGAGTTATAACAGTTTAAAATATATATTTTCATGTCTAATTTATTTTCAATATAAAAATTAATCATACATGATAATATATATTTTAAACTGTTTTAACTCCTTATTGATGGCTCTGACTTACATGATCAAAAATTCATTCTAAAGTTCACGTGAAATAGAGGAAAATAAGCCCGCGAAAAGAAATTCCTGAAATGGGGAGCAATGAGTAATTTCAATTACCATGTAATACATATAAGAAACAATAGAAAACTTCGAAATTCAGGTCTGTAAAGAATCATGCTAACTCTGCTTTTCATTAACAACAAGAAGTATTCTCATGAATTTCTCTCTAAAATATTAGGATTTTCAGGGAAAAAAATGATCAAGTTGGGACTTTTCCAAAAATTTTGAAAAATTTCCAAATTTCAAGAATCTATGGCTTTTGATCCTCCCAATCTAAATCCTTGAAAATTTTTTTACACATTTTGAGTAACAGGCAGGATATATTCTCAGAGTTTTAGAGATTTTTATTTTTCTGCTCTTCCAGTTGGTTTGAAATGTTGCATATATATATACTAGGGGGGGTACCCCCCTGCTCGTTCCACTCGCCAACCCCCATTATAGTTGTCATTTCAATATAAAATATAACACTTATGCATTGTTTTATATAATAATTTTTTTATTATAATATATTTTTATTTAATATATTTTACATTTTAGAATGATTATTAGATGATTATTAGATGCAACTGGTATAAAAAAACTTCCTACATTAGCTCCTTTAGTCAACCAATTAAGGCAAGAAGAGTATATAGATGTGATAAATTCATTAATTACATTCATTATTTAAAGGTTCAATATTTGATAAATTTAAGGTAAATATTAAAGCAAAAAATAATTTAATCTTTTATGTAATCATAATAATTTTTCATCATTGTATAAAAAAAATCATATTGTATCAATTTTTATAGTATAGTTTATAATTCTTTTTTTAATTCTTAGTATACCATTTCTTTTTCTAAATTAACTATTAATCAATTCTAAAAATAAGTATTAATTGTAACTAATTTACATAGAAATGTATAAATTATTGTTAAAAATACAATGATATTCAATCATTAAATTATTAAGTTTATTAAGTAACCGTTAAAAACAAATTTAATTTTATATATCGAAACAATTTCAGAATACAAATGCAACTGATATAAAAAAATTTCTTAGATTAGCTTTTTGAGTCATCCAATTAACTCTGAGTCTAATAATTAGGCAATTTCATATTTTTTGAATTTATAAAATCATACTTGAAATTTGATAAAAAATTATACAGTTTGATTATACAATTTGAAAAATTAGCTTTTTGAGTCATCTAATTAACTCTAAGCCTAATAATTGTGCCATTTTATATTTTTTGAATTTATAAAATCATACTTAACATTCGATAAAAAATTCTACAGTTTGATTACACAATTCGAAAAAATCACATATTTTTTCAATTCACAAGGTATTTACAGCAAATCTGATTTAATCATAATGTAAAAGTTTACTATATAAATTACAACAAAACAATTTCAAATATTTAAATGATAAGTTAGATAAAACCTTTTTTCATACTTACACAAAAATAAAAAGTCATATTCACTTTGCCTTTCTTTCGCTTTTACATCTTACTTTAATATATATATCATAGCAAAAAATATTATATAAAACATTTATGCTATATATTCGACTTATTTTTCATAATATTCAATTCATTAGTCTTATTTAATTCACAATAACTTTCTTCAATCAATTAACTAATTAAATTTTATAAAATATTTTTTTCCCTCCAAGATTATAAAAAAAATTTAAAGAGTAATATACTATACCAAAAATATAATAATTTATTTAGAATATTTATCAAAAAATGAATAATTTTATTAAAATTATAGAAGATGGAAATTGTTTGTTTAGATGTTTTTCTATTTTTTTATACAATAATCAAAACAAATACATGGAAATCAGAAAACCTATTGTTAACAATGTTATAAATAATTGGAACAGATATAAATTTTATATAATAGGCAATAGTTATTATACGCATGTTACGTCACAACGTATCTTTTATATTACTTTTTAATTTACAATTTTTAAAATATCTTTTCATTAATATGACATTGATGAACTAATTAAACGGTTATCGAACAATAAAAGAATGTGTTAACCTAAGCAGTAAAGAAAACTTTAAGTTGATATTAAGCAACAAAATTCGTTGTTTCAAAATTACTAAGTCGTAAAACAAGCAAGATCCACTTATTTTATAATGAAATCATGTCAAGATAAATCTTATAAAAGCCAACTGCAATTAACGAGAGGGGGCACTACCCCAGGATCATCGTTGGTACCAAGTCGTAAATCCTGTTGTTCAAATTCAAATTCAAATTCAAATTCAAATTCTAATAAAGTTATTGTATTCAATATTTAATTATTTTTACAAGTGTCAATAAATATCTTAAAAGTTTCTTATATTCGACTCGAGTCTTATTTTTAATCGTGCCTATATCTATTCTTTGTTTGTCTGTATCCAGCCTTCATCTACTTGAATCAATCAAGGTAAGAATATTCAATTTATATATTCTCTATTCAAGTACTCTAAATAAATATCCTGCAATATATATTTCAATTTGTGAGAAACGATTTACTCAATTAAATATTGGTGGAGTTCAATTCACCACTAGATTATACATATATTTATCTTTCATAATTATAATTTAATAATAAATTCAATTATTTCAAATTAATTCAAATTCATATTTAAAAATCATACGAAAATATTCAACATAATCAAATTATACACTTTTATTTAGTCCTGGTGAAAGCCAGGACTTAACATTTTGGTTCCGGTACGAATTAGTTTGACCGTAACATTTTGGTTCCGGTACAAACTTTTTAATTGAGGAATCGTATTGAATATATTGAGGGATCATTAGAGAAAATTCTCTATATATATATATATATATATATATATATATATATATACGAAGTGCATAAAAATATATATGAAGGACCAATTATAAATACAGTGTTTAAAAGTGAATTACGAAAACGCAAAAGTGCGTCAAATAAAATATTATATTCCCACGGGCACAATAAATATTATACGCAAAAGTGCGTCAAATAAAATATTATATTTCCAAGGGCACAATAAATATTATACGCAAAATAGCGTCCATTGAATAAATTATTTATACGCGAAGTGCAATATTTAAAGCGAATAGCGTCATTAAAAATAAACACAAAGTGTGTCATTAAATATTAATAGTGTTATCTAAAACAAATAAATATATATACGCGAAGTGCATTATTAGCGAATTGCGTCAATTAATAAAAATATATATATTGTATTTAAATACATATATCATACGCATAGTGCGTAATTAAAATATACAATCGTGAAGTGCGCGATTAAAGATTATTTTCAATTAAAATAATTGAATGAATAAGTTCATACATTCTTAATAATTGTAAAACATTTTTTTTTTCATTTCAATTATATTAAAAAGTTTCTTGCATTGCATTTATAATATCAGTAATCTGATACATTAACAATTCATTAAAATCGTGAAAATAACATAATTTTCAATACATAGTTTTGAAAGTGAAATACGTTTCAGTGAACAAAAGAAAACCTGACTCAACATTAAATATTGGAAGTCAGAACAAAACGGCATTTGAAAAAAATAGACGCTGGTAATCAAATAACTGTAAAGAGTATCGAATTCATAAAAATTTTGACTCAGCAAAATTACCGTGTGATGTACTCGCGGGTATTTTCAACAACATTAGGTCAAAGAAAGAAAAGAATTTAAAGCAAAAGTCAGCATTTTTATCTATTTTTAAAGTAGGTCAGTGTCAAAGAAATTTTAAATGCATTATTTTTGGTTAACAAACGATATTTAAAAATATAATCATTAATATTTATAAAATAATATTTCTTATTTTCGTGTTATGTGATCTTTATTGGAAAATAAATAATGAATATTACAAATGAGTAGAATAAATTTTAAAGAGCTATCGGATAATTTAAAAGAAGGGAAAACACAGTGTTTATTATCATACTCTAAATTAGAATTATTTGAAATTTGTCGAAAATTTAAAATATCTACTAAAGAGAACGAAAATATTAATGCTATTCGCGATAGAATCAGAAAATATAGTAAACAAGCAGTTTTAAGAGAGAAAGAAAAAGAGGAAAAACGTATCTACGAAAATATCGATCCATTTCGCAAAAGTACAAAAGTTGCACGTTCTCCAAATAAAACTTTAGACACAACAATTGAAAATAATACATCAAATTTGACGAATATTTCACAAGAAACAATCGAAAATAACACCGCAGATCTAACAGAGGACATAGATATTCCACAAGAAACAAATAAAAATAATAGTCCAAATACAAGCTGTACAGATATTTTAAACAAACAGAATACACCATTAAGTAAATCTACAGGAACAATTCCAAAAATAATTTCCAAAAGTACTAAAACAACACAAAAAAATAATCTACAAGACAGTTTTTTAGACAAATATACTTTAACGAGAGACGTGACGATTTATTCTGAAAATAATACAACAGCAGACGGAATATTTAACGATACAGAAAAGAGTACCCCCCGTTAAGATAGGTAAAATGCCCTCCCTCATATATTTTAAAACTAATATTTTTTCTTGTTTTTATAGTAATTAAGATTAAGTTTTGTTATATTTATAGTTTCCTAACACATACCCTAACCTCAACATAACCTAAAAATCACTTTTTTATAAAATTTTTTTTTTATCTGGAAGGATGAATGATATTAATCCCGCGAAAAACATATGACTAGGTCTTAGCATTCTCTTCAACTGTGATTTTTTGCGAGTCCTAGAAAGCAGTTTTTCTAACCTAAAAATAACATTTAAATCATAAAATCTCCGTAACTTTGCTCTGGGAGGGGCTACAAGCAATTTTCTGGGCTTAAAATTTGTATTTTTAAAAAACAAATAAAGTTTATAATGACCAAAAATTCGATTCTGGCATGGCGCCATGGCGAAAAACTCGAAAAACAATTTTTTCATAGGTTTTCTGTCGGTTATTGGTCTCTAGCAACTCACAAATCATTTTTAGAGAAAAAACATAGCTTTATTGAATTCTACGTGAAAAATACATTGAAAATGTGCATGATTACTTTAGGAATACTTGGATGCTGTTACAAAACAATTAAAAAAATAAAATAATTCCGAAATTATTACATATCTACTTTGCGTCGTTGCTGCATTTTATGTTTTTATGAACTTGGTCATCTCTTTAGAGTCTCAAAGCTACTATTCAATGTATCCATAGGCAAATTATGTCCACTTAACCCGAAAAACAGAGACAAATACTAGACAGATAACGTTAACTCCTATATGTACATATATATATATATATATATATATGTGGAATAACTTGCTATCCCTCGTATATACATAAGGAATAGTGAGTTGTTCTTAGGAAACGCAAATTATTTTTCTTATACATAGATAAAAAACCAATGTTCATCTATTCCTGTAACTATTCTTTTCAGTGTTCTTTTTTAGCTTGTAAGAGACCTAACATGTTTTCTGTCCTCCATAAATCACGAACTCGGTAGATTTAAACAATTAAATGATTCTAATTAGGTTCCAAATTCAAAAATTAAAAGATCATCATCTCTTTAGAGTCATAAAGCTACTATTCGATGTATTTACAGCCAAATTACGCCTATTGCACGCTAAAATAAGATTTTTAAACATAACTGAAGTAACGGTCGTATCATCTGTCTTTTTGTATGACAGTAGACTCTGGATACAAGAGAATCAACGGGCCTTCAGGAGAGGAATTTTCTTGAAAATTCTTTCATACAAAAAGTCCCCAACACGCTTGAGTCAAGAGTGATACCTACACCTACTGTTTTGTTGTGTGAGTTGCATCCAACATGCGTGTATATTCTGTCTCTCTTACTTTCATAGTAGTGGGATAACGCAAATACTTAGGCTCACGCCCATATTTAGAAGAAAGAGCTCGAAATCTCTTATATCGCAATCTCTTGTATCGAGAGATCACTGAATCATTAGAGAGACAAAGACGGAATAAGGTTTTAGTAACAATCGTGTTGGGTCTATGAATTCGAGCCTGAAAGTACACTTTTATGTAAGCATTTATATTCTTTGTTAGAATTGCCACAATTATGATTTGTCTTCAGGCCATTATACGCAAAAAATAGAGTAGCAGCCGATATAAGAAATACATTGCTTCTACACATATGAGAATCAAGCGCGTTGTTTCTAGCAACAGCTCACTATTCTTTGTATATATATATATATATATATATATATATATATATATATATATATATATGAGAAGCAATAGCTCCTAGAGTTCCTAGCAATAGCTCACTATTCTTTGTATATATATATATATATATATATATATATATATATATATATATATATATCCTGGGGTTCTTCCCCGCTACTTCTTCTGCCTGCCAACCCCCATTGTCAAAATCAATTATCAAATCAATATCAATTTCCAAGAGAACGTTCTTAAATTAGATAACAATTAATTAAATTAGCTAACAATTAACTACCTTTCAGCTATCTCTCAGCTAACTTTCAGCTGAATTTTATCCGAATTTCAGCCAACTTTAGTCAACTTTCAGCTAAATTTTATCTGAATTTCAGCTATCTCTCAGCTAACTTTCAGCTAAATTTTATCTGAATTTCAGCTATCTCTCAGCTAACTTTCAGCTAAATTTTATCTGAATTTCAGCTATCTCTCAGCTTACTTTCAGCTAAATTTTATCTGAATTTCAGCTATCTCTCAGCTAAATTTCAGCTGAATTTTATCTGAATTTCAGCTATCTCTCAGCTAACTTTCAGCTAAATTTTAGCTGAATTTCAGCTAACTAAGGGCACATAAAATTCTTATACACGGCGGCGGCGGCGGCGGCGTAGGCGATATATCTTTATTATATAGAGAGATATATATATATATATACTAGGGGGGGTTCCCCCCTGCTCGTTTCGCTCGCCAGCCCCCATTGTCACTATCAAATCAATATCAATTTCCAAGAAAACGTTCTTAAATTAGATAACAATTAATTAAATTAGCTAACAATTAACTACCTTTCAGCTATCTCTCAGCTAACATTCAGCTGAATTTTATCTGAATTTTAGCCAATTTTTAGCTGACTTTCAGCTAAATTTTATAGGGGGGGGTTCCCCCCTGCTCGCTTCGCTCGCCAACCCCCCATTGTCATTATCAAATCAATATCAATTTTCAAAAAAACGTTCTTAAATTAGATAACAATTAATTAAATTAGCTAACAATTAACTACCTTTCAGCTATCTCTCAGCTAACTTTTAGCTAAATTTTATCTGAATTTCAGCTAACTTTTAGCTAACTTTCAGCTAAATTTTAGCTGAATTTCAGCTAACTTTTAGCTAACTTTCAGCTAAATTTTAGCTGAATTTCAGCTAACTGAGGGCACATAAAATTCTTATACACGGCGGCGGCGGCGGCGTAGGCGATATATCTTTATTATATAGAGATATATATATATATATATATATATTGTTACTAAAACCTTATTCCGTCTTTGTCTCTCTAATGATTCAGTGATCTCTCGATACAAGAGATTGCGATATAAGTGATTTCGAGCTCTTTCTCCTAAATATGGGCGTGAGCCTAAGTATTTGCGTTATCCCACCACTATGAAAGTGAGAGAGACAGAATATACACGCATGTTGGATACAACTCACACAACAAAACAGTAGGTGTGGGTATCACTTTTGACTCGAGCGTGTTGGGGACTCTTTGTATGAGAGAATTTTCAAGAAAATTCCTCTCCTGAAGGCCCGTTGATTCTCTTGTATCCAGAGTCTACTGTAATACAAAAAGACAGATGATACGACCGTTAATTCAGTTATGTTTAAAAATCTTATTTTGGCGTAATTTAGCTGTAAATACATCGAATAGTAGCTTTATGATTCTAAAGAGATAATGATCTTTTAATTTTTGAATTTGGAACTTAATTGGAATCATTTAATTGTTCAAATCTATCGAGTTCGTGATTTATGGAGGACAGAAAACATGTTAGGTCTCTTACAAGCTAAAAAAGAACACTAAAAAGAATAGTTACAGGAATAGATAGACATTGGTTTTTTATCTATGTATAAGAAAAATAATTTGCGTTCCCTAAGAACAACTCGCCATTCCTTATGTATATACAAGGGATAGCAAGTTATTCCATATATATATATATATATATATATATATATATATATATATATATATGTATATATAGGAGTTATAGTTATCTGTCTAGTATTTGTCTCTGTTTTTCGCGTACAGTGGACGTCATTTGCCTATGAATACATTGAATAGTAGCTTTAAGACTCTAAAGAGATGACCAAAGTCATAAAAACATAAAATGCAGCAACGATGCAAAGTAGATATGTAATAATTTCGGAATTATTTTATTTTTTTAATTGTTTTGTAACAGCATCCAAGTATTCCTAAAGTAATCATGCACATTTTCAATGTATTTTTTCACGTAGAATTCAATAAAGCTATGTTTTTTTCTCTAAAAATGATTTGTGAGTTGCTAGAGACCAATAACCGACAGAAAACCTATGAAAAAATTGTTTTTCGAGTTTTTCGCCATGGCGCCATGCCAGAATCGAATTTTCGGTCATTATAAATTGTATTTGTTTTTTAAAAATACAAATTTTAAGCCCAGAAAATTGCTTGTAGCCCCTCCCTGAGCAAAGTTACGGAGATTTTATGATTTAAATGTTATTCTTAGGTTAGAAAAACTGCTTCCTAGGACTCGCAAAAAATCACAGTAAAAGAGAGTGCTGAGTCTTAGTCATATGATTTTCGCGAGATTAATATCATTCATCCTTCCAGATAAAAAAAAATTTTATAAAAAAAGTGATTTTTAGGTTATGTTGAGGTTAGGGTATGTGTTAGGAAACTATAAATATAACAAAACCTAATCTTAATTACTATAAAAACAAGAAAAAATATTAGTTTTAAAATATATGAGGGAGGGCATTTTACCTATCTTAACGGGGGGTACTCTTTATCTATCAAACAAGAAAGTTATCAAGATATAGACGAAGAGAATATTCTTGTGGGTAATAATAACAATTCGATTGTTGAAATTGGAAACTTACTAGATAACACAAACATGGCAAATACATCAGGATACTCACTGAAGGAAATTTCAAGATTAGTACCTGAATTTGATGGAAAAAATTTACCTTTAGAAGATTATATAGAAAAATTAGAAATCGCAAAAGATATGTTAAGTGAAGAAGAACAATCGAAATTTATGAACTATTTAAGATTTAAGGTATCAGGAACAATTCGTACTGCTATAAAGGGTAGTAGAATTGAAACTATAGAAGAATTTATTAAATTCATAAAAAAATTATATCCAGAGATTGATAATTTACACTCTTTATATGCAAAATTAGAACGAATTCAACAAGCAAAGCATGAACCAGTGGTCGATTACATAGAAAGAATAACAAAATTAAGTACAAAAATTACAGATAAAAGAAAAATGAAAACGGCATAACAAGAGATGCTTTACAACGTTTTAATGATGAACTGGGTGCAAATACATTAAAATATTTTAAAGAAGGCTTAAATAGTGAAATTAGATATGAATTAGGAGAAGTCCAGGATTTTTCACAAGCAACTGAAAAAGCAATAAAAATAGAAAAAAATTTGGAAAAATATAAAGATATTAGAACACAATCGGATCAAAATACAAAAAAAATTATGGTTAGTGATATCTTTGAAAAATCACCGAAACAAATAACATGCTGCCAAATATGTAAAGATATAGGTCATGAGGCGTTATGTTGCAATATTGCAAGTTGTGTATATTGTAAAGAACCAACTCACTCGTCATATCAGTGCACTAATACAAAAGATAAAATAAAATTAATATGCAAATTTTGTAATCAACTAGGACATTCAAGAGGTATGTGTACACTTTTAGATGGCAATGAACAATATTGTCAATACTGCCAAGAAAATACTCATCAAGTGAGTCGTTGTCCGATTATAAAAAAATATGAATTATGCTGGAAATGCAAAAAGAACGGACACAATGCTGAATTATGTAATCAAATTGAAGAAAAGATTAATATACCCACACAAACTTGTGACATTTGTAATCAGAAACACAGCACTACAAATTGCGAAAAATTTAAGATATTTGTAAATCAAATTAAATCAGATGATCAAATAAGATGCCAATTATGTGACAGATGGGGTCACTCAGGTAGAGACTGCAGAAATAATTATAATGGAAATAATCGATATAATAATGAATATGGACAAAGAGGTCAACATAAATTTTGTAGATACTGTAAAACTAAAGGACATAATATAGAGCAATGCAGGAAACGAGATTATCAAAATAAAAAAACTCAAAACAATAATCAAAATATACAATGTCCATATTGTAAAAAATTAGGACACTCACTTGATACATGTTTTACAATTAAAAATTTAGAAAGAAAGCAAGAAAAATTTTGCACATTATGCAAAAAAACAAATCATACGAATGAACAATGTCAATCGAAATACTTGAATTAAATAATACACAGGGAAACGCTTAAACTCATCTTGAAGAGAGCGAACAAGAGGAGTTACAAAACAAAAGTCGCTCAATAATTATGAAGACATTCAATATTTTGCAAGAGAACACGAAATTGATTATGAATTGGAAACATGTGACACATTTGAAAATATGGATATAAATAATTTAAGTGTTACATTAAACTGTAGTGTAGAGAAAGAAATGTTATACGATACGATAGAATTTAAACCACAGGTAAAAAATGACTCAAAATTAGTAATAATACATGAAAACAAATCCAAAAATATAAACAATATAAATAAAGAAACTGAAATAAGTTATTCTGAAAATGATATAGATAAAAATATACCAATTTACGTATTTAAACTAGGGGATACACTACAATTTATTGAAATAAAAAATCCATTTACAGACGAAGTATGTAAATTATTAATAGATACAGGTGCTCAACTTAATATAATAAAAGAAAAATTAGTACCACCTAATTCTATTAATGATAATATTAAAATATATTTATCAGGAATTTCAAATACACCTATGAAAACATGTGGTATAGTTAATTTTCCTATAAACAAATTACAAACAAATTTTCATGTAGCGTCGGAAAGTTTTTCGATACCCTATGACGGAATATTAGGTATAAATGTTTTAAAAGTAAATAAATTAAGATTGGATAAAGGATATTTAGAAATAAATGGGAAAAAATATTACATTCAAACAGACTATAAAGATGAGCAAAATTCAAGTTTAAATTTATGTATACAAAACAACGAAAGAAATGACGCAGCAGTTACTAACATATTTCAATTATTGAATTATATTATGCCTATGCAAGATACTAAATATATAGCTTCGATTACACAATTTTTACAAGATAAAAATGAAAACATAGAAAATCTTATGAAAGATATTAACTGTATTTTAGAAAAAAATCAATTTAAAGATGAACAAGATATAGATTATTATAAATTCCTTTTAAAATTACAAGATAATATAAATTTTAATATTGAAAATAAAGATAAACAATTTCTCACTTATTTTATTGAAGGAGATATTACAACATTAAATATGCAAGAAGAAGAATCTGAAGAAACTACAACACATGAAAAAATAAATCATATGTATGAAGAAAATATCGATCGTAAAGAAAAATTATTAAATAAAATAATTTTAAATCATTTAACCGAAGAAAATAAACAAAGTATAAAGGATCTAATTATACAAAATGAAGATATATTTTGGCTTGAAGGAGAAAAAATGGGAAAATGTAATTTAGAATATCATGAAATAAATTTAACAGATAATAGACCAATATACGTTAAACAATTCCCATTACCATACAAATCAAAAGAAATCGCTATAGAAGAAACACAGAAATTAATAAACAATGATTTAATAAGACCTTCTAAAAGTGCTTACAATGCACCAGCATTTGTTGTAAAAAAGAAACCTGGTATTGATGGAAAACCAAGATGGCGTTTAGTCATAGATTATAGAAAATTAAATGAAAAAACCATACCTGACCCATACTTAATACCATCTATAACAGAAATCTTCGATGATTTAGGTGGAAATAAATACTTTACAACTGTAGATATGGTTTCGGCCTTTCATTGGGTACCAATGAGAGAATCTGATATTCATAAAACAGCTTTTAGTGTACATCCCTTAGGAAGATTTGAATTTAAGGTTTTACCCTTTGGTTTAACAAATTCTCCACGGACATTTATGAGAGTTGCCAATAATGCTCTTGGCGAACTTATAAGTAAAAGAATATGTCATGTGTACATTGATGACATAATAATAGCTGCTAAATCAAAAAAAGAACATAATATCAAATTTAATTTAGTAGCCTCAAAATTAAGAGAAGCAGGACTAAAGTTAGAACCTAAAAAGTGTGAATTTATGAAAGAAGAAGTTATATTTTTGGGACATATAATAAGTGAAAATGGCATAAAAGCCGATCCTAAAAAAGTTGAAGCGGTAAAATTATTCCCAATTCCAAAAACAGTTAAGAATATAAGAGAATTTTTAGGATTGGCAGGATATTATAGGAGATTCATTAATGATTTTGCAAAAATAATAAAACCATTAACACAGTTATTACAAAAAGAAGTAAAATTTATATGGGACCCTGGAAAGCAAGAAGCTTTCGATAAACTTAAAGAAACATTATGCTCTGCCCCATTATTACAATTTCCTCAACTAGATAAACCTTTTATAATAACAACTGATGCATCAGGATATGCATTAGGGGCTATATTATCACAGGGAGTAATTGGAGAAGATAAGCCGATAGCATATGCATCAAGGGTCTTGAAAGGACCAGAATTAAAATATCACACATATGAAAAAGAAGCACTAGGTATATTATTTGGCATAGAAACATTCAAAAATTATATCTATGGAAATAAATTTACAATAGTAACGGACCATAAGCCATTACTTTCATTTAGATCAGCAGATAAAAATAATAGAGTTCAAAGATGGCGACTCAAATTAGCAGAATATGATTTTAACATAATATATAAAAAAGGAAAAATGAATGTAAATAGTGATGCTTTATCAAGAAATCCCATAGATACAGTAGAAATAAACGTCGTAACGAGAGCACAAAAAGCTAAAGAAAACGAAAGCAATAATAAAGCAACACCTTTACCAACAAATGAAATGAAAATACAGAAATTAAATGAAGAACGTACACGTATAAAAAAGAAACGAGGTCGTCCAAAAAAATAATTAAAACAATAACAAATCAAGACGTCAAGACTGACGAAAATATTATACAACAAGATACGTGTACAAACAAATCGAATACAATAATATATTCGAAAAATTCTATAGAACATAGAAAAGATAATATTATTCATTTAATTACAACACAAAAAAAGCCATTAGACGAATTAACAGATAGATATCTCGTACAAAATAATATAAAAATAAATAATGAATTAAAAGACAATGAAATCGAAATAATAAATTTTAAAAAAGAAAAATTTTTATTATGTGCTTAAATATTAAAGAATCATTTATTTTAATAAAAGAAAAATTAATAAATAATTTTAATGTATTAAAAAATCTGTTAATTAAAAATAAATGTAATATGTTCAGCATTTCAAAGAATATTAAAATTGTAAACATAAATTGGAACGAAATTGAAGAAATTTTATATGATATTTTTAAAGATACAGATATTAAAATTATTATTTGTTTAAATAATACAGAATATGTGAAAATTGATAACAGAGAAAAAATTTTTGATTTATATCATTCTTCAAGTATAGGAGGTCATTCAGGAGTTAATAGAACTTATAATAGAATTAAAAATAAATACTTTTGGGAAAATTTAAAAACCGATATACAAAATCGAATAAAAAATTGCGAAACATGTCAAAAAAATAAATTAAAAAGAATTAAAACTAAACAACCAATGATCATAACAGATACCCCAGAAAAAACATTCGATAAAATTTCTTTAGATATAGTAGGACCTTTAAATATAACTAAAAATAATAATAAATATATACTAACAATGCAAGATCATTTATCGAAATTTGTAATAGCTGTTGCACTTAAAGATCAAACTGCAGAGTCTATAGCTGAAGCATTCATAAAAAAATTCATTTGCATTTTCGGTTCACCAAAAATAGTTCTTACCGACAAGGGTGCAAATTTTACAGGTAAATTAATAAAAGCGATTTCAAAAAGATTTAAATTTAAAAAAATTGAGACAACCGCATTTCACCCACAATCTAACGGCGCGTTAGAAAGGGCTCATCATCCCTTATGCGAATATTTGAAAAATTTCGCAGATAAGAAAAATCGAATGGGATAATTGGCTTGAACTTGCACAATTTAATTATAATACAAGTGTTCATTCAAGTCATAAATTCACACCACATGAATTAGTTTTCGCCTACCCAGCTAGATTACCATCTAGCGAACCTTTGAAACAATCAGAAAAATTACCAACTTTTAATGATTATATAGAAAAGTTATTAACAAACATGAAAGATATTGCAAAAATAGCTCGAGAAAATTTAATATCATCAAAGGAAAAATCTAAACTATACTATGACAGATCTATAAATCCTGTACATTTTAACATTGGCGATGAAGTCTGGTTTATAAAAGAACCAAAGCCAGGAAAATTAGAGAAAAATCATAATTTGGGACCCTTTGAGGTATTAAAAATTCACGAAAATAGCAATATCACTATAAATTATAAGGGTGGTCCAAAACTAGTTCATGCTAATAAATTAATTTTGCATAAACGTAAAAATTAATATTATTTTCTATTTTCAGAACTTTTCATCCTCTATATAAACATAAGAAAAATGCTGTTTATCATATTTATCTTCTTATCTCTTATCAAGAGTAATTCTGCAATCATCGGTTTCAACTGTGAATCTACAGATCCAATTATTAATACATACTCTTTACTAGATACGGGCGAATGTGATTTTCAACAAGAAAATGTTACTATAAGTAATACAACAATAGAATTACTACAAATTGCAGAATTTAAATCTATAAAAATTATGCAGTGTAAAATAGAAATACAGAGAACAGTATTTCACTGTGGAATGTTCAGCCATTTGGGTACTACAGCTCATGCCTTACAAGAGTATCTTTACGAAATCAGCCATGAAAAATGCAAATTTATACATGAAACAGGAAATTTAAATATGATAATATTCATACAATAGCAGATTTAAAAATAAATTCAACAAGATCTGTAGGAATGGATTTCGCTGGTTCAGTTAAGGATAAAACATGCAAAGGAGCATCTTACACGGATAATTTTGGTTCCTGGGATAACGTACTCGTCCAAGGCCTCATAAGAATAACTCTACTAGAAGAATATGCTCAAGTAAGTTTAAAAAACAATAAATTACGATTAAACTCAGGAACCATATGTAAATTTACGGATGAACACTGCATCGATTCACAAGCAGGCTATACTTTTTGGGAACATTTACCTGCAGAGGAGGTTTTAAAACAGAATACGAAACCTTATATAGAGGCCCCGCAAAAATAATAAATTCAGCCAATCAAAATCGTATTTATACTGTAAATTCTATTGAGACAACATTTTCATTATCAGCGTTAAATAATATTAACATTTGTAATAGGATATTAACAAAAACTGAACATCCTAAATTATTTATCTTAGACCTTTCATATAATAAATTATTATTTGACAATAATGAAATGAAGAAAGAAGTAACGAACTTAGATATATTTACTTACGTGAATTCTAAATTTGTATATATAGAAAAACATTTTAGGGCTGATCTTAAAGATTTATACTTTAATATCTTAAAAGAAAAATGTGAAATTGAAAAAAATAATACGCGAATCTCTATCCCTTGCATCCATAGCTCCCGATGAATTTGCCTATAATATCATGCAAAAACCTGGGTATATAGCTAAACTTGCTGGAGAAGTAGTACATGTGATAAAATGTACACCAGTAGAAGTACAATTAAAACACACAAACAAGTGTTATATTCAACTTCCTGTAACAACAAAAAAATGAGACATGGTTTTTAACACCGAAAACACATATTTTATTGAAATCAGGTTCTGAAATAAATTGTAATTCAATCATTCCACAATATTATAAGATTGGGGAAGATTGGATAAACCTTTACCAAAACCAAGGACAACGAAAAATATTGTAAAAATTTTAAGACCAAATACTCAAACTTCATGGATGCCTAAAAAAATAACATCACTGGCAACTAGTGGCATTTATTCTCAAGAAGACTTACAGGAATTACAACAACATATAATGTTTCCTTTCGAAAAAGCAGCTTTATTAAATGCTATAGCGAGAGGAATTCAGGGTGAAGAAAATTCAAGAGGAGATTTATTAAGTAATTTACTAACAGAAAATACTTTATCAAATATAGCAGAAAACACCTGGAAAAAATTCATAAATAAACTGACAACATTTGGGTCAATAAGTTCAGCTATAATAATGATTTTAATCATTCTTCATATAATTAAATTAATTATGGATACTATTATAAGAGGATATACTCTTCATATAATATATGGCTGGTCCATACATTTATTAGGAGCCATTTTTAGCTCCATTACGCATTTAATAATTATATTAAATAATAATCAAATGAAAAAAATACCAAGATATGAAGAAATAGAATTAAAGGAAGTGAAAATAGAAAAGCCAGTTATATCAGAACCCATGGTTTTACAATCTACTTTGCCTCGACCAACGCCTCCACCTTTACCAAGTAAATCACCCTATATAACACTACCTTCCACAAGTACATCTACTCCTTCTAAACCAACATCTCAAGAACAAAAAGAGATTCGATTATTCAGTATTAGTCGTAATTAGTTTAAAAAAAAATATATATATATAATAATAAATTTCATAATTTAAAAAAATATAAAATCAGCCCATAAATGTCGTTCTATTAAATAAGCATTATCATATATATAATCAAATACATATAAATATAGCTGATAATAATTATTTGTTAGTTATATAAAAACAATTAATAAAAATTTTTAATTATGATTCGAAATAGATTACATATACATAATATTCAAATATAATAAAAATTATGCATATTTCATTGTGTTGTGTTACATAAAAGAATGAATGACACTATGCGCGTGTGTCATTCACCTAAACGTGTAAATATCAAATGACATCGTAAGCATATTTGATCTAACAATAAAAAAAAAAACAACACATGATGGATACACATCTATAGTAAAGCGATTATAAATTTTATTTTATTTATTTTTCTGCGTGTCATTGATTTATATACTTTAGTAAGCACATATTTCATTTAGATTTTTAGATATTATCCATCGAAATCTTAACCTTCTACGAATACATATAAAAAAGATAAGGTGGAAACTAAGATAATAAAAAATTCTTTTTTGTTAATTATCCTTCAAGTTGCATTATTTAGCATATTATTGTTTAAGAAGTAATCTAACAAAAAAATGTAGAGTAATGTTATAATTTTATAAGAGATGACTCTTTTACGAAACTAGAATTTAAAAATTTGATACTTTAAGTTTATTAAGCGGTCATTTTTGCGTTCATTGTAAAACAATCCTTTTGTTTTATTTACTGAATCGTTTCCGATTCAACTTTGTGTGGGAAGGGTGAATGACACTAATTATATGTCATTCATATATGTTCAAGTTTTATAAAGCATAGCATATTTCAGAAGTATATTTTTTTAAAATTAAACAAACAAACAAAAGGATCGTTACAATTAAAATTATACAAATAATTTAAGTAAAAAGTTTATAATTTATCAGGTAACTTATCATTAAAAAAATAATTATTTAAAAATATTTAATACACTTATTATTTTATTTTTTGCAATATAAAAATTTTTACGATTCATCAAATTTGAAATGAATGATAATAAAAAAATCTGAATTTAACATTAATATTACAATCTATGAAACTTGTAAATTTTGCTCTTTATATCATTATTAAACAGTGAAAGGTTAAGAAATGTAAAGAAAAAGAAAAAAAAAAAAAAAAAAAAAAAAACAAACAAACAATTTATATTTATATATATGTAATGATTTATGTAACGAGTCAAAAGAAAATCTAAATTGCACATCTACATGTCATTCACCTATATTTTGTAAGACATATCGAATATTGTCATTTTCTCTTGCTGAATTGCATTAGCAATATGTTATTCACCTTTTGTAAAACACACCAAAATCATTGTAAAATACATTTTACTACTTATCATGATGGTTTATGTACAATCTTTGAGCCCCAAGGTGTACGAAATAAAACGTACCCTTGTGTATTAGTATTTATTTAAATATAAAATATGTAAATTTATCAATTAAGCTTGTAATAATTATCTGTAAATTGTTCGATAACTGTTTTGTTTTCCTTTTTCTTTCGATTGCCTATCCTTCCGATATGCAATCTCTTGAGCCCCAAGGTGTTACGTCACAACGTATCTTTTATATTACTTTTTAATTTACAATTTTTAAAATATCTTTTCATTAATATGACATTGATGAACTAATTAAACGGTTATCGAACAATAAAAGAATGTGTTAACCTAAGCAGTAAAGAAAACTTTAAGTTGATATTAAGCAACAAAATTCGTTGTTTCAAAATTACTAAGTCGTAAAACAAGCAAGATCCACTTATTTTATAATGAAATCATGTCAAGATAAATCTTATAAAAGCCAACTGCAATTAACGAGAGGGGCACTACCCCAGGATCATCGTTGGTACCAAGTCGTAAATCCTGTTGTTCAAATTCAAATTCAAATTCAAATTCAAATTCTAATAAAGTTATTGTATTCAATATTTAATTATTTTTACAAGTGTCAATAAATATCTTAAAAGTTTCTTATATTCGACTCGAGTCTTATTTTTAATCGTGCCTATATCTATTCTTTGTTTGTCTGTATCCAGCCTTCATCTACTTGAATCAATCAAGGTAAGAATATTCAATTTATATATTCTCTATTCAAGTACTCTAAATAAATATCCTGCAATATATATTTCAATTTGTGAGAAACGATTTACTCAATTAAATATTGGTGGAGTTCAATTCACCACTAGATTATACATATATTTATCTTTCATAATTATAATTTAATAATAAATTCAATTATTTCAAATTAATTCAAATTCATATTTAAAAATCATACGAAAATATTCAACATAATCAAATTATACACTTTTATTTAGTCCTGGTGAAAGCCAGGACTTAACACGCATATATTAACTAACGAAGATTATTTTAATTATATGGGTAAAAATAGAGTTTTTGGAACCGAAATAGAAATTATAAGTTTTAATGAAATTTTTAATGTATATATAGAAATAAATTTTTCAAATTCACCATTATTTAATAAATACGGTAATCCTTTAAATGAATTAAAATTATTTTTACTATTTAGTGGAGATTATGATGCAGGCCACTATGATGTAATTAATTTTAACAATAATAATATAAAACAAAAAATTATTCAGATTAACAATCAAAAAAAGTATAATAAAAGAAAATTAAAAGAATATGTAAATGAAACAGTTTTTATAAAAAACAAAAAATTAAAAAAATATAATAATAATGTAAACAAAAATGAAATCAAAGAAAATGAACAAATTTTACAAATAAATGATTTCAATTTATTAAATAATAATTTAAATAATAAAGAATCACAAAGTTTAATCAAAAATAAAAAAATTAAAATTATAAATAATAATAATGATTATAAAATTAACAAAAATTTAAAAAATATATTTAATAAAATGGATTTAAAATGTAAATATTGTTCTGCAATGTTTTGGAAAGAAGAAATTAAAAAATTGAATTGTTGTCAAAAAGGAAAAATAATTTTATCACCGTTGAGTAAATATGATGATAAATTAAAATCTTTATTATTTTATGATAAAACTTTTCGATATTTAATTAGATATTATAATAATTTATTTAGTTTTGCGACATTTAATGCAAACGTTATACATAATAATGAAAAAGCAATTTACAATTTAAAAATTCAAGGACAAATATGTCACAGCACGCCAAATAATTTATTTCCAAAAAATAAAGAAGATCCAATTTGTGGTCAATTATATATATATGATGACGTAACTGCTATTGAAAAAAGATTAAAAAATTAATTAAAGAACATATGTATACAATAACTAAAATAATGAATAATAATCCAATAGCAAAAAAATTTAAACATTTACATCAAATAGCTAATATAGAAAAAATTCCTAATTATAAATTATATTTTTTAAGAAAAAATAATAAACAAAAACATACTTATAATAAACCTTTAACATCAGAATGTGGAGCTATAATTGTATCCAATTCAGGTATGCCAGATAATTATGATTTATGCATATATCCTAATAATAATTGTAAAGAAAAAGTTAATTCTACATATTTGAATAAATTATCTCACCATGTAGATCCAATGGTATTTCCTTTATTATTTCCTAATGGTGATTTAGGATGGAGTATAGGATATAATAAACGTCCTAATTTAAAAAATAAAAAGTTAACGATTCTCCAATATTATTTATATAGAACAGCATACAAAAAAGATGAAATGAATTTTAATCCAATTTTATATTGTGGTAGATTAACACAACAATATATTATTCATGCTTATATAATGATAGAAAATAACAGAATGAATTTTTTACGTAATAATCAAAAACAATTACGTATAGAATGTTATCAGGGTTTATTGGATCACGTTAAAAATAGTGCTTTAAACATTTCAAAAAATTTTGAAATTAAAGAAAGACTAGGAAACCTTTTTATTTTACCAGCTACATATATTGGAAGTCCAAGATATATGCAACAATATTATCAAGACGCTATGGCAATAATGAGAAAAGTAGGAAAACCAGATTTATTTATTACAATAACATGTAATCTGAAATGGAAAATAATAAAATTAATAAAATTATAATTAACTAATAAAATTATAGAATATAAAACAACATTAAATGAACCAATAAATGAATTTTATCTAAATCAAAATTACGAAATATATTCAAGATATTTATTGAAGATTGCACACATTTTAAAAAAAATATTATGATATATTTTTTTAAATTTATTATTTATTTAAATTATAAATTCAATATTTTTATGAAATGTTTAATATTTTATTAAGATTAAATTTTATGAAAGAAAAATTGATATATTTCTAAAATGTAAAATTAAGTGAAAAGATATCAAACAGGAATTATAACAAAATAATCCTTTAAATCTTAAAAATCTTAAATTTATATTTAAATATATCAAACATTATGTTGAATTAATATAATGAAATAATTAAAAATTATTTTTTTAATATTTAATGTAATATTTACATAAAATATTAAACATTATATAAAACTATTGATAATTAATAATTTAAAAATTTTGATATATTTATAAAATGTCAGATTAAGAAAAAGATATCAAACAGGAATTATAACAAAATAATCCTATAAATCTTCAAAATCTTAAGTATACATTTAAATATATCAAATGATAATATTAAAAAATTTTACTAAAAAATTTATGATTTCACAATGATAAAAATCTAAAAGATTTAAAATTTAAGGTTGTGTAAAAACCAACTTAATCTATATTTCATAAATGATGATTAAAATTTATTAATAATTTTTTTCAGATATTTTACATAAATAATTAATATTATGTATTTTTTTTCATGTTTCTATGTCAATAATAAAAATTTAATAAAAAATGTACAATTATATAATATTATGTATAATATAAAAATATATTATAATAAAAAAATTTTTATATAAAACAATGCATAAGTGTTATATTTTATATTGATATGATAACTATAATGGAGGTTGGCGAGTGGAACGAGCAGGGGGTACCACCCCCTAGCCAAAATTATTTTCAGGAGGATATAAATAAATAAATTTGTAGAGATACCACCAAAGACGCGTTAGATCTTTTTATTAATGGAAGCCTTCACCAGTAGCCATAAAAATCATTTTGTTTTATAATTTATATGTTTTATTTAATTTTTCATATTATTTTGAATAATTTAAAAAATTGTTTTTTATAATCATTTTAAAATAAAGAAAATAAAAATTTTTTCAATAAAATTTTTGTATTAATTCTAGCATTGATTAATTTTAATATAATAAATTATATATTATTATGTTAAGTTTTAAGTTTGTATATTTAAATACATACATTATTATATTGTGGGGGGCAGTAGAGGGGTCGTGGGGGTGCCGTGGGGGTGCTGTGGAGGGGCGTGGAGGGGTGTGGAGGGATGTGGAGGGGTGTGGAGGGGTGCGGGGGGGTGTGGAGGGATGTGGAGGGGTGCGGGGGGTGTGGGGGGGTGTGGAGGGGTGTGGGGGTACTTAGAATAAAAGCAACAATAAAAAATATCGTAATATTTTAAACAATTTTACGTTATTTTGTGGAGGGGTCGTGGGGGTGCCGTGGGGGTGCTGTGGAGGGGCGTGGAGGGGTGTGGAGGAGTGTGGAGGGGTGTGGAGGGGTGCGGGGGGGGGGTGTGGGGGGTGTGGAGGGGTGTGGGGGGTGTGGGGTATAAAATCGCATTTAAATATTCGCTTCGACTGTGCACATCAAAGTGCTGATACCCTTTCACTTTTACAGTAAGTGAGGTATCTTTCAACCGCTTGGGGATAAAACTCCCATTTAACAAACATCCCCTTATCGGCGTCACTGAAAACCTCCCGTAACGTTCCGCGCAATCTTCCAACGAAAATTTCATGGAATCATTCTAGAATCTTTTAAGCAATATTCTACTGGAAGATTACTGTAATCTTTGCGTAAAATATTTCGTGGAATATTCACGGAAGATTTATGTAATATTTCTCTGTACGATTTAAATTTTTTAGGAATCTTCCAGTGAAATATTTTTGGAATCTTTCTGAAATCTTTAATGAAATATTCCACTGGAAGATTACTTAAATCTTTTTGTGGAATATTTCGTTGACTATTTATGGAAGATTTATGTTATATTCCACTGTACGATTTAAAAGTTTTTTGGAATCTTCCAGTGAAATGTTTATGGAATCTTTCTGAAATCTTTCATAAAATATTTCACTGGAAGGTTACTTGAATATTTCTGTGGAACATTTCGTGGAATATTTATGGAAGATTTACGTAAAATTCCGCTGTACGATTTTAATGTTTATCGGAATCTTCCTGAAATCTTTCATGAAATATTTCATCGGAAGATTACTTTAATCTTCCTGTGAAATGTTTCGTGGAATATTTATAGAAGATTTATCTAATATTTCGCTGTACGATTTTAAAGTTTTTTGAAATCTTCCAGTGAAATGTTTATGGAATCTTTCTGAAATCTTTCATGAAATATTCCCCTGGAAGATTACTTAAATCTTTCTGTGGAATATTTAGTTGACCAGTTCTGAAAGATTTATGTAATTATCCGCTGTACGATTTTAAAGTTTATCGGAATCTTCCAGCGAAATGTTTCTGGAATCTTTCTGGAATCTTTCATGAAATATTTTACTGGAAAATTCATAAACATTACATGGAATATTTCATGAAATATTTCAGAAATTTTTCGTGAATATTACATGGAATATTTCAAAAAAGTTTTCGAATATTCCTTTGAAATATTCCTGAAATATTCCTGGAAGCTTTCAATGGAAGATTCCAGTGGAATATTCTGAAATATTCCGTGAAGACTTTCAATAATCTGCATGGAAGGTTCCATTGAAATATTCCAGTGGAATAATTCGAAATATTTCAGTGAAATCTTCCATACTATGTGAGAACCATTATTTATTTCTAGCCTAACGCTTTTTTATTGTTATTTACAGTTTTCAATATTTCCTTATAATCATTTGTTTATTCGCAGCATTATTGTACTTTTAAAAAATAATTTTCATACAAGGTGATAAAATATTTTACTATAAGATATATATATATATATATATATATATATATATATATATATATATATATATATATATATATATATGTGTGTTTTATTTCACAAAAAAATTTCAACATCAAAACTAATTCTCTAATGCAAAGAATAAAAAATTAAATTGGTATAATTTTGAAATTTTGATATGGGAATACTTTTAACAAATAACTTTTTAATAATTTTGAATAATGGTAAATTTTTTAAATAACTTGTGGTATTGAATGCTAATTAAATTTAGTTTTAACATGAAGTTAATTATTTAGGTTGGAAATGTATTCAATAAAATAATATAACTATTTATAAGTTATCACTTAATTCTTTAAACTTTTTATTCATACTTGACAATTATATTGAATATATGATTCTCATTTTAATAGTTTTTATATGATATTATGTACATTTTATAAATATAAATTATTTAAGGAGATGTGAAATGGACAGCACACTTCCACCCATAAATATAGATTATATTTCCATTGTATTTTAAAATTTTGAATAACATACAGTATGTATCACGAAGATTATTCAGTTAAATTTTTACATAAATCTATTCATTACTTATTGAGAAGTTTGGGTTCCAATATTATTTACTAAAATTTTTCCATTTGGAATCAGAAATTTAAATATCTTGAAAACTAATGATTGGAATAATTTAAAAATTTAAATAAATAATCATCACGAGATATACTACAAGTTAATACATTCCTTTTATGGAAATTTAGCAATAGAATGGAAAGACAGTTAATTTTTTTATCTTCTTATAGTAAAATATAATCAAACTTTGACAACAAATTTAACATGATGAAATAATTGTACTTTCAATGATTTGTGTCATATTTAATACAAATTATAGAGTGATATTACAGAATAATATTTTATTCCGCTTATTAAATAAATGTTTCGCAAATAATAAGTAAATTTTCTTTTGAAATATTTACTTTTTTAGGAAGAATTCTACTTCTATCTAGATAATTCATACATATAAATGCATAATTATAGACATAATCAGAAACATTTATTCATATTTTATATATTGGCCTATCTTTATAATTGACTATTAAAAATATTTAATATCTAATAAATAATTTTTTTTAATTGTATTTCATAAAATTTATGTTCAAACGATATTAAAAAAAATATTTTTATATCATGTAATCATAATTTTTCAAATGAGGTAATTTGATATTTTTTAAAAATTAATGTTTCTCTTGTTAAAAATATTATTGCTTCAATGAAATGAATTACTAACAATTTTTATATAAATCACAATTCATTTAAATATAAACACGTGTACAAATGAAAATGTAATTAAGGTTAAATGTATGTTATTTATAAAAAATTGTTAACAAGTAACTTTTTAAATAATATATTTTCACAAAAACTAATTTAAATACCTCATTCTCTGAATGATAACTGAATACAATTTTAATTTAATAAATTTAGTTATACAATTATAAATATATAATATTTATATAACTGTTCATCAAATAAAATTATTATTTTTTTAATATATATATATATATTAAAAAAATAATTATTACAATAGATTGTAGTTAAATAAAAATGTTTATTTTAATAATTATAGCGTTGAAATTTATTTTGATGAAAATGTTATTTGATTGACATTTACAGTATTATTTTAACTATTTTTGAAAAGTTACTTGTCATCAATAAAAAATATTTAATTTTCCAAATTAATAATCTATTAATATCAAGAATTTTCTAAAAATTATAATATTTATGATACGCAAACCTTACTTGTGATACATACACTTTGTAATATTTATATCTCATTAAATTTTTATATTAGATGCAAAAAGGATTGTTAAGTAATTGCAAATAGTTATTTTTTTATTCCGAAATATTCGAATTTAAAACTAATTAAAGTGTTGTATTTTAATTTTATGATCTTTTCTATTTAAATTTCGTATTTCATATATATATAAAATACATTTGTGAAGATATTTTTATTAGAAATCAACACGAATTTCTTTTAAGCATGTTTCACTTATAAATTAATTTCATAATTCAAATTCATGGTCATATATTGAGGTCTGGAAATTATAATTGTAACTCAGTACCCAGTTCTCAGTTTATTTACATCAAATATCGTACTATCTTTGTTTTTCTAATGGCAGTCGAGTGAGAAATAGTCACTTGAAATAAATTATACGCTGTTTTACTTTAAGAACATGTGTACATATATTTTTATATTATGTTTCATCAAATTATTTTCAATTTTATCCAGTACTCAAAATTCAATTAATTAATTCTTATTTACTTAAAACTAGTCATTTATACATAATAATATAATAAAAGAAAATTCAACTAAGCGACGTTAGGAGTGAAAAACTTCAATATAATTAATACCTGTTAACGTAAAACCCAATAAATTGTGTAACGATTTTCAACAGTTGATAAATATAATGTAAATCATATAATATATATATATATATCAATTTAAAATTTCTAATCATTAATTTAAAACTCAAAAGTAACTATTTTGAAACGGAATATGGAAGATAAACATGTATCCTTTTAATCCTTGAATATCACGAATTTAAATATTAATTATTAGTAATTTTAAAGAGTTATATATTATATAAATAATTCTATATTTAATAATTTTTAATTTCAGTAACAGGAAAAGCCGCACGAAAAGAGGTTAATGATTGCATTTTCTGCGAAATATTGCCCTTGAATCGAGTAGGTGAAAGATCAGTCTTAACACCAAAAAAAGGCAGTAAGCATCGCAAATTTATGCTCTTACTTCATAATATAATAGTACCAACATTGGTCCCTAAAATTCAAGCTATAGTACTAATTGAAATTATATCGTCACTCTTTTTTTAAGTACCTTAATACATAAATTAGATATACTTGATTTAGAACCTATTTTAACAATACTTTCTTTTCTTTGTGCAGTTGTTAGTTCTAGTAAACGTCAAATACTGTTTTCGATTATTTCATGGTTCGTGATTGAAACACGTGATTAAAAAGAAAAAATTCCTATTATATTTTTTCATCTATTTAAATGCAATTTAGTAGAACGAATTCTTAATTCATCATGATATAATTTGTATTTAAACAATTTTTATGCACATTGTAACTTTAATTATTCTTTTTTTATAAAAATAGAAAAATTTAATTTAGTACAAAACTACAATATCACAATTCATAAGTTGCGTCGATTCTTTTTTATTTTAAAATTGGCTAATTTATACATAATAATATAATATATGAAAATTCAACCGAGCGACGTTAGGAGCGAGGTATTTTTTGCTAGTTTTGAATTAAAAAAAAAATTATAAATAGTAGATAATGCAATAAAATAATAAGCATATGCAATATCATGAAACGCAGTCAAAATAATAAAATCAAGTGAAACATTCATGCACTAACCATTCAGCCGATACTCATACAATAAATACACTCACACCTTAAGCCTACATACGTAATAAATTAACACATAAATGAAAAAATATAATTAGGTTCATTAGAGGTCGATTAAGTTTTTTTACCTCCTCAAAGCCGACTTGAACCTACTGAGCGATGAAAGATTCTTTATATCAGCAGTCAGAGAGTTGCTAAAAATGCGCACCTTGCACTTGAAAGGAATTCTTTCTAGTCTCAGTACGCATGAAGGGCACCGCAAAATCCCCACACAGCATGAAATATTGCAGTAAAACTTTCACTGAAATATTGCACTGAAATGTTGTCACAAGGTGGTAGCAATCTTGTCTTAACATTGCGAAAAGGTTTCACGAAATAATTCAGTGTAATATTGCTGCAACCTTGCTACAAGGTTTCATGAAAGATTTACCAAAATATTGCGAGAAACCTTTCATGAAAAGTTGCAGCAAAGTTTCTGCAAGGTTTCATGAAACATTTACCAAAATATTGCGAGAAACCTTTCATGAAAGGTTGCGGCAAGGTTACTGCAAGGTTCCATGAAACGTTTACCAAAATAATGCGAGAAATCTTTCATGAAAGGTTGCAGCAAGGTTTCTACAAGGTTTCATGTAACATTATAAAAAAACTTGCGGAAACTTTCTACGAAAAGTTTCAACAAGGTTTCTGTAAGGTTTCATAAACATTTCGCAAAATATTGCGAAAAACCTTTTATGTAAAGTTGCAGCAAGGTTGTGACACCAGTTATCACGAGTCTCGGTAGACTTTCTCAGTTCAATCGCTTGAATCTTATATATAAGTACAATTTTTAATCAGAATATGTTTGAAACGTATTATTCATAACATAATTAAAAATCGTATAACAAAAAAGTATACTAAAATAGTAAATTATTCAAATAATATTAAATTTAAAATAATATTTTTTTTAACCTATTGTTATGAACTCAATCCAATTTATACGATCCAGTTTATTACGAACACACCAGTTATTACAACCCAAACATTACGACCATTTAACTGACAGTTTTGAGGTTATGTTTCAATAACAGTACTATTATTTACGACTCTATTTAGATTTCAGGTAATCTTTTACTTATTTGTAAATGACGATTTAAGAATGACTGAAACCATTATCTTTCAGGTCTGTTGTTTATAAACGGAGTCGTCTTTTTCAGTTCATCACAAATTTACTTGACACTGTCACAGAGCATCCTCGTGTAACCTATTCCATAGTTTCACGTGTGAACGATAAATGTATATTTTTTCTTTTTTAGATTTCAGTATCTTTAAAATTGATTGTTGTCTTTTTAAAATCAATGTATTTCTAGTTTAAAAAACAATATTTAGGCACTTATTTATTATCAATGAATAACGTTGGTCAGACGATACTATAATCTCACTTTTTTAACTTTAACAAAATTTTATGTTTGTATTTAATTTACCCTGCCTTTTTCTCTTCATTTTAATTCAATTAATATCTCATTTAAGAGTATTTAAATACTTAAGTATGTACAGCGCTTGTTGCTTCAATAATTTCACCGGTAGCACTAATATATACGCAATCTCTTTGGTTAAATTACTTCGTTCAGGATTCGTAAGAACTGGGTTTAGAAGCGAACAAGTGTAGCAGTTATTACTTTCTTAATTAGGTTTTTAAAAATTATTATTATTCAAACTTGAAGGTATTTTCAAAATCGGCACGTGGAGGCCTCTTTTAGGTATCGTTTATATTAAATTTCTTAATAAAATATAAATGAAAATATGATTTTCAAGATAACAAAAATATGCAAAAATGAAATTTTTATACGCTAATCGATCATTTTACGATGGAGATAATTTTTAAATCGGATTATTTATTTTATAATTTAAATATTAGGCTATTTGTAGGATGAATATAATAAGTAATATATTAAATTTATTGAACTTATTTATTAGAGATCTGCATATGATAAAATAAATTTTTTATTTCAATATATAATACGAGATCGTCATTATTGGATCACTCGTAGCAACTGGTGTCACTACCCTATATTTAAGAAACAATTTGTGAAATGTTGCGAGAAAGCTTCGATTAAAGAATCCAGCAAGGTTTTTGCAAGGTTTCAGAAACTTTTACGAAATATTGCGAGAAACCTTTTATGTTAAGTAACATTTAAAAAACATTTTATGAAATATTGCGAAAAAAGTTTAATGAAAGAATTCAGCAAGGTTTCCGCAAGGTTTCGTAAAACATCTTAAGGGGCGGGCGTATAGTTCCGTCCTTGTCTAATTAAAATTTTTTTAATTATTAATAAATTAATTATTTTGATACAAAAGTTAGACCACAGCCCAATAGAGCAAAAAGAAGCAAACGATTCTATTCTATGAAAAAATATTACCTATTTATTATCTTTTGAGCGTAGTTTAAAAACGGTTGACCAGTTTTAATGTTTTTTCTCCTTAGACTTCACTCCAAAAGTAATAAGACTTTGATTTTATTAAAGTGAAACTTCTTTACCGACGTTATGCAGCTTCCACAAGAGACATGTGAAAAAATTCTACGGGAGTGAATCGATCTCGTCCCGCTTAATTGTAGTTTCCGCAACGGAAGTGTATATATATATATAAGGTACGCTCGCGCTTTGACGGTAATTCTAGGTAAGGTACATAGAAAGTAAAACCTTAGGGAGGGGAGGAACTGACTTGATTTCAAACGCGCAGATATAGTATACATATACATGTTTATGTCGCCGTAGGCCGTATTCGGTGGAATGCCTATAGACCACGCTAAATTTGTATAGGCATTGCATACATTCATGCTAATATCTCGACGATATTCTCTCTGTCAATACTCCCTTAGGGAATATTGACAGATCCATACTCCCTAAGGGAGTATTGACAGATCGAGATATCGCTCAGCATGGCCGTATATGACGTGAGTGACATCGATTCGTAGGTTAGTGAAAACAAAAGAATGTAGTTAGATATGTCAATGCTCATAAAAATTCATATACAATCTCAACTTTACAGAATTTTTTATTTAAACACATTTTCAAAGTTAAACAGTTAATAAGTAAAATAAATAAGTAAATAATGACATTATTTACTTTTTTTTAATAAAACATATATCATTAATTTTAAAAAATCATTTTTATAGTTCCTCTTACGGCCTACCAACGACATAAACTTAGCTACGTAACTTGGGAGTACGAAGGATTCTGAATCCAGGCTTAACTAAAGTGGTTGTATTCATCCTTCGTACTCCCAAGTTACGTATATAACTAATACTATTATACAGTAAATATCTTAATGATTAAAGAAAACAACAGCGGCTTGCGTTTTCCATCTTTTTCTTCCTTACTTTATTCATGCATATATGTTTGATGGTGAGTCCCTCTCTTTCCTACACTGTTCTATACTTTAATGCATATATATATATATACATCTATAGGTATATATATATGCACGCGCAAGCAATCGTGGGGACTACAAATTATAATAGTTTTGATAATTACTTATAAAAATTAAATTATTATTGTATTTTTGTAAGATAAATATTAAATGAAAATTTATAATTAAAACAAATTAATTCTTTGGATAATCTAAATTCAAAATGATTTAAAAGTAACGAAAAATAGTTATAGAGATTAAATGAACTTTCATAAGTTCTATAATTATCGTAAAGAAGTTTCACTTCTGTCGGCCATTACCAAACACTGTCATACCAGTTTTTTCATAGCATAGAATCATTTGCTTGTTTTCTGCTCTATTGAGCTGTAGTCTTATATCTGTATAAAAATGTTCAATTATTTAATAATAATAAACATTTAGATTAGATGAGATAGAACTGTATAACGGCCTCTCAAAAAAGCTTGCGGAAATATTTTAGGAAAGGTTCTAGCAAGTTTCCTGAAAGTTTCAGTTACATTTTACGAGCAAGGTTCTTAGAAATATTTCAACCACGTTCTAGCACGGACATATAAAGGTTGCTGCAGCTTTTCCCGAAAGGCTTCAGTGGGGTTTCACAAAGCTTTTCTGCAAGATTTCGTGCAAGATTGCTGCAAGGTTTCCTGAAAGGTTTTTTCGAGATTCCCTGCAAAGTTTCAGCGAGGTTTCTCAAAATGTTTCTGCAAGATTTCCTGCAAAGTTGCAGCGAGGTTTCTGGAAATATTTCAACCACGTTCAAGCACGGACATATTTGCTGCAACTTTTCCTGAAAGACTTCAGTGGGGTTTCACAAAGCTTTTCTGCAATGTTTCCTGCAAGATTGCTGCAAGGTTTCCTGCAAGGTTTATGCGAGATTTCCTGCAAAGTTTCAGCGAGGTTTTTCAAAATGTTTCTGCAAGATTCCCTGCAAAGTTGCAGCAAGGTTTTTAGAAATATTTCAACCAGGTTCTAGCGCGGACATATAAAGGTTGCTGCAATCTTTCATGAAAGGTAGCTGCAAGGTTTCGAAACCTTCATGAAACCTTGCAGCAACCTTGTAGCAATCTTTCATGCTATGTGGGTCCTTAATCTCTCCCCTAGTGCTTATACTAGATACATATCCAGTGAAGAGACCCACTAGATACTCGGGAGTATTTATGCGCACAATTTTGTTCATAAGTATAGTCATAAAATACTATCTCTTTGAATCAGTACGCAGTCAACCCAGCACAGCTTTACGAGGAGGGTATCATCGCCCATTCTCACGACTAATACATATTCTACATATGAATTTTGTAGTCTTTGTAATAGTCTTCTCAACTCCTGTAAAACATTGAGTAGAACTTCTAAGCAGTAGTCGAGATGTGAAAACAGCAAGGCGGTTGCGAGTTGTTTGTGCAGAGCCTCAGTGGTATACCGCCGGAAATACCGTAAGCCGTATATAGACTTAGTAAATCATTTAGTAGGCATATTAATGTGCAGCTCCCATGATAGCTTAGCGTCAAGCACAACACCGAGGCTCGTAACGGCATCAGAGAAAGATATGCTGACACCACCCTCAAGCTTAGTCGTCTTTAGCTCACCAGCATGAAAGTCATTAATAAATCGACTATTGCCAAAAACGATCGCCCTAGTTTTAATTGCATTTAATGTAAGAGAAGCATCGACAGCCGACTTTGACACCACCCTGGCCGCCCTCTGTACAATACGAATACCTTCAATCACATTCTTCATAAGAGACCTGCGTATAAATTTGCAAGTTTCTAATCTAGACCCGATCTTATGTTGTCTGTAAGTTTAAGTACGGCAGTCTGCGTTGAGTGATGCTTTCTAAAACCAGTCTGCATAGAGACAAGTATTTTATGTGTCGTAATGTACTCTTGCATTTGGTTATGAACAATCTTCTCAAGGACCTTTGAAAGAAAACATAAGATTGCTATGGGACAAATTCTTTAGACAATGCAGGTGCAGAACACTTTTTTAACGGCACAATGTGAGCACGTTACCAAAGGCAAGGGAAAAACCCCCAGGCGAAAGAGGAATTGAACAGAGTCACAAGATGTTATCCGATAAATGGTAAAGCTTTGAGCATATGCTCTGTGAAATGCCATCCTCGTTACAAGCCTGAGATGAAAAATGCGAAATCGCAAGGACTACATCATTAAAATTAATTGCCTTGAGAGCAAAGCCACTTTCACTACTTTGAGAAAAAATTCTCTTTCAATCCTCATTATCATCGTGTGGCGAGACTGACACACCCCGCAAAGTGCGCATTAAGTTCATTAAGGATTCATGAGTGAATCCATTCAAGACCCCTTCAGATCCGGACAGGAGCCCTAGGTCTTTTAACTCCTTCCACACGTTACCTCTGGCAAGAGTTTCGAACAGTCTATTATGATAATAAGTAGTCTTATTCAGTCTGTTTGTCTGTCGTTCCACGCAGTTGCAGAAATTCGGACAAATATCTCTCATCCCTCGTCCGTTTGTATCTCCGATACGAGGCATCTCTCTTGCGCCGCATCTGCGACAATCCTTTTTTTATCCAAGAAAATTTGTCTTTACCAAGTTCTTGTATTTTTAGCAGCGTCAAATTTTGTATTGCTGCCGTAAGATTGTCACAGAAGCACTCCAGTGCAGATTACGGATCAACTGTACCAACTGTAAATGGCGTCCAATCACAGCCGGCTAAATTCTGTACCAATTATGTTGGACAAATATCTTTATAATTTCTATACTTAATTGCTTTTTCATCTATTATGACATGATTACAAGAAACGTATACATCAATTAAGCTATGTCAACTGTAAAAATTAGCCGTTTCGTTTCGTGCGTCAAATACTGTGTCGTTATAGTACCAGAATCAGGTCAATCCGCGTGTGGAACGTCGGAGTATGATGTGTGGCACCGTGCTGGACCAATTGTAACGAAATCTCCACCAATAACTTATTAAGAAATTTGGCATCACTGCTCTCACGCAGAAGATCGACATTCAAGTCTCCCATTATAATTTTATGAGAGTAATCAGAGGCATAATTTCTTAAAATATCTAAAAAATCAGTGTTTCTAATAAACGAAATAGCAGGAAGTTGATAAATAACAGAAAGTAACGCGGGTTCAGAGCTGCTCATTTGCATAGAACAGAAAATATATTTAGAGACCTCCGGTTTACCTTCACTGTAACTAGTTTGAGTATCCGAAGTGAAATAGTGCATTTTAAATTGTTTTTAATATAGAAGGCAACTTCTCCACCACGCAGGTTCCTGTCTTGTCTCAACACATTATACCTGAATGACGTCATCCGAAACAGACGGACCCAGCCAGGTATCAGCTTTTCCAAATATGTCGTAAAAAGGAATGCCAGAAAATCACGCACCCGCCCAATGTGAGCTCTTAATAGTCACATTCAGAAAGCACGCTCGCAGCTCACCACTCACCTCTGTGCGACTCTCAGAAGAGGCCCCATACAGTCATTAAGGAGAGGTCACATTTAATGTTACTCCATTATTTTTAATTAATGCTTTGTTTGTCACTATATTTTTTTAGGAAAAATTTTATTACATATGTTATTCGATAGGGTTTTAGAGTTTTTCTCATTTTTATTTACATCATCATTTGATTTTTTACTGTCAGTCAATTAATCTAAATCATTTTCATCAATAATTTTCTCTCCCTCCACATCAGAAATTTATATATACTAGATAGAGCCACCCTTGAGAAAAAAAGTACTTATTAAAAAATTTTGTATCTCAACAAATAAGGGTCGTACAGAACTCTACGACCACTCATTTAAGAGCATGACGAAGCTGTCCGCCTTCTAATAATATTTCCAATCCTAACTTATGAATAAACGATGCGTTTAATCGAGTTTTTTTACTACAAAGAAAAAATTTGTAAGATTAAACTCTAGTGCGGACAACCTAAGAAATCCACCAAAATATTATACATACAAAGTTATAATAAAAACTTTCAATGTATCGTATTTTAAGGTTAGGTTTGTCGAGTTTAATATCTAATTTCCAATCAAAGCTCATAAAAAAATAACAAGTCCAAATGATTTTTTATTTTAACAAAAATTATTGTACTAATACAGCTTTAGTGCGGACAAGTCATTATATTTGTTTAATTTATGAATTTAAAAAGATATTGATAAAATAAAAATAGCAAAACTCAATTGCTGCAGCTCCGACATGCCGTAAAACGTATTCGTGAAGACTTTTTAATAGTGTATTGGCAATTTAATTTTGAGTACTTGTCTGGGAAATATTACGACTTAAAAATAGAAAAAAAATTTTTTTTTTTGCCTGTGTTTAATAAATTTGAATCATTTTTCGGAAAATGATGGTAGAAAAATTTTACACCGCTAGTTTTAAAGGTATTTTGCTTAATATACATATATACCATACTCTTATAAGAGTACCACAACAATATCAAAAAAATTAAAATGCTCAAAAAATTTTGAGAAAATTTAAGGTTATCCTACATACAAAAATACACTTTTTTTATATGGCATTTTTCTATATCTCCTCTCATTAAGCAGATATCGGTAAAATAAATAAAACCCTTTTTTTGAACGAAAATCGCTAAATCTCGGTCAATTTCGAACCTAGAAAAAAAACTAAAGAATAAATTTTAAGTTAAGCAAAATACCTTTAAAACTAGCGGTGTAAAATTTGTCTACCATTATTTTCCGAAAAATGATTCAAATTTAAATACAGGCGAAAAAAATTTTTTTTTTCTATTTTTAAGTCGTAATATTTCCCAGACAAGTACTCAAAATTAAATTGCCAATATACTATTGAATAGTTTATACAAATACGTTTAAAATGAGTGGTCATAGAGTTCTGTACGATCCTTATTTGCTGAAATAGAAAATTTTTTAATTAGTACTTTTTTCGACCCAACTTTAGATATCTTAAATAACAATGAAGTTGTTTTGCATGGAATGATGAAGCCATAGAATTTTACAAATTTTACATAACCAAATAAAAATATTATTAATTATATTTTATTCTGTAAATTAATTTTACGTTGCTTACTATATGCATATTTTATAATTAGGTTGTTTTATAGATAATATTGACAGTTAAAGAACTATCTAATTATAATAATGGTAACTTCAATTTTGAATTACATTTAAAAAAATTTAGTAAAATTACAACATTTAGATTTTTATTTGAAAAATTTAATATCGATAATGTGTCAGCAATTAGTTTTGAATATTTATCTGAATCTCACGATACAATTAGTAAGTTTATGACTACATTTTTATTATATTCCAATAATATTTTATTATTCTATTTCTATTCGTATTGTCAAACATTCTTTCAAATTTTTTAAAATTCAATTCTAGAATTGGAAGGTTATTTAAAAAATGAATTTATTAATATTAAAAAAAATAATCCAATGGAATTTTTTGGTGTTTTGACTAATTTCAAATTCAAAATAGATGCAATTGTTTTTCAATTTAAAGAAAAATTAACATTCAAAAGAGGACATAAATTGTCAATTATTTGTAATATTTTGGAAAACGGTAATATATTTGAAATTTAAATTTTTTACGTACATTTAGTTAAAATATTCATTTATTAATTATTTATTACAGTAAACAAAATCCTTTACATTGAAGTACAAAATCCTGAAAATATAAATGAAATAGACTGTTCGATGGCATCGTTAAACGACTTATGAAAAGAAAACATTGTCATTGCACGAAATGACAATTGAAATATTATTTTTCATATAAATATTTTATAATGAGTACTAAAATATTATATTTTATTATATTACATTTTTCATAAATTTAAATATCTTAAATTAACTTGATTAACTATTTTAACTTTCATTTTTTTAATCTTAAATCATACCACGGTGGTCCTCGATTAATTTTAAGAGGCAGCCGTATAGTTCTGTCCTTGTCTAATTTAAATTTTCGTTATAATCATTAAACTAAATATTTTTATACAAATGTTAGGGCAGAGCCTAATAGATTTAAGGATGAACAGACGATTCTATTCTATTAAAAAATATAAAATTTTCATTAATTTTCGAGTAAAGTCTGAAACGGAAAAAGAGTTTAACACTTCAATCAAATTTAACTCTTTTGCCGTTTCAGACTTCACTCGAAAACTAATGAAAATTTTATATTTTTTCATAGAATAGAATCATCTGCTCATCCCTTAATCTATTGGGCTCTGCCTTTACTTTTGTATAAAAATATTTAATTTAGTCATAATAACGAAAATTTAGATTAGACAAGGACAGAACTATACGGCTTCCTCTTAACCGTGAAGTCTTTGCACCTCGGATTTTCCTTTTGGATATGATTCTAAACATATTTAGGATCAAATTCCAACAAAAACCAAAATCGAAGAATGAGCACTTTTTTATTTATACAATTTTTTTTTTTTTTTATTTTTTTTTTTTTCATTGATAGTTCATGAAATTAATTTCTAGAATGGCGTTTTCGAATAAAATTATGAATTATTTACATATTTTAAGCAAACATTATATATTTAAAAAAATTTTTAATTATGTAACAATGTAAGCGTAACGTTAAAATTAAGATCTTTTTTTATAAAACATGATAGTGATAAAAATTATAACGAATGATGCGTTTTTAAAGTGATTGTAATTAGAAAATACAGTGTATTAATATTCTATAAGAACACGATACGAAAAGAAAATATATAAAGCAACGTAGCTCCAGTTGAGATGAAAATTGTTCGTAAACAAAGCATAATCGTCGCTTCTATTCACGAACGTTTTGTTGAATTTTTGAAAATACCAATGTTATTAATGTTAATGAATGAAGTCAGTCGTTTTGTAGTAGTGAATTAAACACCATGCCGCCAAATATCATTAAAAACCACACGTGTACATGAGGAAAATCGTTATGTTATCTGTTTGCTTTGTTTTAATAAAAGTGAATTAATGGTTAACGTGACCCCGGCTTTAAAACTTAAAATAACTAAGCTATTCACAACATATGATGAACAAAATGAGTGTCTTCCAAAAGTAGTGTGTCCATTTTGCAAAAGAAATCTGTACAGTATATTTACATATTTTAAAAGAACTTAAAAAGGAAGCCAATGATTGGGCAGAATACTGTAGTGTTCAACATGAAATAACTTACGGAACTCCTTCTTTTAAAGGAAACAGTTGCAAAATATTACTAAATAATATCGATTTCTTGCGATCCAATAGTAACTTGAATTGTTTAAAATATGTTGAGATTTTTGAAAAGTTTAACGTGGTTGTCAACTCTTGCTTTACTGTTTCTTTAAATCCAAAATTTGTTGAATTTATTGATGCGTTTAAAGATGCTTATCTATCTTTAGGTATTTCGGTAACACCAAAAGTACATGCAGTTTTTTTTCCATGTAAAAGACTTTTGTATTGAACATAATCGAGGCCTAGGTTTTTACAGTGAACAGGCTATGAAAGCGGTCCATCATGATTTTTCTGCAACGTGGGCTAAATACAAAGTATCGCAAAATAATTCTAATTATGCAGATAAATTATTAAGAGCAGTCTGTGAATATAATTCACTGCATGTAACTTAAGTAAAAACTGTGTATATGTTATTTGTGTGTTTATATGTATATATATATATATATATATATATATATATATATATATATATATATATATATATATATATATATATATTTCAATCATAAAATTAAATGTGTATATTCATGTACTGTTTGATTCATGAATAAGTATTCAGGTATTTGTTGTATTTATATCTTGCAATAGTTTTCATTACGATAATATGTCGGAGAAAAATAATTTCAACCTTTTGCTTACATTGTTACATAACTTAAGATTTTTCTAAATATATTTACAATAATTTTTGCTTAAAATATTCAAGTGATTCGAAATATTATTCAAACAAGCTATAAAAATTGATTTCATAAATTATCAATAAAAAAATTTTTTTTTATAAAAAACTATGTATAAAATATTACTATGTATAAAATAACTATGTATAAAAATTAAAATTTGAATGAATTAAAAAGTGCTCATTCTTCAATTTTGGTTTTTGTTGGAATTTGATCCTGAATATGTCTAAAATCATATCCAAAAGGAAAATCCGAGGTGCAAAGACTTCACGGTTAAAATTAATCGAGGACCACCGTGATACATTTCTAAATTCATTAATAAGTTTATAGCTTTTAAGGGGCTGAAAAAGAACAGAGATTAACAGTGGCAAAAGCCGCATTTAACTAAATTTAAACTGATATTAGCTATTTTCTTCATTAAATTCAGCTCTTAAACTAACTTTTAGCTGTTTTTTCATTAAATTCAGTTAACTTTAGCTTACTTAAGCTAAATTTCAGCTGTTCCTACCAATTAAGTTACAGCCTCGAAGGGCAGGGGTAGACAGCGGCGAATTTTATAAAGATTGGATGCCGTAGAACACTTTTAAGTATTTGTACGAGTCAAAATAATGTTCTTACCAACCTGAATTGCGTGCTTTTGGATCTAACTTGAATCAATGCATGTTTAATTAATTTATCTTCACGTATACTTTCACATGCTTTTTTAGTAATGTATACAGATATAGGAATATACATTTATCTATTATTTCATGTGAACCCCCAAAGCATTACATAGAAACGAGCATGTGCATGTATTTATCAAGAATTTTGCGGCTATCTCAAAGAAATTGAAAGTATTTCGCTATACGGGTGCGCAAGCTTTTCACTATATTTCCTACATGCGCAGCTGTATATGTAGGATAAAACGGATGCTATAGAACACTTGTAAGTACTTGTAAAGGTCAAAATAATGTTCCTACCGAATTATAATTGAGTTGCGTGTTTTGGAACTAATTTTGAATTACGACATTTTTGGATTTTATCTTCATGTATGCTTTTACATGCTCGTTAAACAATATATATAGATTTGGAAATATATATTCATCTATAATTTCTTATCCGTCAACAACGCATTGCGTCGTGACGAGCGTGTGCATGTAAATGTGAGAAATTCCGTGGGAATTTTCAACTTATTGAAAATACTCTGCGGTGCGGATGCGCAGGCTTTTCACAAAATTTTCTGGCGTGCGCTGGTAACTAGTAGAACAATAACTAACGATTGTTCAAGTTTGTGTAATAATGGTGATAGTGTGGTGGTGGACATTGTACTACAAAAGTGACTGTGTTAAATTGGTGACTGTGGCCTACGTGGATAAATAGTGGATTGTGTATGGTGACTTATTATAATAGTTAAGTGACTACGATAAAGTAACTGCGGGATAGTAATAATAGTCGTGATGTTTGAGTAGATGCATGATGGTGTTATCGTGTATTGTTGGTGATAATGCGATGAGAGTTACTTTCAAATCGGTGATTGTGTGTTATAGTAATTGTGTAATACTGGTAATAATATGGTAACAGTGGTTGTGCTATAAAGGTGACTGTGTGAAAATGGTGATTGTAGCCTATGTTAGCTGTAATCATGTGATAAGTGAGTAGTGATAAAGTTATAATAGGGTAAACTCTGACAACGGTGAATAAGAGATACAGATCGTGTAAACCCGTGAGTGATAATTGAGATTAAGTGGTACTGGTTGCGTGATGCTATGACTGAGTGATACTGGCGATTGTTATGACAAGGGCTACTTTGTGACCATGACAGTGTTGTGTGCTATCAAGACTGCAACAACATTGAGTGTCTGTGATGAATTATAGCAACAATATGCTACAATAGTGATTGCACGACCGACTCAGTTGATCCGAAAATGAATAGCGTATTCAAAAGCCCTAGATTTTGAAATGCTACATAGTTCTGGACTCATGCCTCACGTATGCACTCGTGCAGCCATTTATCAACATAAACAGATTCAAGAACTAATTAATTAAAAAGCGAAAGGTATGAAATGTGTGAACGCACGTGCACTGACTATGCAAATGCATCTACAATGAATGGCGAGCATATGTGTGCATGTGGGAACCTTCCCTCTAAGGACACATAGCTGCAGCCTTTAGGTAAACGAGATTCCAATACACACTTTAAGTAGATGAAATAATTCTAGTCTCACTTTAAGTAGATGAAATAATGACCATAAATTGGAAACTCTTCGAGTCCTGTTCTGTATATGCTTGCATACGCTTGCACATCAGAATATGGGGGCCTAGGTCTGGTCGGGCAGTGAATGAATAATGTATTGTAGCAGCAGGTGGTCAGCAGCTCCGGCACGCTGGCGGATAATTAGAAAACAACAACAACAGCATCAACATTAATAGATTAATACAGACACATATACAACCCAGAAACCCCAGAGATAACCGGCTTTGAGTTACCAGCTTCAAATTACCGGCTTTGAATTCCTGTCAGTTTCACATTTCCATATTTAGTGTGCTATTGGACATCGCACAGCAGTCATGACAGATAACCAATTAAAAAATCTAAAAATTGAAAACATAAGAATACAAACAGAAATAACTGAGATACTTCATATTCCAGATAAATACAAGTCAACATCAACAAAGCCCAATAAAAACCCTGCAAAAACCCAAATCAACCTGAACCAATTACAATGCCCAAATTTAAACCCATTTTCAAATTCAGGATTTAACTTTGAATCCGGAATCTGTAATTCAGATCTAGGATCTAGAGTCTGAAATCTAAAAACCAAAAAAAAAACAATAATTTAAAGTCTGAACCCAAAAAGTTAAGAGCAGGCCGGATTCGCTGTCCTTGTCTAATTGGCATTTTTGTTATTTACTCAAGTTTTAATCGGTGTATCTTCAAATTAAAGGTCGAGCGCAATAGATATTATTATTATTATGAACATCTATGCGCAAGAAAAAAAATATCTACCGGTTTGTTTTTGAGAAAAGTAAGTAACGCCAAAGTAAGAGTTTATGTTTATAATATTTTCGCGTTACTTACTTTTTTCAAAAACAAACCGGTAGATATTTTTTTTCTTGTGCATAGATGTTCATAATAATAATAATATCTATTGCGCTCGACCTTTAATTTGAAGATACACCGATTAAAACTTGAGTAAATAACAAACAACTAAATTGTTACTCGGTCGGTATCAGGTTCTACTCCGGCCTACCGTTAAAACCTAAATCTAAAATAAAAATTTAAAATCTAAAAATAACAATTTAAACCCAAGTTTAAAATTCGAATTGTACAATGTTATGTGGCTGATTTCTCAGATCTTCGAGGAATCCCCGACACCACAAACTTACCTGGGTTCACAAAATTTATACTTGGAAAGAAAAAAATTGGAAGAAAAAAAATGAGAAAGTTGAAAAATAAACTTTTAATATATAAACAGCAAAGTAAATTTTTAACTAAAGATGAAACACTATTAACCCATTACGGCCTAGCAGGACGTTTTTCGGTTGCACTTTTGAACCACTGTATTTTTAGTATAATCGGGGTCTCAGAAATATCGGAGTAGTCATTTTCGACGTAAAATTTGATGATCTTTCAGAATCTGACCTTCGATTTTGCAAAAGATGAGTGGTTAAAAGGTTATAAACAAATTTATAAAAAAAAAACATGGTTTGAGAAAAAAAAATCGCTTTCATTTCGATTTTCAAAATGGAAATCATTGAAATACTTGCGTCATACGTACAAATATCGCGTTTTCGAAGCCTAAACTAAAAGTTATGACGATTTAGATCGACTGAAAAACGTTTAAACGCACAAAATAGCGGCCAGGCCCAAAAAAATGAAATAAAAAATTTCGGAATTTTTAACTCGAAAACGAAGAGCTTTAGGGAAAAAAGTTATAGAACAAAAGCGCTTAGAAGATATCAAAGAACACGTCTGAATTTTTTCAGAATTTTTTGATAGATTTTTGTATTTTCGGAAAATATGGAAATCCGATTTTCCAAAATTACCTCCGAAAATTCTGAAAAAATTCACACGAGTTTTTTGATATATTCTAAGCACTTTTGTTCTATAACTTTTTTCCTTAAAGGCCTTCGTTTCCGAGTTAAAAATTCTGAAAGTTTTTTTTTCACGCATCTGATTATGCACAGGTATTTTGACCATTTTCCATCATCATAATATTTAAATAACAATAATACATTTTTAGCCGTCAAATAATGTTGTCCGTTGCCCGATTCTTACCACGTGGAGGTAAATGTATGTAAAGAACCTTTCGTTTGTCTTTTTTATGATTTTTGTTTTTTTTCAATTTTATGTTTTTTTATTTTTTTTTTCATTTTATGTTTTTTTATTTTTTTTTTCATTTTATGTTTTTTTATTTTTTTTTTAAATTTTATGTTTTTTTATTTTTTTTTTCATTTTATGTTTTTTTATTTTTTTTTTCATTTTAAGTTTTTTTAATTTTTTTTTTTTTTTTTTTAATCTCCAAGTTTTGAAAATATGATTTTAGATGAAAAAAATCAATAATTATTATGATCCAAATCGAAACAGGTGCCACAAAAGTAATCTTTGCAATCAATACACATAATTGTTGTTCTCTTTGAGCATTTTTTAAAATTGACACAATTTCTTCTATGTTTAGTTGATGTCTTTATATGACATTTAAGTCGTTCGTCAGTTTTTTTAGCTAAATATTTTTCAGCAATTGCCAGAGCAATGTCTTTTGAACCAATTTTTTTCTCAATGCTCGATAAATTATGAAGGACAAGCGCATTCGTAAGAGATGACTGGATTAGGCGCAGGAACATTGCCCAAGTCCATTTTTTGGCTCTTAAACATGGCATCAAGTTACTGCAATGTCCGTCGTGCAAATCAACACCACCCATATGTTTATTATAAAGTTTATTTGCCATAGGAAAAGGTATCTCGTTTTTACTTTTTGATTCTTTCGAATATCTTTTTGTACTCGATAGTGGTTCAACGCCTGCGGCCGTTGAAAGTATCGAGACAGGCTTAGAATCCATCACAGTTATAAAATTCAAACCGCTTTTCTCCTCGTGTTTTACTGATACAGTACCTCTTGCTGCTTTTTTGTCCACTTCATTTTCAATATTCACCCTATTTCTTCTCACTGTTCCCGTAGCTTTCAAACCTATTTTTTTTAAGTGTATCATGAGATCGGGATTAGAAAAAAAATTATCGAAGTATAAATGATACTGCGTAATTTTTTTTGCGCTAGTGGATAAAAGTAACTTTTGTACCATCATTAAAACGACTCGGCTTCCCAAGGCACATTTACATAATTTTACGTCGTTATGAGTTGAATAGATATTTGACCCTTTTCCACAATAAATGTCACAGTCGAATAGATATCCATCAGGACTACAAATTCCCACATTTTGATTCCAAAACGTGCCGGCTTGTCTTTCATAAATTGGAGTAACACAGTTCTCCCATGAAATTTTACCATCATTTCGTCTACAGACAAAGCTGTAGAAAAATAACCGAATTTCTGAGCGTTTTTTTTGAAAATTTCAAGGATTGTTCTGACCCTCCAAGCCCTGTCATCTAAACTTTGTTCTTCTAGTTTCGAGAATTTTATTTTCGACTTGATTGTAAGAAATTTGTCTCGAGCCATTGTTGCAATTATAATAGGACACGATAGCAATAAATTGTTAGACCAATAGTCTCTTTGGGACTTTCGTGAATTGAAGATAGATGTAATGATTATACCCACAAAAATATCTAAATCAATCATCGTCAAATTATAACCATTCTCACGAGTACTATCAATTATGTGATTTTTCAACTCTAAAGAAAAGAAAAGTTCAAATAACTCTACGAGAGAAGAGTCACGAATGAACTTTATGGTTTTTGCGGGTAACAGATTTTCATTTTCAGGGTAATTATTATACTTATATTCTCCATTTTTCCATGAATAAATGTAGTCTGGCTCTAATTTAGATTGATTTTCATCGTAGCTGTCCAGTACTTTAGAATAACTGACATTTGGTATAGAATTCTGTTTTTTATCGAAATCATCAGATTCAGAATCAGAAGATGGACAGTCAGAATCGTTATCATCAGATTCAGAATCAGAAGATGGATAGTCAGAATCGTTATCATCAGGGATGATGAGTGCTTCTAAATGTCCATCTTCATGTTCTGCAATTTCTATACTTTGAACGTTATCAGATTTTTTTCGACGCTTTGCCATGGAATGCGACATATTATGAGGAAATGTCCAAAAGTTATCAAGAAGATAAAAAGTCGAAGAGATTCAAAAAATATTTGAAGAAGATGAAAATGTTATAGATTATGTTCAAAAATATTGGGAATAAATATTTGAAAATTTTATTTGTTTTGAGGATATTACGTTAATAATAATGATGATGAAATTCGGTTTATCGGAAAAGTACTTTGTAAGTTGATACAGTAAAATTTTAACAACTTCCAGTGATATGAATATCGATACAAAGGAAAATATGCATAAACAGCGTAGTAAATTAGATGCGTGAAAAAAAGACTTTCAGAATTTTTAACTCGGAAACGAAGGCTTTTAGGAAAAAAAGTTATAGAACAAAAAGTGATTAGAAGATATCAGAGAACACGTGTGAATTTTTTCAGAATTTTTTAATAGATTTTTAGATTTTCGGAAAATATGGGAAATCCGATTGTACAAAATCACCTCCGAAAATTCTGAAAAAATTCACACGAGTTTTCTGATATATTCTAAGCGCTTTTGTTCTATAACTTTTTTTCCCTAAAGCTCTTCGTTTTCGAGTTAAAAATTCCGAAATTTTTTATTTCATTTTTTTGGGCCTGGCCGCTATTTTGTGCGTTTAAACGTTTTTCAGTCGATCTAAATCGTCATAACTTTTAGTTTAGGCTTCGAAAACGCGATATTTGTACGTATGACGCAAGTATTTCAATGATTTCCATTTTGAAAATCGAAATGAAAGCGATTTTTTTTTCTCAAACCATGTTTTTTTTTTATAAATTTGTTTATAACCTTTTAACCACTCATCTTTTGCAAAATCGAAGGTCAGATTCTGAAAGATCATCAAATTTTACGTCGAAAATGACTACTCCGATATTTCTGAGACCCCGATTATACTAAAAATACAGTGGTTCAAAAGTGCAACCGAAAAACGTCCTGCTAGGCCGTAATGGGTTAAGATCAAACAAACTTTGGATAAACTCTAATTATTCTTGATAATAAAAAAAAATGAATAATTTAATTGATTTCGGTTAAATATAAATGCTGTGTCAACTGTTTATACCACAACGAGAAATTCAAAACCAAGTATGATATGCAAGATGTGGTAAGTGATAGTGAGAGTTGCCAAGTGTTAAAAAACAAAATTGAAAAATGCATAACTAGCGAAGATTATCCGCTGAGTCCAACGATTTAAAGGTATGTGGGTAATATTAACGTCGCAAAAGACAATCCTAAGAAGATAATGACAACTAAAAGTAGAATCTTTTTTCTGCGGTCCTCTTCGTCCAGCAACTCAATTAATTCCGAGAAATAATTATGAATTATAAAATTGAAATAATAAAAAAACATACAAAAAGATTTCATAAAACAAGAATATATTTGTGAAACATTCAATGAAATAAACAGATTCTAAAACAAACAAAGAAAATATTATGTACATAAATATTAGAAGCTTAAATGCCAACTTTAGTAAATTACCAATTCTTATTGAGAGTCTTGATATTAAGCCTTTCATGATTGTATGCGGTGAAACAAAAATATTAGATCACTATAAATTCTTCTCAATTTCAGGATATAAATTATATTACAACAATAATAAGATAAACCAATGCGATTTTTATTATTCATAGTTTAGATTTATTAACATAATAAATATATGCATTCATTTGTATAACATCGATTTTTTAAAGATAGAATTTAAAATTTTTACATGTTCTTAATTAAATGGTAGTTCATACGCAAATGATTTTCAATCCTATCTGGGGGGCTATGTAACGGCTCATATCAATTTTAGATATAATTATTAAATTTTACATAAATATGTCATAAATAATTCTATATTATTTAAAACATGGAATAATTTTTGGTAATAATAAATTTAAATTACGTTAAAAATATAAGTACAGCTCTAAAATTACCGATCGAGGCCGATAATGAAGATAACTTAAAATGTATATATACAGATATAAGAAAATGAATATAGAAATGGAATGTTTTGTTCCTTTTGATGAAAAATATTATTAATCTTTGATTGTTAATAATAACATATAAAAAATGTAACTTTTTAATATCATTGTTTATACAGAAATAGAACATTTAATTCCTATAATATGCATAAAAATGATTATTATGTTTAAAGGTTTAAGATAGAAATTAAAATATAAAAAATCAAATTTTTTTAGTTAAATAATATAAATAATAAACAAAATGATTAATAAATAAATAAAGAATGAAATTATGTTAAAAGCAAATATTTTGATTAGGGAAAATTAAAAGAAATAGAATGATCTCTTTTTTACTCAAATGAATTAAATAACACTTAGAGAGTATTCTACTTCTTATTTAAAGATCGAATGTTCTATATCTCATAATTATAAGAGAATATTATTAATATTTAATTAATAATAATAAATAATATAAGGGTGAAATTCAAAAAGTTGAAAATAGGTGTTCATACATAATAACTTTTTACGTAAATAATATGTACGTGTCTAAACCCAACAGTTAGCTAGTAACAATCCTAATCAACTTGTTCAATCATTAAAACTTTGATTGAATGACTAATACAAAGGAATAAATAAGAAAAATAAACAAAAATGTCTTCGTGTCATGCGTCCGGAGCGTACAAGTATTTTGTTTTCAAAATAAAAAGTATCTAAATACATAGTTATTAAAATTTTACTGTAATGATTTTCGAAGATTTTTAAATAAAGAATCTAATGGTGGGGTGTAGAAATACAATAACTTAATAAAATGTATTCAAAACTGACGTCAAAGTTACGACAATTTTTTTGTCCTCGTGTCACACTTTTCATAGTTTATCGTGAAAATCATTTAAGAAGTCAAATAATTAGAGTTAAATATCGTCAAATATAAAAATTAATATGTATTTTAGTAATTAAAAGAGTTATTAACGTAAAAGGTTTTATATATGGTGAGAAAATATATTTAAATGAAACCATAAAAAAACGTACCTTTTCTAATGTCTTCGTGTAATGCTAATTTTCTTAACAAAAAAAAATCTAATCAGGATTTAGACTACGGGAAACGAAAGTAGGCATTAAGAGCTTCAAATTGACTGTGAAATATATTTGTTATTATATATATTACTCGCCTAGTAATCACTTTTAATGTATACAAAAGAAAAAAAAATGTCCTCGTGTCACACTTTATAAGTTTATCTACATTTACACATGTTATATTTCCAAAATTGTCCTTTTTTATGACAATAATTTTTGATGAGTGCAAGGGAAATATAATGTTTCTTCTATAAATATCTTGATTTAAATTAAAGAAATAAAAATTAAAGTTATGGAACATTCTATTTCCTAAATCGAACATCATCTAAAGTGTATCAAATGGTATAAAAAGGCATACGTCTAGCCAAGAGGGATTTATTCGATTTTATACTGTCAAAAGCATAAGATCTAAGTATTCTGTATGAAAAATTTATCATGTAACTTCTCAATCTTTATAAAATATAGATTTCTTTAATTTATGAATAAAAGATAAAATATTTCAATTTAAATGAGACTATGTTTAAAAAGTCATTTAGAAAAGTATAACTCATCTCATTTATTATTTCTCATAGAACTAATAAAGAAATTAATTCTCGCACATTGAAGAGTATTGCACTTGGATATGTCGTCGATGATAATTTCTTTAACCATCTTACATTAAAAAAAGTGTTATTTATCGCACATCTGAAAGTATTGCACTCAAAGATGTCGTCAATTTAAACACTTTCCTGCATATCTAATAAAATAAATAAGTTTATTATCGCACTCTTTAGAGTATTGCACTCCCTGGAAAATTTGATAGTAACTTTTTTGACACTCCGTGCGAGAAGCTCGATTTCATGCACGCTGTACAAAGTGACACGTGCGAAAATGGAGCTTCTCACACGTCGTGTCAAAAAATAGTGTTCGATACTCGTGCGAGAAAGTGATTTCTTACTCGTGTGACCTTTTCACCCTCGCTTCGCTCGGGCGCAAACCGCCACACGAGTAAAAAATCACTTTATCACACTAGTACCGAAATATACTATTATCACATTGCCCTCTCCTCCACACGTAAAGAAAATTATAAACTATCGCATCTCCAAGAGCATTGCACTGGGGGAGATCGTCGACAAAGGTAATTTTCTTCCATACTATTGCTGTATGCACCTTGTATATGCATGTAGTTAATCATATTAATGAAGTAAATTTAAAATTCGGTAATTAAAATATTACCTGACGACCGTGGATAAAGTCAAGCCCGCTTCAAGGTGAACAGCATAAATTACAGATTTTCAAAGAAACTGGCTTTAAAAGAAAACTGGACTGAGATACAGACGATATATAAATCAAACATTGCTATGAATTTACTAATTGTAAAAATAAAGTAATGTGTAAAAGGATCAATAATAACTAAAAACTCTAATAAAAGAAAGGCGAATACGAAACCAAGAAATAATTGGATTACGAAAGCCATAATCATCTCCTGTGATAAAAAGGAATCGTTATACAAAACCTGGAAATTGCAATCAGATAATGAAAGAGTAAATCAAACATAAAGAAACTATAAAAAAATATTAAAGTTATTATGAATGCCAAAATGATGTATGATTGTCAACAAGTAGAAAAACATAGTAATAGTATCAGGAATCTATTGATTGTAATCAACTAAAAATAAAGCAAAAATTAAAAACAAAAAGTATTTATTTCATGAATCCATGACAAAAACAAACAAACCCTAAAGCAATAGCAGATACAATGAACTCATTTTTCAGTAATATTTGCGAAGAAGTAAGTGTCATAATTCAACAACCTTCTAATAATACTGGGCTGCGATTGCCTGAAATGAATAATAAATCGATTTTTCTACAATCAATGGATAATTATGAGATATCTAAAATTATTAGAAATATGAAGTTAAAAAATGGTGGTATAGATATCATGAATGCCAAAACAATTAAGACCTTCACAAGCTTCTTATTGAATCTGCTTGTCTACATTTTTAATTTATGTGTAGAAAAGGCTATATAACCGGATGCATTAGAAGCTGCAGAAATTGTACCTATATATAAAGCCAATAACAAAAAATAAACGCAGAACTATAGGCCAATATCTTTGATATCTAACCTAGCCAAAATTAAGAAAAAATTATTTATATAAGGCTTTATAACTTCATAGATGAATGCAATATATTAGCTAAAAATCAATATGCTTTTGTAAGAAATAAGCACAGAGGATGCAATATATAAGATATCACAAACTATATATAAAAATCTCGATAAGAGTAAACCTATTGCCATAGCATTTTTAGATTTAATGAAAGCTTTTGACCCAGAAACCACAAGATTCTAATGCAAAAACTGTATAACTATAGTATTAGAAATAAAGCTTATTGATTGATAATAAATTATCTACATAACAGACAACAAAGAATCAGAATTAATGATAGTGTTAGTGAAATCATGACCCTGAATACGGGGGTTTTTGAGTCCATTACTATTTATCCTATACACTCCCGCTCATACGAAGTTGCCCACCCTAATTAGTCGAGGTGAATTATAAAAAAATTTAACTGTACCATTGGAAAGCGTATAAAAAAATTTTGAAAAGATGGGTTTAAAGGTTTTTTAGAGTTCTTTCAAATGCTGATGGTTTGATTTAAGAATATCTATTTTTGAACTATATTAATAGAGCTATTAGAAAGAAAAAATTTCAAAAATTTTCTGCCCATGTTTAACACTAAGCCAATTCTAGCCAAATTATTCTACGTTAACGTCATACCTTTCAAATTGAAGGTTTTTTAGCCCTCTTTCAAACGCTATTTGTTTTTCTATGCTATGACAAATCGTTAAGAAGTTATAACGATTTTTCTGAAAAAATTATCTTTTTTTTCAGTTTGCTATATCTCGTAAGCATTACACCGTATTAAAAAATGTCAAAGAAAAAAATGTTCGTTTTCAAGTGAAGAATATGTATATAAAATTTCATAGCTCGCGGTAAATATTTTTTTTTTACATTTGGAATATTTGCCGATTTTTTATTAAAATCTAAAATTATAACTGGGTAAAAAAATGTAAAAAAAAAATATTAACCGCAAGCTATGAAATTTCATATACATATTCTTCACTTGAAAACGAGCATTTTTTTTCTTTGACATTTTTTAATAAGGTGTAATGTTTACGAGATATAGCAAGCCGAAAAAAAAGCTAATTTTTTCAGAAAAATCATTATATCTTCTTAACGATTTGTCATAGCATAAAAAACCAAACAGCGTTTGAAAGAGGGCTAAAAAACCTTCAATTTGAGAGGTATAACGTTAACGTAGAATAATTTTGTTAAAATTGGTCCAGTGTTAAACATGGACAAAAAATTTTTGAAATTTTTTCTTCCTTTTAGCTCTATAAATATAGTTCAAAAATAGATATTCTTAAATCAAACCATCAGCATTTAAAAAAGCTCTAAAAATCCTTTTAAAACCATCTTTTCAAAATTTTTTCATATGCTTTCCAACGGAAAAACTTTTTATATTTTACCTCAACTGATCATGGTGAGCAACTTCGTGTAAGCGGGAGTGTATTTTAATGATATGTCAAGAGACAATGTTATATCATACAGAGATGATTCAACGATAATAGTGGAAGATGAAACGGACTGGTGCAGAAAGAAAAATTAATGAGGATTTAAATTTCATGTCAAATTGGTTTGCAGGAAACAAATCATCGCTAAACTTAGATTAACTATCTACATGACTTTTGAAAATTATAGAGATAATGCACCAAAAAAACTAGAGATAAGTGTGGTTACAAAAATATTAAATAGAGTAGATAGTTATAAATATCTCGGCAATATTTTTGACTATAATACGAAATGAGAAAAATATATTAATTATATAATGGATGAAACTAAATATTTAATATTTATTATATACGAATTGTCTAAAATCATGAACCTGGAAGCATTAAGAATGGTATACTACGCTTTGTTTAACAGCGTCGTCAGTTATCGAGTAATAGCATGGGAAGATGCATACTCCATTGCCTTAAATTTATTAAATAATATACCAAAAATACTACTAAAGATAATTAATAAGAATACATTTGTAAGTATTAATAACCCGCTAAACATAAATCAAATATATGCTGTGGAAGCATTGTATTACCACTATGAAAGTCTTAAAAATAAGTTTATGTCATCTGATAGTGTAAAAAGAAAAAAAGGTGTACAAATACGAGAAAAAAGAAAAAACTTAGTGAAAACAGTAGTTATGTCAAAGCAATTAAACTCTTTAATAAATCTAAGGCAGATACAAACAAAAAATGTGAAAAAAAGACTAAAAGAATGGATTGTAATTAAGAACAGGCCAGATTCGCTGTCCTTGTCTAATTGAGTTTGTTGTTATTTACTCAAGTATTAATCAATGTATCTGCAAATTGAAGATTAAGCGTAATAGATATTATTATTAATATTTATGCACAAGAACAAAAAATTCTACAGATTTGTTTTTGAGAAAAATAAGGAATGCCAAAATATTATAAACATAACCTTTTACTTCAGCGTTCCTTACTTTTTTTCTTAAAAACAAATTGGTAGAATTTCTTGTTCCTGTACATAAATATTCATAATAATAATATCTATTGCGCTTATTCTTCAATTTGCAGATACACCAATTAATACGTAAGGAAATAACAACAAACTCAATAAGACAAGGACAGCGAATCCGGACTGCTCTTAATGTGCAATGAATAAAATATTAAATTGAAAAATATAATATAATTATGAGTTTTGGGAATATTATAAATAACATTACTGGGAACATAATAAACTAAATTGTTACTTGAAATATATAATATATAATAAGTAAATGATGTATTTAGATGTAAGTTAGCTACTATAAGTATTTATGTAATCAACCCTACCAATAGATATTTTAGTTTGCTAATTTTGGTTTTAGGTTATTTATTTTATTAATTTTATATTATACATATATATATATATATATATATATATATATATATATATATAAAACTAAATCATAGATTTATTTAAATTTGCAATTTACAATTTTAAGAATATAAATTATTAGATTTAAAAAGGGTAACGATACTAATTATTCAAGTCGAAATTAAATTTCATAATGATCTTTTTACTAATATATATATATATATATATATATATATATATGGGACATTTCACGCCAACTGATAGAGCAAAAAAATAAAAATCGTTGAAACTCAAAGAATTTATTCTTTTTGTTACCCAAAATATGTAAAAAAATTTTCAAGGATCTAAATTGAAAGGATCAAGAGTTACAGGACCTTGAAATTTGAAAAATTTTCAAAACTTTTGAAAAAGTCCCAACTTTATCATTTTTTTTTCTGAAAATCCTGATGTTTTAGAGAAAAATGCATCATAACACTTCTTGTTGTAAATGAAGAAGAGAGTTAGCAGGATTTTTTGCAGACCTGAATCTCGCAGTTTTCTGATTGGCTCTTGTAAAACATGGTCATTAAAATTATTTAATGTTTGCCACTGCCAAAATTGGCTTTTGAAGGCTTATTTTTTTCTATTTTTATCAACTTTAAAATAAATTTTGGTTCGTGTAAGTAAAAGTCACCAATAAAGAGCTATCACAGTTTTAAATATACATTTTCATGTAAAATTTATTTTTATTATTGAAAATAGCCTGTCACATACTAAACATGATCATCTGGTTTTAAGACTCAAAAACTATCAAAATAAGTTTAAAAATCATTAAGTAAAATGTCATTTATCAATTATAAGCCTAATTATTAATTAACCAACACTCGTTATTATTATAATAACAAATAATTTCAAAGGAAAATAAGAGTTATCCCAAAATTAAATAATTATTTTTCAATAAGAATTTACTTATTTCAAAAAATTGATTCATCAATAAAAAAGAATAATTAAATAATCACTATTTTCTTTGCCTTAACTTTCTATAAAAAGTATCAGTAAAATGGAAAATAATGATATCATTTTGGAACATACGCTTAAAAGAAATGATAGAGGCTTTTATTACAACGAATTACATTAAATAAGCTGTTATAATTAGAATACTGATTTTTAGATTAGCATTAATAATTTCATTAATACAAGGTACATCTTGAGTAATGTTCATAGGTGCTACACGAGCAAAATGAAAAGTTTTCAAGGTTATTCAAGTACCAGGTCCTCTAATACTTTGTGCAGCTAAAGCACCAACTGCAGTGACTGGTTCAATTTTTGCTTTCATATATTTTTTCTCACTTGTATAAATAAATTAAAGAAGTTGTGATACAGTTAAACGTATAATATACCTGTAAACTGGAACATCTGGTTTAATATGTTGTCTAATCCTAGCAATTATAATTGCAACTATTTTCAAAAATTAAGCTGATTCTTGCTTAAATTCTTAACTTACACAAGAATATTTCTCTAACATCAAAAGTTTAGGGGTTACTTTAATAATACTAGGGCTGTCTAATGGATTTTCAATTTTGTACGTTGATGTAGATTTAATATCTCATCAAGAACTCTTTTATAATCAATAAGACAGTCTTTGATGGCGCTTTTACCACAATGCATTTAAGGACCTCAGATGATATTCCGTCAGGGCCAGGTGCCTTTTTGTTCTTCATCGTTCTTGCAGCGATCTGTAAATCTCCGCTTGTAAAGAGCGGGATCTCTTCAGGTTCTACTGCGTTCTCCTGTTCTTTGAGCGGTGGTAAACGATGTTCGCCATGGTCTCTTCTTCGAATGGCAATGTAGGGGAAGCGCAGAGCTTTTATGTCACTATCTTATAAGCCATTCCCCATACCTCTTTGTTGACATCTTCGCTAAGGTCCTTCCAGCATTGTGCTTTGCTTCGATTTATCTTCTTACGAAGCTGTCTATGCACGTCTCTGTATTGTGCAGACAAAAGATCTGCTTCTAGTAAGTTCTTCTTTCTCTCTGTGATGATCTTCTGAGGCTGAGAGCTTCTGACCTGGTTCTTGCGATTTTGTCGTTCCACCAATACGCTGGACGCTTATGATTTTGCGATCCCTTGCGCGGCATAGATGCATCACAGGCTCTGTGAATGAGACTCATCGTCTCTTTCACGAGAACCTCCGCAGCGACAGCGTTTTCAGTGGCAATGGTCGCATTCGGTAGGTTGTCGAATCCCTGCTGCAGTACTTGGACAAGTTTCTCAGAGTCCAGTTTGGCAACGTTCCATCTGACTGGCCTAGCCACATTTCGCTTCGATAATTGGGATCTATCATGGATTTGAAATGTGATGTACTGGTAGTCACTTCCATTGTATGTCTCCAGCACTTTCCAATCTGACACCTTACGTGAAACATTTTCTGATGCGAAAGATGCGTAAAGAATCGTACCGCTAGCCCCCCGTCTTAATGTTGTAGTGCTTCCGATGTTTAGCACTGTTAGGCCGAGTCTGTCTGCCATCTCCATGATGTATTCTCCTCTGCTGTCCATCAGTGGCATTCCCCACTCCAACGCTTTCGCGTTAAAGTCTCCTGCGACGACGACGTCGCCTTCCATTCTGAGGACAGAGTCTTCTAGCAGATCCAGACGTCGCCTGAACGTGTCTGCTGATGTGTTTGGTGTAAAATAACAGCTCACGTATGTAACGTTTCTGCTTTTGACCCATACGAAGCCTTCTCCAGCTCCATCTGCGTCTACTCTGATGTTATTTGGGTCTACGTAGATTGTTGCAGTATCAAGCTCGTCTTTAAACCAGGTCTTAACGGTCCAGTTTGTGTACTGCTCGCTTATCAGTAGCACATCGGCATTTGTCTCGAATTTGATTTGAGTCAAAAGGCTGTTGGCTGCGTCACTTCTGTGTAAGTCGGCTTGAAGGTCCGTTATGCGGCCCATCATTAACGTTTTTGTTTGAATCGGTTTAGAGTCTCGCGAAAGACTTTGCACTGACCTGACCCAGGGAGGTGTTTTCGCTCTGCTGGATCTACTTTCTGCCCGGTACATAGTATGCACTGAGCATCAGTAGCCTTGCAGGCTGATCCCTTGTGGCCCTCTTTTCCACACTTGTAGCACATCTTGCTACGGTCAGGTCCTCGGCAGTCACGCGCCTGATGACCGTAGTTCAGGCACCTGAAACAGCGCTGAACCCTTTGCCAACTTCTGATGCGGCAGCTGGTATAGCCGATCTTTATCCTAGTTCTTGAGAGCAGGAACGCCGCTTGGTCTTGATTCATTTCCACAATGGCCAAGCGAAGCTCTCTGCTATTGGGATTGGTCAGCGAGATACTAAACTTTCCGACTTTCTGTTGGGCTTCAGTAAAAACAGTCTCAACAGCGGTCTTTACTTCTTCTACTGAAGCTAGACAGTCGATATCCCTAATCTCCACCGTTTCTTTGGGGCACATCTCCTTGACGTTGCCCGTTTCGCCCACCGTCCTATTAAGGAAAGCACTAAAAGTCTCCAAACCCTTAGTGAAGCCCAACTCAATCAGGACATCTCCAGCCCTGGTTTTCCTTATCCCTCTGATGTTGGTCGTTGGACTATCAGCGATCAAACCCTGCCTGATGCTCTGCAAGACGTCGCTGTAGGTTTTTCCTTCTCCAGGTTTTACAAGGACAGCGGCAGACCTCTTCTTTGTCTTCCTCCTCCTTTTCTTCTTCTTCTTTGGCAGCTGCTGGGCAGGCCGCTGAGTCTCATTGGCCGATGTTTTGGCCGCTGGTGGACTGTTGTTGTCGTTCTCAAGCTGCGGCGGATGCTGTTGCTGTTGCCGTTTCTGCTGCTGCTGCTGTTGTTGTTGCTGCTGCTGCCGTTTCTGTTGTTGTTGAAGCTGCTGCTGCTGTTGTTGTTGCTGCTGCGTTGCGTCCGGCATTTGCTTTTTCGCAGCCATCTTCTTTTTCCGGTTCTAAACGACCTCAAACGAATCATCCAGATTCACAGCGCATTTCTTTTTGAGTGCTCGCGATTCAGCATTGCTGCCAGAATCAAGCAAAGCCTCTTCTAGAGTCCGCTTAGTTGAGGAGCTTGCTTCGAGCGTCTCGGTCACCTCTATCTGTTCAGTGACCGTTCTTGCCTGAAGCAAGAGGAGATGCTCGGTTTAAGGGCATCCACATGATCCATAAGCTCTGGTAGATTATTCTTAACATCTTTATGGATGTTAGGCATCGACCTAAGAGCTTCTCTGAAGAGCGCAAAGATCTTATTCATTCTCTGAGATCTTTCTTCCATTGTCAAGCAGGCGTACTCTACCCCTGACTTCTTTGGAGGATCAGCCTGCAAAATCTGGCCTTCAATGTTTTTCAGGCTATTACTAGCCGCTCCTGTTTGGTTTTTGGTTTGTGTGTTTGTTGAATTTGACATATATAAACGTTATCTTGGCTTAAGAAGGTTCGCCCATCATGGGAGCTCCAGACGCATTGAAGCCACTATCCCCGCCTGTTGGGTGCCCTATTTATGGGTGCCGCAGCCGAGAAGCGGTTTTCGGGTGGTCAATCCTAGCGATACCGAGTGATTCTGATAAAGATGTTACGGGTTAGGCCCGCGCCATATTGATGCTAAAGGTTTCACGTCATCCCTATTGAGTGGGCGACGTCTGATCCGTGCCGTGCCAGGCCCTAAACTTCAGGCTAGACGTCCCGCAGTTCTCCTGAGCGGACTCGGTATAAGGAAATACTGACCAGGTAATCCTTCGCACCTGCGCCTGTACATACCAACTTCAACCCCTTCATGGGCTCTGATTACGTTAGTAGAAGTACGTGAAAGTTCCTAACCGACATGTGGTTTCACGGGACCTTTGCCCGTCACAACTTTCGCCGGAGAGGGGACTGACTTTTACCCTTATTACTAAACAGAGGTCAGCAAGTCACCACTAACGCACAACCCCCGTAGTCTGACGGCAGCCGCAGCTCATTCATACATCCATTCGTACTGTGTTGCTTCTTAGTACACGTAAATACGAACACAAAATTTTAATAGGTTGGCAGTTCCATGAAGCGAAAGTGCCTACGCGATCATCCAGATATCCTCAGCCATCACTAAGGATGGCTAGCGATATGTGGATCGTGCTTAAGCCTCCGCCCCGCCACCACATCGTAGGTGGACACTTACGAGGTCAGCAACATGCGGAGGAATAATAATAATAATAATAATACTAATTTTTTTTTTTTATGGTGGTAAAAAAACGGGAAATCTGCCTAAACCAGGCCTTCAGTGACAGGATCCACACCCGCCGTGCGATTCCGCAATGCGTTATCGCCGTGCAGGAGGGGCCACCGGTGTGACGGGTTCCTGAGTGCACGTCAGCCTTGACTGTGGAAAGGACCTTCCCTTCCACATCCAGGGCATCAGAGTCCCAGGGGACCGTCTAACCCCCTGTCCTTCTGACCGCGGGACGATTGCAAGAAGATGCAATCGTCACGCGGGCAAAAGGCCAGTAACATCCACCTCGTGACCTTTATACCATCCCGGCACTTAAGCCTTCTCGGCATTACTTCGCGGTGGGGCCACCAATTCGCTGCAGCGCCTTCCTTATCGAACCTCTTGTTCATCTTTCTTCATTTTATTGTTGCTAAACACCTCTTTTTCAAGAATTTTTAAAGTTCTCCTGGTTTTTCCTCTTCTCGGCCTCCAGGGCTCGCCTAAAGACCTTGCAAATTCCGCTACCAGCCACATGTTTAACATTTTCACCATCAGAGCCTTTTGGTATTTGTAGACTGTCTATTCCGCGTTTTTTTATGCAAGGTTGTCTCCTTTAGCCTTCCAGTAAAAACGATTGCTGCTGAGGTCTGATCTCCCGACCCTGCGACAATATGGTCAACGTGAATTCGGCCTCCCCCAGAATCCGTGAGACCAGCTCCGCCCAACGAGGCTTTCACTCGATCGGAAGCGGAGGTGAGATTTCCCTGTGAAGGGGTACTCACCTGGGGTATTTCTGTATTTGAATCCGACATCTTCCATTAGTTTGTGGTTTATATTTCATGGAACCACCCCTATCTTGTGCCCTAAGTCGGACCCTATCAGGGTTACTACCATCCGGGTCAGATGGTCCCTGGTTTTTTTGCGAGGTTATTTCTCCTCGGGTCGCTACTTCCTATTTGCCGTCAACGTTATAGCATTGCTGCAAAGAGCATTGATGCGACGATGACGTTCAGGAGCGGTTGAGCATTGCCCGGAACCTGAAAGACAACACTTGCTCAAGGGGCCTCCTCAAGCCGACTCCCAATAATAATAATAATAATAATAATAATAATAATAACAATAATAATAATAATAATGATAATAATAATAATAATAATAATAATAATAATAATAATGATAATTTTTTTTTTGCCTTTAATTTGAGTTAGTATGACGATAAAAATCTGCAAACATACTGCCGGGAGTTTCTTGGGCCTGGAAAAAGATACAGGCGGAATAAAAACCACGGTTTGTGAGGGGTTACTAGTTCACGTCTAGCGACCCTCTAAAAATCGCATTCCCCTTAGCCACGAATGACAAGTCATTTGTTGAAAAAGGGATACTCTAACTTGACCACTTAGGGCGTTTCCCCACCCCGGGATCTGTTTATCACATTACTTCAGGGTGGCGTCGGTCTTTGATCGTTTCAGATCTTTTCTCCTGGTTTCTTTGGTATTTGACTAGATTCGTTTGCTGAACCTATAAAGGTGTATAAAAAATAAATCTGACGTGTTTCATTCTCACATGCATGCATAGTCACGCGCGTGAAGAAAAACTCAAGTTTGGAGTGAAGTCCGGTGACTCTCTCCTGCGACATACATTCCTTGGGAGTGCAAAGGGACGCTCCAGGAGGGTCGGCTTTGTTTCCCATCAAAACATCCATACTTCCGTCAATCGCATAATCAGGAAGGCAATATCTACCTATAGGACTGGCTCTGTAGAGGGAAGCAAAATCAGTCCTTCCTATGTCAGTCTTATTTCTCGTGGACTAGAAATGGTATTATGCCCCACGTGGGGCTAGCCTATCTATCGCATCTGACTCATAACCACTCTCGGACGCGCGCGGCATATTTATGTATCTGGAAGGAGCGAACATGGGCCTTCATGGGCTCTGGTTACGTTAGTAGAAGTACGTAAGAGTTCCTAACCGACATGTCGTTTTACGGGACCTTTGCCCATCACGACTTTCGCCAGAGAAGGGACTGACTTTTACCCTTATTACTAAACAGAGGTCAGCAAGTCACCACTAACGCATAACCTCCGTAGTCTGACGGGAATATCCATTGACCGGCAGCCGCAGCTCATTCATACATCCATTTATACTGTGTTGCTTCTTAGTACACGTAAATACGAACACAAAATTTTTATGGATTGGCAGTGCCAATCTTGCCAATAATAATAATAATAATAATAATAATAATAATAATAATAATAATAATAATAATAATAATAATAATAATAATAATGATAATAATAATGATAATGATAATAATAATGATAATAATAATAATAATGATAATAATAATAATAATAATAATAATAATGATAATAATAATGATAATGATAATGATAATAATAATGATGATGATAATGATAATGATAATGATAATGATAATGATAATAATAATAATAATAATAATAATAATGTTAATAATAATTTTTTTTTCCTTTTTTTATAGATTGGTTGAACAAACAAATCTGCTATCAGACTGCCGTCAGTTCGCTGGGCCTGGATGGGCATCCAAGCACATGGTAAAGACGGTTGAGAGGGGTTCTAGGAGTACTAACTAACCTCTAAAATTACGCGATTCCCTTGCCTGTCTAATGATAGCAATAAAATGCAGTCATTAGACGTGCAGGGAGTTCTCCAATCTCCATTCACGGCGTTGTTCCACCCCGGGACCGTTTATCACATTACTTTAGGGTGGCACCGCGTTTAAAGTCTTTTGGACCTTTTCCTTCTGACTTCATCTGTAAATATACAGATTTGTGAAAAATAGATTTATGCTTCTTAAGCAACATGATTTAAAAGGCTATCTTCTGTCTGGCGATCGGCTCTGTAAAGGGGAGCATAAATCAATCGCCTGTATATAATACAGTATGGACTGGCTCTGTAAAGGAGCTAAATCAGTCCATAGTTTTTCACTTCAGTCTTGATTCTCCTGTTCTAAGATCGATCTTATGCCTCTTGTTAGGCTAACCTCTCTACCGCGTCTGACTCATGCTCACACTCAACCTCGCGCTTATGTACACCGACCTTCATTCATACCACAGCCAAAGCTGGCGCTTTTGCTGCTATCTCAAACATTTCCTGGGTGCACGATTTGTTTTCGCCGTTTAGACGAATCCTTGTCGTCACCCTCCTCACCCGAATCTATGGGACCGGCTACCGCCTCTAGGTAATGGTGAGGTATAAGCCTGACTCCCCGCGCTTCATTCGTACTTAGTTCGATTGCCCTATCTAAGAACGGTTTCTTCTTTCTTAGTACGCTTTCGACAAATAGTGCTATAGCGTCCCACTTTTCTTTGGCCGACATCATTTCACTGATGATGGTATTTCACTGATGGCAGACGAAAAACGTATGATACGCATCGTCGCGATCCGCGAAACAGAAGATGCAGCCTGTGCCCTGGGTCTTTTCGATTTTACTGAGATAAGCGACCCATGGAGCCAGCTCCTTAATGAGCACGTGGGTCCATCGGCCTTTTTTCATCTGATTCCATGTTTTTTGCCAGGTTTTCATGGTGACCTGTCTCTTTTCTTTCTGAACGATTGCAGCTTCTTCTTCCATTTTTTCCGTTCGTAGGTTCGCTTGCGTTCCATTGCCTGTAATTCGATCGGGATAATTTCTGCGATGGTTTGCACCGCGGGACCCGAGACAGTGCGATAGGCGCTGGTGACTCTAAAAGCCCCCCTCCTTTGAACAGCAGATAGTGTGTTTCTGTGCGTCTCCTTGCTCATTATGTCAGCCCATATTTCAGAGCTATACAATAAGATTGACGTTGTAACTGACATCAAAAGTCGTCGTTCGTTTGATTTTGGGCTGCTGGTATTGGCCATAAGACGACTTAACTGCAACGTTTTCTTCATCGCCTTATTTGCGCTGTATTTCAGGTGCGACAAAAAGGTTAGTTTTGCATTTAGCTTTACGCTAAGATACATCATCTCTCTTTTTGTTTTCACCTCGTTAGTGCCGACCACCATGGGAAACTCGATGTCAATGTGTTTTCAGGTTAGAATTACTATTTCTGTCTTTGCTATCACGATTTCGAGACCGTGTTCTGTCATCCAGTTATATTTGGCATGCATAGCCATATTAAGTTTATGTTGAGCTATTGCTGCGGTGCGCGCGGTGATGACTAAAGCGACATCATCAGCGTAAGCAAACTGTTTTACTTCATCCGGCATTTCGAGCCTGAGTAAGGCGTCGAACAGTATATTCCAGAAATCTGGGCCGAAGATCGACCCCTGGGCCACGCCTGCGCTGAGGTTCTTTTCACGCCAGCCTTCTTCTGTCTCGTAGTGGAGGATGCGGTTACGCAGGTAGTCTCGTATCACTCGCATCAGGTATTCTGGTACCTTGAACGCCCTCAACGCAGCAAGGAGATCTAGCCACCTTGCCAAATTTAACGGATTCTTAGTGTCCAGTGTAGCTAGGCATGCAATGGACTGGGAGTGATGGTTCCCAGCCCATGCTTCTCTCGCTAGCTTCACTACCTCTTCCACTGCATTCACGGTGGACCGCTCTTTCTTGAAGTCATACTAGTTGCTAGTGATATCGCCAGCTGCCTGCACAGCTCCCTGTAATCGCGGTTTAAGCAGCCTCTCGTAGAGCTTCCCTGCGTCATCCAACATGCACAAATCCAACATCCAACAGTACAAGGTGGGCGACCTTCCAGGGGGTGCTAAACACACCCGTCTGGAGGCACGCCTTATACATGTTCAACAAGAGAGATGGCGCTTTTACCAGGTGCCTTCTTGTTTCGCATTATTCTGGCGGCGAACTGAAACTCTCCGCTTGTAAAGAGCGGAATCTCTGCTGGTTCTTTTGCATTCTCCTATTCTTTGAGCGGTAGATGTGTAGGAAACAGGTGGTTTACGATGTTCGCCATGGTCTCTTCTTCGAATGGCAACGTGGGGGCGGCGCAAAGCTGTTTCGTCACAATCTTGTAGGCAAAGCCCCACACCTCTCTGTTGACGTCTTCGCTCAGGCCCTTCCAGCATTGTGCTTTGCTTCGATTGATCTTCTTACGAAGTTGTTTATGCACGTCTCTGTATTGTGCAGACAAAAGATTTGCTGCTGGTGAGTTCTTCTTCCTTGCTCTCTGTGATGAACTTCTGAGGCTGAGAGCTTCTGACCTGGTTCTAGCGATTTTGTCGTTCCACCAATACGCTGGACCCTTATGATGTCCTGTATTAGATGTTCTTGCTCGTGGACGTTATGTCGATGACTTCTTTGAAGGTGGGGATCCCAACAAGCAAATGGTGTCAAAGTGTGAATTAAAAAAGGATTCTTTGTGTATACTTTCGTAAACGAAAGTATCGATAAAGAGTTTTTAATAATTGTTTATTTATTAACGAATGTCCGGTCACTTTATGCTGTTTCTCCACTTACTGGAAATTATTCAGTCAGTTATTGACGGACCAATAACTTCATAGCATACATATTATGCTGTTACTCCAATAGCATATTTAATACTACATCACTACTGATTCTTTGAGCACTACAATTTTGTTTTCCTGGATTTCTTGAATTTTGATAATTCATTCTATTTATTCAAATGGATATGCAGCAATTTAATTATATTCCTACTACGATACTTGAGAAGATGGGTAAGCTGGATGAATTAGACTCAATGGAATCCTCTGTTTCCAATGTAAGCAGTCTGCTTACTGTGCTATCTCATAAATTTTCTGTTCTTGAGTCGAGAGTCAGTGCACTTTCTACTGGATTTGACAAGCGAATTAGAAAGAATGGAAGAATTTTTGTGAGAAGGAAGAATGAGGATGCTTTCACCCAAGTTGCTTTTGTCCAGGACCTAGATGCTTTTTTAGCTAAGGTGATGCTGGTCAGCGACGGTCCAGCACTGTAGCTTCTAGTACTGGGGTAAGTCCACTCTCTCCTCCATTCCTCTCTAATACATCACTCTCTACTATTAACCCTGCTTCATCACTCATTAATAATCATTCCACTGCAAGGGATGGTCTCAGAGATTGTCATTTCAATGCTAACTCTATTAGAGCACACATTGAGATGATAAGACTCTTTCTGGCTTCTCGCCCTTACTTCCATGTTATAGCTGTAACTGAGACCAACTGACGTACCGTTGAACAGTGCTATTATTAAATTTGAATCCTCTGTTTGTAGCCTTAATGTTTGGTTGGACAGTAAGCTTAACTGGAGAGAGCACGTAACACAAGTGTGTAACAGGTCATTTTCTCTGCTTTACAGACTAAACTTCTGTAGAAAGAGCACTACGTTTGCTCTTCGTATACATCTTATAAAAACACTGCTGTTTCCACTTCTGGATTACTGTTGTCTGGTTTACAGTGACCTCTCGGCTGAGCTTGACCTTAGACTTCAGAGGATCATCAACTCTGGTATACGTTACATCTTCGGTGTAGGTAGGCGTGAGCACATCTCTGCTTATAGGTTCTCATTAGGCTGGTTATCCACTGCGGGTAGAAGAAACTATTTTTCTTCTACATTTCTGTATAAGATGTTCTTATCTTGTACTCCATCCTATTTGTATTCTATATGTCAGAGGAGCCAGCCGGTGAGGTCCTTGAGGGGTGATGTAAAACCTTTGACCATTCCTTTCTCTTTCACTGAGTATCGCCTACGATCGTTCCTTGTCACTTCCTCGCGGCTATGGAATGATCTTTCTGCGACTTTACGCAACTCATCCTCGCTCATGATGTTCAAGACATCCTCATTTGCACACTATCTTGCCTTGGAGAGTGGACCTCTGCTTCATGTAAACTTATAAAACTGTTTTATATTGTATTAATTTTATTGCTGTAGAGTTTATTTTATTGTTATATTTGCTTGATTACTGTTTTTTACTGTTTATTATTATTATTGTGCTTTATATTATTATTATTAATACTAATGTATTACTGTATTTAATTGTACAACTTAATGTACATATAATAAATTTGGTTATCTATCTATCTATCTATCTATTTATCTATCTATCTAAGGCAGCAACTGGTTGGCGCCGGCTGCGAGAAATGAAAAACCAGGTCGATGAAATCCTAGGGAAAATTCTCCTTTGCTCTCTGTTCCATGATTACCTCAGCAATCTTAAAATCCTCCCTGAAAAAATTTATATTTTAATCTCCTCAGCGAACAAAATAAAACTTTTAATTATGAACAATGAGTAAAAAGCTCTGCAGTGGCACGAAGACAGCAATCGAATTAATCTTCAATGGCTACTTCCTTCTTGTTCGAGTCTATTTCTCCCTCTTAACTATTTTTTGTCTCTTTTTAATTTTATTTTCTCCAATAGTTAATTAGTATTCCAAATAACTGCCTCTAATTGGTTAGTTTCGCATCCCGGTCCTCGAACGCAAGTCTTCAACATGCGCGTTACCTTTAATGCGGGAAATTTAATTGAGTTATTTTTCTTTTTTATTCATTCTCTTCTTCTCGTTCTTTTATCCTTAAGAGAGAGAGAGAGAGAGAGTACTCGTAAGTTTAGATATATATATATATATATATATATATATATATATATACATATATATATATATATATCTGTATGTAACGAAACTTTCCGGGATTTGTAAAGGTTTTGTACAATCAGGCGAGGGGGAAGTTTTATTTTTGGTTCCCAAACCTGTGTAAATTAATTTTTATCTATCACCCGCGTCTCTGATTGGTTCAGAGGACCTTTAGCACTCGTTTTCTGCTTGCTAACTAAAGAAATAATCATCCTTCTATATAAATTTATCATTTTTTCACATTGTGAATTAAGCTGAATCTGCCCGGAAACTGTCATTACATACACAGGCTTTCCGGGCATGCCCGGAAAGACACGAGAATCCCGGAAACTTTCATTACATACCAGATTTCATCCCGGAAACTTCCAATATAGACAGATATACATATATACACACATATATATACATATATACATGTACACATAGTCATATAGTGCATATGTACTCAAGCGAAGAGAAAGAAGTGGTAATTCTCCTTTCCCTACGCTCTATCCATCTTCCTTTACACTGAGAAAAAAACATAGTTGGCTTTATTGCGTTCTCTAGTAACGATAACCATGTTACTCTAATATTCAATATATAGTCAAATTAACCGTTTATATTAGTAGCATTTACTAGACTGAACGTAGTAGGAATTTCTACAGTCTTTATTAGTATTTTATTTACTTTTTTCAAGATATACTAACCGAAGTTTTAAGACTTTAAAGTCTCGTTTTGAGTCTTCTAGGCTTTTATTATGATTAAATATTCTTATTTCATCTACTTTCGTTTGTAGATTATAACAATATGCAAATTAATAGTATAATTTATTATATAGATTTTGAGGTTAAGATCTATTCATCATGTGCTACTGAATGCCGACCAGAGAATCTAGTTGTATTTACTATGTTACCGTAGTAAACGAGAGAAACAGTACATTGGTTAAGCTCATCGGTCTTAACGTAGTAAAGCCAACTATGTTTTTTTCTCAGTGTAGCGTATTGCATCTCCCTCTTTCTCACTTCGCGAGAAATAGGCGCGCCATCACTTTCAGTTCGCTCTCACAGTATACGAATCTTGCTGTCTCTTTTCTTCCTATCTCTTGATTCTTCCTCTCTTTCTAAATCTTCTTCGTCATACATTGAGTTCTAGCACACGCGCGGACATTGCTTTGTAGTGGCGTTAAATGTACTCTTTACCTATGGTCTACGCTAGTAGCACTGCTGTTTACACACATGGTCTGCAAATGTGTGCGTAATGGCTGGCGTGCCCTTCTGCTAGCATCATCGCTCTCCTCGTGGTACCAGTAAAACAAAAAAAAATATCTTTTGATTGATCATCTTATTTTATTTAATAAAAATGCGCCCGGATCGATGAGTGCACCGATGGTATGTCTAAGTGTGCCTGCGCAGTCTTAAAATTTTTAATTGTTACAAAAAAATTAAGTTATGACGTACCACGGCACAAGACTTAATATTTTTTCGGGCCCTACATTTTTCTAGGTCCTATATTTTTAGAGGAAGCGTTTCATCCAAGCCTGTATACTTTTACATGGGATTCTTCAGTGGAGCGTATTTCTTATACAGTTTTATACAGGCTTCGCTTCAGACACTTCTATATTTTTTTAAATTCTGAATGCAATATGCTTGTGCGTCTCACTTTGACTTCTGTCCTTGAAAGAGCAACATGTAATTGTCCATAACTCAAAACTGGTGGCGGCAAATAAACACCAAATTTTTCATAAGATTGTGCTTGGGATTTATTAATAGTCATCGCAAAACCTAATCTAATAGGAAACTATTTTCGTTGTATATTAAAAGGAATTTCTTCCGTAGATGGAGATGAACTTATTCTTGAAATAAAAACTAATTTACCTTTGTTTTGACCACTTGTTAATTCCGCTTGGCTGGAATATTCAAACAATTTTTTTTACTGTCAACCTTGTTCCATTACAAAGACTTTCATTTAAATTCGAATTTCTTAAAAGTATTATGATAGCCTCTACTTTTAAATGTAATTTATGTAGTGAAAGTCCATTAGGAGTTAACTTATTTAAAGATTCTGTAGATAACATAATATCTAAATTTTTTTTGTTATCATCTTCAGCTGTATCAATACTTGAATATTCAACATGATCCCTTTTCGTTATATTTAAAACATTGTTATTGATTTCAGTAACATCATTATTTTTAGGAGACAAAATAACTTTATCCGCTAGATTCATATTGTTCATTTTTATTCTTTTCTGAATATTTCTTCGGTGAGATTTTCTTTAATGATAAAATTATCTTGTATAGCACTTAATTCATGATCTTTAAGAACATTGCGACGTTTTTTTCTTCAATATCTAATAACCATTGTTTAAAATTATAATCATTATTTGAAACTCGCAGGTTTTCATTTAACGTCGTACGCATAAAATTTTGCCATAATGATTAAATTTAACCGAATTTTCAACAATGTTCATACGGCTTCCATGTCAAACTATTGATAATATTTTCCTGAAATCTCTTAATACAATCACAGTTTCACCGCCGAAGGATTGGTCTACATCGCGTAAATCTTGAAAAAGACGATCAACTGATGAGCAAATTTCAAAATCATGGATATTTCATTCCAAATTATTATTTGTGTTTCCTTTAATTTTTTGTCTTCTGCGGAGTTAGACATAACATTACGAGTTGTACAGTCTGTTATATTTAACAGTAGTTTAAGTATGGTGTGTACTTCCACCTGGTTCATCTATAAAAATACATTTTTCTTTACTTTGGTTGCTTAAACTTCTTATAGTAGAGTCGAATATTTGCCTTTGTTTATGTTTTATTTAAAAATTTATTTTTATTTCTAATTTATTAAGAATATTATTATTATTATGATTCAAAATTGCTTTATCATTATCTTCTTCTATATATGTGCTTATGTTTGATAAATTTAAATCGTTTAAAGAAAATCTATTGACATGCCAATTCTTTTCAATAACATTTAACGCGAAATTTTCGCCTATATTTTTTTTATATGATAAAACTTATCTTTATATTTTTCACGTAAATCTCGTGCATTTATAGGATTATAAAAAACGCAAATAAAAGCGAATAATTCATCTTATATATATATATATATATATATATATATATATATATATGGGACGTTTCACGTCAACTCACCTAACAAAAAAATAGAATTCGTCGAAAATCTGTGAAACTGTTACCTTTGATTCCCAAAATATACAAAAAAAATTTTAGAGGTCCAGGTCAAAGGGGTCAGGATTTAAACGTGATGGAATTTTTCGAATTTTCCAAATTTTTTGCTAAATAAATATTTTAATGAATTTTTCCCTCAAAAACTATCAATTTTTCGTTAAAACTTAATAGAATACTTTTTCTTGGAAATTAGATGCAGAATTCACCTGAATTTTTGCAAATTATAATATACTGATTTTTATGCTTACTTGATCGATTTAAACATACTATTTAGTATATCTAAAAATCGAGCAGGTTAAATTGGCTTTTTAAAGTCTTATTTTTTTTGTTTTTTTATGAAGAAAAAACATACGAAGCCTCCAGTTGGGCAGCCTTCTCAAAATTATTTAATTGCGCAAAAAAGTCTGAATAAATCGATATTTTGTATCAATGATGAGATTCGTGATTTTTTTTCTGAAAAAGTATTGATTTTTGGGACAAATGTATAAAGATGTTTTTTATTGGAAATTGTATGTAAAATGTATGTAAATTTTTGTAAACTATTATTTGCTAAACATCACAAATTATAAATGAAATTTTGAAATTTTAAAATTTATTTTTTGTTAAATTTTTAGTATATATGGTTCATAATGTCTTAAATTACAATTTGTAAAAATATGTTCATATTCTACAGATGATTTCCAATAAAAAACAGTTTCATACATTTGTCCCAAAAATCAATACTTTTTCAGAAAAAAAATCACGAATCTCATCATTGATCCAAAATAACGATTTTTTCAGACATTTTTGCACAATTAAGTAACTTTGAGAAGGCTGCCCAACTGGAGGCTTCGTATATTTTTTCCTTATAAAAAAACAAAAAAATAAGACTTTAAAAAGCCAATTTAACCTGCTCGATTTTTAGATATACTAAATAGTATGTTTAAATCGATCAAGTAAGCATAAAAATCAGTATATTATAATTTGCAAAAGTTCAGGTGAATTCTGCATCTAATTTCCAAGAAAAAGTATTCTATTAAGTTTTAACGAAAAATTGATAGTTTTTGAGGGAAAAATTCATTAAAATATTTATTTAGCAAAAAATTTGGAAAATTCGAAAAATTCCATCACGTTTAAATCCTGACCCCTTTGACCTGGACCTCTAAAATTTTTTTTGTTTATTTTGGGAATCAAAGGTAACAGTTTCACAGATTTTCGACGAATTCTATTTTTTTGTTGGGTGAGTTGACGTGAAACGTCCCATATATATATATCTTACATTATATTGAAGTTAAATTAATTTTTTTCCGTTTCTCCAGTTCTCCAAATGAGCAATTTTTAAAATGGCAAAATTTTTCTCTTATAAGATTAGCAATTTTTATTGGATCCTATATAATTAGTACTTATTATTCATGAGATTTTTTTTGGTCTTATTTTTTGAGTCTCATTTGGAGCTTAATATCTGTGACTTTCGTTTTTTCTAATTATCTTTCTCATTATTACTATTCTCACTATCATTTTTTTGTTCACCCTTCCCCAAATCCCTCTCTCCCTCCTCCTTACCATCCCTTCATCTTCTTCCCTCTTCTCTCTTTCTTTTTCTTTCCGCCCTTTGTTCTTCGCTTTTTCTCACTCTTTTTTCTATCTGAATCATTTCAAAATTTGAATTCTTTTGTTCACAATACATTTTCATGATCTTTTTTTGTTGTGCTAATAAGTGCATTTGTGAGTTTTTTTTAGAAGTATATATTTAAATTCAGTATTCCGTATGTATAAAATACATATGTGAAGATATTATAATTAGAAATAAACACGAAATCTATTTTTAAGCATGTTTCACGTAAAAAGGTTATTTTTAATTTCATCGTTCAAATTCATAGTCATATATTAAGGTCAAGAATCTAAACATAAGAGCCGTTCTTTAATGTTATTACACGTTACACGTAACTCGTTACACGTTTTAAAAATTTTTCGATGTCTACTGAATTCATTATCCAAACGATACTAAAGTTCGAAATTATACGTGATACTCACGGTCACCTATGAAGCCGAGCTTCATTTTCGACTTCTGTGAATTGTGCCTTACAATTGACATATAATTTAGGACGTTCTTTACTTTTTTCCCTAGGTAAAAAATATACTATTTAAAGTGAAATATTCTTGGAAACAAAACTTAAGTTTTTTGCTGTTTTTTCAATGTTTCTGTTTCTATATCATCACTACATATTCTTTAGTTTCACTGATTTTAAGTATAAAGTAAACCTACGTTTAAAATTTTTTTTTTTGTTTTTGCTATTTTCATTTTAAATATTAAACTACATATATTTGCTCTGTATTGAAAATTGGTGAAGTTAATTATATATATGTAATGTAACAGAAATTTATCGAGAATGAGCATGTACATTTAGCGGAAAGGATATTTTTCCGAATGTGTATCTCAAATAGCAGCGCTGCATATTTTACCAGACGTAAGAGGACTTCGAATCATGCATTGAGTTTCGCATAATGATTTTGTTTTTTGTATAGCTTATTTATGCAAAATTAAAATAATAACTAAAAATCTCTTTATTAGATAAAATATTTTCGTTCTATTAAAATACAAAATATTTAAAAAATTATTTTTTTATAGTTTTCATCTTACTTTTCCAAAGATGAAGAAAAATTGAATACGCGTTTAGTTATCATTACAGCTGAAAGCTATAAAAATTTCTTCGCTGAACAGATACGAAGACCGTTCATGATATATATATACTAGGGGGGGTTCCCCCCTGCTCGCTCCGCTCGCCAACCCCCCGAATACACACTACTGACAGTCAATTTCAAAGTAAATAGAAGAGTAGGACATAATGAATCTAAATTTTATATTTGCGAATGTGAAAAAAGTCCAATAGAAAACATTGATACATAAAAATATAAGATATGAAGTTATAGAATTAAAATCAATAAAAAAAAAATGATTTAACGCGACATTCAAATGTTCACAATGAATCAAACTTATATATTTTTGAAATGAATAAAAATAGAGTAGTAAATAACAATAAATTTTCAAGTTATGATTGTATATAATATTAATAATAATTATGAGCGAATAATAAAAAAAAGAATAATAGAATAAAGAAAATTTTATACATATCGAGAAGATGCAAAGAAAACGCTCCCTCTCTGCATTTTTTATTTTTGGGCTTGAGACCAACATATATAAATATATGGCTGCATTGAGTTTTTTTTTTATTGTAGCTAAAAGAAGCTTACATTTTCATTTTTTATTGTCGCTAAAGAAGCCTACACTTTTTTTTCATTGTCGCTAAAAAAGCTTACAAATTTATTTATTATTGTCGCTGAAGCATACAGATCTATTGTTTGTTGTCGCTAAAAAAATCTCATATAAGCATACAAATTTATTGTCTGTTGTCGCTAAAAGGAGCTTACAGATTAATTTGTTATTATTACTGAAATAATTTTATAGACTTATTTTTTATTATCGCTATTAGAAACTTACAAATTTATATTTTATTGTAGTTATAAAAAGCTTACATATTTATTCTTCATTGTCGCTAAAAAAGCTTGTACAGTTGCTTTGTATTTTTACTAAAAAAAGTTTAAATAATTTGAAATATTTATTTAATATATCGTTAAATTTCATTGTCGCTAAAAGAAGCTTACAAATTTATGTTTTATTACAAATTTTTTTTGTAGTATATCAATATTATTTTATATTTTCTATTTTAATGATAATTAATTTGTTTTTCTGTAACCTTGAAAAATAATCATTTTATATTGAGAACATCGTATTTATTAATGTAATGAAATAAAAATATTAAATTATTCAATTTACCTCATTTAAAATTATTTCATTTGCTAATATAAGTTCTTCTAACTCCATGTTTTCATCATTTAATACTTTAATAAATTCTAATGTTTTTACTTTTAATATATACACTCGACGGACATTGATTCGTGTGGAACATTTTAAAATTGTACAATGCTATTGGATAATACTGTTGTATCGGTTATTCTCATTGGAGGATTTCAAAAACGTTCTACACGAATTAATGTGCGTCGAGTGTATGTGATATCTATAAAATTTTTAAATGTATATGCATATAATATATTATTATAATTGTTTTTACTATTTTCTTCTATTTCTCCAATAATTTCTAGTTTTGTTCCTCTTTCCCAATTCACATATTCATTTTCTAATTTATTTAATGAAACGTCTAATTTATATTGTCCATCCGTTATAGTTCCGATGTATTCTAATTCATTTTTTTTGTGCAAAAGAATAAATGAATTTGTTAAATACTTTTGTATTTCTGAAAAATAAAAAATTATTTATATTATTATTTTTTTTTTTCAATAATATTTAATTACTTATTAATCCAGGTCTTAATTTTATTTCTTTGAAATTTATTTTAATTATTTTGTTATTTTTCAATATGTTGTATTCGCCTAAATGAATAATATTCGAATAATATTTTAATGTTAAGAGCATGACGAAGCTGCGCGCCTCCTAATAATATTGCTAATCCTAACTTATGAATAAACGATGCGTTTAATCGAGTTTTTTTACTACAAAGAAAAAATTTGTAAGATTAAACTCTAGTGCAGACAACTCAAGAAATCCACCAAAATATTATATATAAAAAGTTATACTAGAAACTTTCAATGTATCGTATTTTAAGGTTAGGTTTGTTGAGTTTGATATCTAATTTCCAATCCAAGGTCATAAAAAAATAACAAGTCTAAATGATTTTTTATCTTATCAAAAATTATTGTATTAACATAGCTTAAGTGCGGACAAGTCATTATATTTGTTCAATTTATGAATTGGAAAAGATATTAAGGAAATAAGAAAAGCAAAACTCGATTGTTGCAGCTCCGACATCCCGTTAAGGCGACTACGGAAGTTCGGTTGGATTTCATTTTGTAGTTTACAAATTACTCTTTCAGTTTCTAAAATTTTTTGGATTTTTTAATTTTCCACCATTTATTATAATCCGTAGAATGGTGGAAAATTAAAAAATCTGAAAAATTTTACATATTGAAAGAGTAATTTGTAAACTCAAAAATAAAACCTAACCTAAAATCCGAAGTCGCCTTAAGACATAAATATTATTTTCTTCATTGTATCCTTTTGCTTTTGATACATTAACATTCTTTAATAATATTTTCTGAAATATTAAAAAATGTTTAATATTATATTGTAATTAATAATATTGTATATTATAAAAATTTACTTCGTTTAATTTTAGATTTTTTTTGAATTTTTCAATAATTCCATCATAAACATTGCATTGAATTCTGAATCCTTCAGAATTATTTATTATGAATTTCAAAATCCTGAAATCAGTTTGTTTTTGTTTGTTAACAAAAGTTTGTTCTTCGGAAATTTCTTCAATATATGCAACCAGAGATCTATTATATGTAATCAAAAATATTTATAACATATATTATGTTTTTGATTTTTTTAATAAAGTTTTTAATACATACGTTGATTGATCTCCTATTACAATTTTAGTTTTTAAAAATTGCGTTGACGAAAACAGTATTATTTTTTTTTTTTTTTTGAAATATGATCTTGGTATTTATCATCGTTTTTTCTTTTTAAATTTTTTTCACTCATTAATTCTAGAAATAAATCATTTAATAATTTAATAAATGTTCATGATAAATAAGTTGATTATACATTTCTTATAATGTATTTTTTTTTAAAAAGTATTATATAAATATAAAAGTAATTAAATATAATAAATAAGATATTATTTTTATATATTTATTGTATCAATTTTTTTAATGTTATTAATATATGGGTGATTCTATTCGAACGGGTCAAATTCAAATTTTGAAATAATAGAAAATAAAGGTGTTCATTTTAAAAATTTTACTCAGGTTTTTTTATGGTTCTATCTAATAGAAAAATATCCCAAAGTAGCCAAGCTGTCCATAGGTTATTCCCAGAAAAACTGATAGATAAAAAATATACTGATACAGAGGAATTACTTTTATTCCAGGGGAATTACTTTTTTTATTACCATCACTTGATATATTATTTTCTAATAATATTTATGTCGAACAAAGATTCTAAACTATCTGAAATACTTTAGAATTAGCTATTACCATATATGGATGAATTTTTAAAAATAAAAAACGACGAGTTACAGCAAAAATATGTATTTATAAACATTATTAGAAGAAAGTTAAAGAACAAATATATTCATACTTGAGAAAGTTTGCTTTTTAAAAATATATAATAACATTATTTTTGTGTTTGGGAGTGGAGTTAAATGTACTTGATGATAAAGGATTAGTAGGAAGTTCGCCACGTCCATGTGTAGAAACCATTTTATTACCAATACAATCTAAAATAATATATTATCAATTTATAGATTTTCCAATTCAGATTTTTCAAAGACCTTCATTTAAATTCAAATAATTATATACTTACATTGATATCAACGACAAACTCTTCATCAAGGTTAATGACAAACTGATATTTTCATTTTCTGAATACTACGATGTAACCTTTGATTTCGCTTTATTTATTTGTAGTATATACGTAGTATATAGTGTAGTATGTAAATATGACTACAGTGATTGTTTACAAAAAGATTTGAGAATGTGCTTACTTTGTGAGTGCATCTCAAAAAAGGCAGGGGAATTATATGCCAGGGGAGATTACCTGATAATTTGAATTAAATTTTTACCGAGTAAACAGTCTCCAACATTCACTGCTATACAAACTTTTTTAGTTGTACATTACTACTTTCTTAAACGTCTATTACGTATTTGAATATGCGCTTATATCATCTGTGACAGTTAAATGTTTAAAGCCAGGGGACTTATCGTAGAAAAGGTAACTTAGCTTCCATAAGTGAAATGATGTTTACACGTAAACAAAAATGTATTCTATGATCAACAAAGCAATTTTTTAGCGAAATAAACATAAAATAACAATATTTCCATGTGATAGGAATAGCTTATATTTTCATAAGATTCAAATATAACATTTTTTATTATTATTGCTTTTTATCTATGAAAAAATATACATTTTTTTTATAATAACAGAGGGTCAAAAAAAATTTTTTTTTCAACTTTTCTGCTGAAATGTATGTACGGATGGAAAAAAATAGTTTTTGATCTTTCAGAAGTATTAATTCATCTATCCTGTATCTCTACAACATTAAAAAAAAATTTTATATATGATTACAGACAGGGGAGATTACTTTTTATACTTTCTTAGGGTCCCTACAAAAGCTACATTGAAATTTGCGATTAGAAAGTCAACGGATCATAAAGTTGCAACCTAAAAGTATATGAAAAATTTGTGGTTAATAATATTTGAACCTTGTATTGATAGTTTATTAAACGATTACATGTGATTACCCGTTAGAATAGAATCACCCATATACTTTACATTTTTATGTATTTTTATGTGACGTCTTTTAGATGGAATCCTTTTCCACAAATGTTGCAAATATTATTATTATTAGATGCATGGCTTTGTAAGTGTCTTATTAAATGTTCATTTCTTATATATTTATTTTTGCAAATAGAACATTCTAATTTTTCAGGTTTGTTATATTTTTTTTTAAATGTCTTATATAACCTCTTTTATATTTTAATATTGTTCCACATATATAACAAATATATATTTTTGATGAATGAAATTTCTTATTATGTTTCAATAAATGGTTATGTCTTTCAAATGATCGATTACATTTAGTGCAAGTAAACATATTTATTGCTTAATTAATATAATAATACTTATTATATCATATATAGCGTAATTTAATATTTTTTAATATTATTAAGTTTTATTATTTATAACTTATGTATAATTTACTATATGCATATATATTTTATTAATAATTTTTAAATTTTTTACTTAAATTTTTTTATTTAAAATATACGCAGTTATTATACTTTTTAATTATTATTAAATGGGCCATGTACAAATTACGTGCAGGGTTGTAAATTTTTCCATTTACCGAGTAAGCAGCTGGTAAATGGTCGGAGTATTTACCAGTTACTGGGTGACTAGATGGTAAATAGTCTAAACAGTTCCCAGTTACTGAGCAAGTAACTGGAAATGGTCGAACCATTTACCAGTTACTGGGTGAGTAAATGGTAAATAGTCTCACCAGTTTCCAGTTGCAGAGCAAGGAACTGGAAATGGTCGACCCATCTACCAGTTACTAGGTGAGTAAATGGTAAATGGCCGGACCATTTACCAGTTGCTGAGTGAGTAAATGATAAATGGTCAAACCATTTACCAGTTACTAGGTGAGTAAGTTGTAAATGGTCCGACTATTTACCATTTCCTCACTTAGTAACTGGTGAATGGTTTAACCATTTCCAGTTACTCACCGAGTAACTATCAACTGATCCGACCATTTACCATTTACTCATTTAGTAACTGGTAAATGGTTCGACCATTTACCATTTACTTACTCAGTAACTGGTAAATGGTCCGACCATTCAACATTTACTCACCCAGTAACTGGTAAATGGTCCAAGCATTTACCAGTCGCTCTGTAACTGTTCCGACCATTTACCATTCACCCAGGTCGTAACTGCAAACTGGTTGAATCATTTATCATTTACTCACCCGCTTACTGCGAACTGATTCGACCATTTACCAGTTACCAGAGTTGTAAATAAGGAAATAGTTTTTTTATTTGAAATGCTGAAGTAATTGAAAATATTCGCACCATTTACCATTTACAGTGCAAGTAAATGGTAAATGGTCTGACCAGTTCCCAGTTACAGAGCAGGTAACTGTGAATCATGAAATCTGAAATTTGGTCTATAATTCAAATAATTTTTAAATATTTTAACATTACGATTAAATGATTCTACTTTACATCTACAAAACAATCGTTATCTAAAGCATGCTATTATGAATAATGGTTTCAAACTATATTCGAGCATGATTATACTTGGCGATTAAATAATAATAAAACAATCTAATTTTTTACAAAGATTTAGACGATGTTTACAAGTAATAGTTAAGAAACTAGTCACTACAATTATATATATCGCCTTTTACACTCGAGAAGGCCATCTCTTTTTAGTGAGGTCTGGAGCGATGCCGTTCGTATACAAAGCTTTGTACAAAATTTGCGTATTCACAAATTGAGTTACTTATTTCATATCACAGACGAAATCGTGTATACGAGGCTTGGGGTCAGTTCACTGATTAATGACAGTTTTTCTAATCAATAGGTAGCGTCGTTCTATGACGCACGCTGAATCTGGTTTATATTTACGGCATAACACGTCTTACCAATTGTTATATAATTTGCATGTCGCCGCAAAAACAGTTGCAGCTTTATTTATGTCTTAGAACATTATGACAAACTACCTTCAATGAACCGACAGTGACTTAGTACTTAATATCTTTTTTTACCATACTGATAAATTATTTTTACATATTGTTTACAATTGCATCATACAGATTTAAATAATATAGGTTTTTATAACTCAAGAATTATTGATTTTACTTTTATTTTAGAGTATTATCGCAATCTTATTGCTTGTTTTACTAATTCTGTTGTGAATTTAACGTAATCAGAAAAATTGTTAAATCGTGCTCGAATATAATTTCAAACCATGATATGTAATCATATCCATACAGACATTTCACATAGTTTTTATAATAAGAATTATATTTGTATGCAATGTAAGTCTAAACTTTAAAAGTAAGGTAATACACATATTTTATTATTATACTATTCGTTATGTTAAAGGTCAGTTTTAGACGAGGTTTTAGACATTTTTTACTGATCGAAAGTAGCGAAAGGAGTAATTTCGTTTATTTTCAATAAAAATGTATATCGGAATTGCTTTTACTTGTAAATATCTATTCATTTTAACAAATGAGATATAGAAGCGTGTAAATTCGTTAATATTCAAAGAATGAGCCAAAAAAAATAAATAAAAACTAAATATCTTTTTTAGCTATTTTCGATCGGTAAAGTTGGTCAAAAGCTGATCTTTAATTGGAAAGTGTCACCATAAAATACAATGCAAGTTGAATGAAGTAGCCAAAATAAGAACTTCTGACCCCGGACAAGATGCTTGGGGTCTAATGGCTCCACTAAATTTATCGAGTATGATAATATTATAATGTTCGAAGACGTATTTATAATATTAGTGTAATTATAAGGGCATAATGATGCTTCCCCTTCTGATAATATTTCTAATCCAAGTTTATGAGTAAATAGTGAATTTAATCGGTTTTTTTTCACTTCAAAAAAAAATCGGTAGGATTCAACTTGAGTGCGGACAACTAAAGAAATCTAACAAAATCTTATACTGAAAAAGTTATATAAAAGTTTTCAATTTATAGTATTTTAAGGTTGGGATTATCAACTTTGATATCTAAATTGCGATCCAAGTTCATAAAAAAATAACAGCCCCAAAGGATTTTTTATTTTAACTAAAGTGATTGTACTAATATAGCTAATGTCAAAATTTGTCAAAATTTAAAGAAGAAGACAAAAAAATTAAAAAAGTAATAAATATATTTAAAAAATTTTTTAGATTGAATAAAATATGTTAGAGCTCCCATGTGAGATCACATATGAGATCGCACACAAGATTGCATATGAGATGTCACATGAAATCGCCTATGAGATCGCATATGAAATCGAATGTATATTCGTTAAATTTTTAAAATAAAATAAATATATGTGCGATCTGACATGAGATCTCACATATATTTATTTTATTTTTAAATTTCAACGAATATGTATGAGATTTCATAGGCGATTTCATATGAGATCCCACATGAGAGCTCATACAAAATTTTCAGTAGGGATGATTTTTCTTGGCTTGTTCTTGAAATTTATACATATTTACACTCTTACGATTCTCATTTATTTAAAATAAGTTCATACCTATAAGTACAATCGGTGGTAGCGCAGGGGCTAAGGCTCTTGGCTCATGCTGTAGTAGACCGGAGTTTAGTCTCTGGGAAAATTTTGGAAAAATATTTCTGAATTTTTCTTTGTGAAATAGAATTAGGAGACCAGGAAAAACCAATTAAAAATTGTCCCTGGCCAATAAAAAATTACTGGTCTCAGTCCACAGCGATCAAGAGACCCACTGTCAATAAAATAGAGGAGAAGATGATATCTCCAATCCCTAGTGGAAATATAAAATGTGCATTACTGTTTAAAATAGTTTTGAATTATTAAAAACTGTTTGAAACTGTTCAAAATAGTTTATAAGTGTGAAATTTTTGACATTTAAAACAGTTATAAAAAGTTTTCAATATTTTTGAACAGTTTTGAGCAGTACAGAATAATTTTAAACTAAAGTGAACATTTTCTCGTATATATTATAAAAATTTTAATATATATAGATAGATACTATTTATTGTATATCATATTATTATACAAAGGGCGTGTAATACAATTCATAAATATAATATTAAGTATTGCACATAAACAATGAATAAATGTAAAAATATTGCACATAAAACAATGTATAAATATAAAATATTGCACATAAAACAATGTATAAATACAATATATTGCAATTGATATCACAGTCAGTTACTAAACCTAATAATACTGAATAAGTAAGTCACAACAAAAGAAGTGATATCACAGATATAAAAAAAAAATATAGTAAAATACACGCAATCCTATAAATTAAAAGTCAGTCATACAATATCTATCAGTCATAGTATATAAAATTTTTAATTTAAAATACAAAATGAAAAATGATAAATAATGCAATAAAATAATAAAGCGTATGCAGTAGCACAAAAACGCAGTCAAAATAATAAAAACAAGTAGAGCATTCACTCATTAACCATTCAGCCAATAAATACAATCACACCTTAAGCCTATATAAGGGACGTCACATTATAATAAATTAACATATAAATAAAAAATAAAACTTAGTTTACTGAAGGTCGAGCAAGTACCCCCTCAGAGCCGACTTAAACCTGCTGAGCGATGGAAGACTCCTTATATCAGCAGGCAGGGAGTTCCAAAAATGCGCACCCTGAACCTGAAAGGAATTCCTTCCAGTCTCAGTACGCATGTAGGGCACCGCGAAATCCTTAATCTCTCCCCTAGTGGCTACCCTAGGTACATATCTAGTGAAGAGACCCACTAGATACTCGGGAGTATTCATGCGCACGATTTTGTACATAAGTACAGCCATAAAATACTGTCTCCTCGCATCAGTACGCAGCCAACCCAGCGCAGCTCTATGTGGAGAGATATGATCGCCCATTCTCACGCCTAATACATATCTCACACATGAATTTTGTAGTCTTTGTAATCGTCTTTTCAACCCCTGTGAGGCATCGAGCAGAACTACTGAGCAGTAATCGAGATGTGGAAACAGCAGGGCGGTTGCGAGTTGTTTGCGCAGAGCCTCAGTGGTATACCGACGAAAAACCGTAAGCCATACATAGTTCTATTAAACTTCTTAGTCAGCATATTAACATGTGGCTCCCATGATAGCTTAGAGTCAAGCACAACACCAAGGCTCGTAACGGTATCAGAGAAAGATATGCCGACACCATCCTCAAGCTCAATCGTCCTTGGCTCACCAGCATAAAAGTCATTAATAAATCGACCATTGCCGAAAACGATCGCTTTAGTTTTGTTTGCATTTAGTGTGAGAGAAGCATCAACAGCCCACTCCGACACCGCCTTGGCCGCCCTCTGTAGAATGCGAATACCTTCATGCACATCCTCATAAGAGACCTGCGTATAAATTTGCAGGTCATCTGCATATAATAGGTGCTCGACACAACCGGGGTCAAGGGTGTCACGTATGTTATTAATGTAAAGGCAAAACAACAGAGGCCCCAGCACTGAACCCTGCGGAACTCCTAAATTGGTTGTTAGCCAATTCGATTCCTCTTTTAAATGCGTGAAAACCATTTGTTTCCTACCTGATAAATAGGAGCTAATCCACTTGAGTGCAGCCCTGGAAAACCCCATCGATCTCAGCCTTGCAAGTAATTTGGAGTGAGAGATCGTGTCGAATGCCTTACTAAAGTCAAACAGAAGTAGTAGCGTGACAAGCTTCTTATCTAGACCTGATCTTATGTCGTCAGTAAGTTTAAGTATGGCAGTCTGCGTTGAGTGATGCTTTCTAAAACCAGTCTGCATAGAGTCAAGTATCCGATGTGTCGTAATATACTCTTGCAATTGGTCATGAGCAATCTTCTCCAGGACCTTTGAAAGAAAACATAAGATTGCTATGGGCCTAAAATCTTTAGGCATTGTTGGTGCAGGACACTTTTTTAATGGCACAATGCGTGCACGCTTCCAAAGGCAAGGGAAGACCCCCGTGCAAAAGAGGAATTGAACAGAGTCACAAGATGTTCTCCGATAAACGGTAAAGCCTTGAGTATCACGCTCTGCGGAATGCCATCCTCGCCACAAGCCTGTGATGAAAAATGCGAAATTGCAAGGACCACATCAGTAACATTAATTGGTTTGAAGGCAAAGCCACTTTCACTACATTGGGAAAGAATTCTCTTACATTCCTCATTGTCATCGTGCGGCGAGACTGACACCCCCGCAAAGTGCGCATTAAGCTCATCCGGAGTAAATCCATTCAAGTCCCCTTGAGGTCCGGACAAGAGTCCCAGGTCTTTTAACTCCTTCCAGACATTACCTTTGGCAAGAGCTTCGAACAGTCTGTTATGATAGTAAGTAGTCCTAGCTTGTTCAGTCTGCTCGTCAATCGTTTTACGTAGTTGCAGAAATTCAGAGAGATATCTCTCATCCTTCGTCCGTTTGTATCTTCGATACGTGGCATCTCTCTTGCACCGCATCTGCGACAATCCTTTGTCTATCCACGGAAACTTATCTTTACCAATTTTAAGTGTTTTTAGCGGCGCCAGATTATGTATTGCTGCCGTAAGATTGTCACAGAGGCAGTCAAGTGCAGATTCCGGGTCAACTGTACCAACTGTAAATGGCATCCAATCACAGCCGGCCAGACTCTGTACTAATAACGTCGGACAAATATCTTTATAGTTTCTATACTCAATTGCTTTTTTATCTGTTATGACATGACTACAGGAAATACATACATCAATTAAGTTATGCCGACTGTGAAAATTCGCCGGTAAGTTTCGTGCGTCAAGTACTGTGTCATTATCGTCAACAAAAATCAGGTCAATCCAAGTGTGAGACGTCGGAGTGTGATGCGTGGCACCGTGCTGGACCAGCTGCAACGAAAGCTCAGCCGATAACTTGTTAAGAAGTTTGGCATCACTGCTCTCACGCAGGAGATCGGCATTCAGGTCTCCCATTATAATTTTATGAGAGTATTCAGAGGCATAATTTCTCAAAACATCTAAAAAGTTTGTATTTTTAATAAACGAAATAGCAGGAGGCCGATAAATAACAGAAACCAACACGGGTTCAGAGTTGCCCATTTGCACAGAACAGAAAATATATTCAGGCACCTCCGGTTTACCCTCACTATGAATAGTTTGAGTATCCGAAGTAGCCAAAATAGTGCATTTTAGATTGTTTTTAATATACAAGGCTACTCCTCCACCGCGCAGGTTTCTGTCCTGTCTGAATACTTTATACCCCTTGACCCGAATGACGTCATCTGAAACAGACGGACCCAGCCAGGTCTCAGCAACCCCAAATATGTCGTAAGAAGGACTACCACTTAGGAACTCACGCCCCTGTCCAATGTGAGCTCTCAACGAAGTCACATTCAGAAAGCACGCTCGCAGCTCACCCCTCCTCCCTGTACGACCCTCAAGGGAGGCCCGGCACAGTCATTGGGGAGAGGCCACATTCGATGTTACTCCGTCTTTAACTAAAACTAGGTTTGTCTCTACATTTTGTTGCTCGAAAACTTTGCTACATATGTTAATCGAAGGAGTTTCTGAGTTTTTTTCATTTACATTTAAATTTACATCATTAGATTCTTTATTATTAATCAATTTATCTAAGTCATTTTCGTTGCTAAAACTATATGCCCTCTCCCCTCTCTCCCTCCTCACCAGAAATTTGCCACGTCTATGCCAAACAAATTTAAAGCCTTTTTCCTTGGCATACTTTTTTAATTTTTTAAAATTTACATATTTATCTTTAGGCATAAATTCGTTTATGAATATCAAATTATGATGTTTAAAAGTGGACAATTTACTGAGGAAGGAGGGATCAAGATCTGCAGATGAAAAACCCGTAAATTGTCGTTTAGCCTCAAATACCTTCTGCGCCAGGTCCTCCTCAGAGAGTCTCACCAGCAATGAGAACGCACCCCTCGGACCGCCACCGATCCCACGTTCTGCAGACACCCCGTTCCTATCATCATTTTTAGTGATATAAAATTAATGAACACTGTTTGAAATCATTTCGAAATTTTTGAAACTTTTTGGAACTGTTTAAAAATGTAGGTGTTGAAAACTTTTTAAAACCATTCAGAACTGTTCAAGTTAATAAAAAATAGTTTATATTGATTTAAAATTGTTTTGAAATATTTTTAATATTTAAAATAATCTATTACTTTTAAACATAAAAAATTCAAAACTATTCAACACTGTTTAAAATTATTTCGAAATTTTCAAAACTTTTTGAAAGTGTTAGAAAATGTTTAAAACTGTTTATAACTGTTTTAAATATCCTAAATTTCGCACTGATAAACAGTTTTAAACAGTTTTGAACAGTTTTAAATATTTTAAACATTTTATATTTCCGCTAGGGATTACAAACAATTCTGATATTTATTCATATGAAAAAAAAAGAAATTTATTTTCAAACTATATTTGATCGATAAAGTATAGGTCTAAAGCAAACCCTTAAGCATTTTGTTTTGTAATAGGTAATTTATTTTTGTCCTTTTCGAATCAAAATCTCAACTTCATTATATATTGTGTCATGAAACGAATTTTCAAATTAGTATTATTAAAAAGCTATATAGTAATAAAAAGACATAATTTTTTTATAAATTATTGATTTTTTCAATAATATAGCATAAGAGAAAAAAATAATTTGACATTAGTGAGTGATGAAATAATCAATGATTGTTAATCAAAAACATGTATTATTTGTAAGATATTAAAAAAAAACAGGCACATTCGTTCTAAATTTATCCTAGAGCAGGTCGCTCATCTTTGTCCTTTCATATTAAAGAAACGAAATTTCATTTCCAATTGCAGAATAATTAAAAAAAAAGAAACCTTATTTTTCACCATAAAAATAGTTATTATACATTGTTTTGAAATGATATTAAATTACTATGTAAAAACTTCCTTTTATCACGGAATTTCACGCAAACTTTGTGACTACACAGCGTAAAAAGTTTTTTTAACTTTAAAGAAGCTGCTTTTAAATTGAATAAATGCGGTGCAAAGAAATTAATTCATTTGAGCCAAAGAAAAATCATTTTTAAATTAATGAAATAATTTTTAAAATGAAAAAAAAACTTGAAATATTCTTCAATACAATATTATATTTGAAAAAAAAAATTTTCGAATTTAGAAAAATATCTTTTTAACTTTGAGAAATTAGTTACTTCCAAAATAGTGTTGAAAGTCAGTAAAACTTTCTTAAAAACAATGCTAAATTTTTTATTAAAAAAATGTAATATTTATTTGAAATAATTTTTATTTAAGAATGAAAAAAATATCTTACGTCAAATAATTTTTTAATCCAAATACATAATTTTTAAATTAAACAAATTAGTTCATGACTTCGATAAAGCTATCTCTTTCCAACATCAGAATGTTTGTTGGTGCAAAAAAGCGGTGTAATTTATTAAATTTCTTTACATTAAAAAGAGGATTTTGAATTTAAAAATAATAATTGTCAGAATGAAGTAAATATGACTATAAAACTTTCTCATTTCAATAAAGTAATTATTATTTTGATTAAAAACGTATATTTCAGTAAAAAAACATTTCACAACAATTATTTATAAACATAATTACAAAAAATAAATTTTAATTAAAATCAACATTTAACTGTTATAAAGAAATATTTTTTTGAATAAAAAAATAATTCTTTGAATCAAAAGAGTTTCAGTAATTAAAAAAAAATTGAAATTTAAATTGCAGAAAAGAAACTTAAATTTGTTGAAACATTTACTTGAACTAATATTTTAAATTTACTTGTAACAAATTATTTCCATGCTTGAAAGTGATGTTTCATGTTTTCAAAATAATATATTCTTCTAAAAAAATTATTTTTAAGGCTTCAAAAATTAAAATATATTTTTAAAGAAAAATAATATTTATTCAATGAATAGTTACTTTTATTTGGTACGCAGAAATTAATTGATACGCAATATTTTTTATATTCATTAACATATTTTATCGAAGGAACAAAATTTTATTTTAATTATTTAATATGATTTTCATTTTGACATCAAGAGATATAAATTAAAAAAAAAATTAATAATTTCCAGTGTGAGATATTGTTAAGTTCAAGAAATATCTTATGTATCTTGAGATATATTATATTGATATTTAAAAATTTTATTTTCACTGACGGAATAAATGATATTGATAACAAAAATATTTCACCGATTACCCGAAACAATATATTCGATACAATAAAAATTTTTTCGTTACTAATAAATTTTTTTTCCAGTGTAGCTATTAAATCAAGTAACGTTTGTATCATCTGTCTTTTATTCTTATTATGGACAGATAAAGACAGAATTACGTTCAAGTAATAACCAGTACTTAAGTTAGGTCTATGAATAGGAGCCTAAGATCGTCTATGATAATAAAAATTTATATGGTTGGAATATACATTCTTAATAGATTAAAGTACAAATCTTATTTCCTTCATTAAGAAATAAGTTGATTGAAAATATAATTTTTTCTCATTTATTTTTCAATCTATTTTCAATTATAACAAATTTTATTAAAAACGGAGCAATTTATTTTAACATATTTTAACAATGAAAATAATACTTTAAATTTATTTAGAAATAATACTTTTAATCTTATTTAAATAATGAAAATAATTTTAATTTATAAAATTCATAGTAGAGGATTAAATATTTTCATCTTGCCTGCCAGAAATAAAATGTTGGCTCTAGAATAATCGCCTTTGTGACTCGAAGGATTACAGTGAAGTTGACAGTGGTGATTTTGAAGGAAGTAAAATCCGTTATTATCAAGTCCTCACAATCATCTGGCACAAAAGACACAAGAGTATCTTTTTTTTGTACTTTTCTGGTACATCGACTTTGTTCCAGATGCTTCTCGGGTTTGCGCACGCCGTATTCGCAAAATTTATATATATGTATATATATATATATAACGAGCATTTGGAACAGTATGTATTGCATCGTATGAATCAGAGTTGTGAATGAGGAAATGGTTTTTCATTTGAAATAGTCAAGTAATTGAAAATGCTCGCACCATTTACCATTTACAGAGCAAGAAAATGGTAAATGGTCGGACCATTTACTAGCTACTGGGTGAGTAAATGGTAAATGGTCTGACCATTTAGAGAAAGTAAATGGTAAATAGTCTCACCAGTTCCCAGTTACAGAGCAAGGAACTGGAAATAGTCGGACCATTTACCAGTTAGTGGGTGAGTAAATGTAAATGGTCGGGTCGTTTACCAGTTGCTCAGTGAGTAAATGGTAAATGATCGGATAATTTTCCAGTTACTGGGTAAGTAAATGGTAAATAGTCGGACCATTTAACAGTTACTGGGCGAGTAAATAGTAAATAGTTGGACCATTTACCAGTTACTGGGTGAGGAACTGAAAATGGTTGGAGCAGTTCGCAGTTACTGGGTGGGTAACTAGCAGAATCAATTAGTTGGCAGTTACCGGCTGGAAAACTGGTAAATGGTCAAATCAAGCAGTTAGCAGTTACCGGGTGGGTAACTGGTAAATGGTTGGACCATTTACCAGTTACTGGGTGAGTAAATGGTAAATGGTCGGGCCATTTACTGTTTACAGAGCAAGTAAATGGTAAATGGTCTAACCAGTTCCCAGTTACAGAGCAAGTAACTGGGAATGATTGGACCATCCACCAGTTACTGAGTGAGTAAATGGTAAATGGTCGGACCATTTACCATTTACAGAGCAAGTAAATGGTAAGTAGTCTAACCAGTTCCCAGTTACAGAGCAAGTAACTGGAAATGGTCGGACCATTTACCAGTCACTGGGTGAGTAAATGGTAAATGGTCGGACCATTTACCATTTACAGAGCAAGTTAATGCTAAATAGTCTCACCAGTCCCCAGTTACAGAGCAAGAAACTGGAAATGGTCGGACCATTTACCAGTTAGTGGATGAGTAAATGGTAAATGGTCGGACCATTTACTAGTTGCTGAGTGAGTAAATGGTAAATGGTCGGATCATTTACCATTTACTTACCCAGTAACTGGTAAATGGTCTGACTATTCACCATTTGCTCACTTAGTAACTGGTAAATGGTTTGACCATTTCTATTTGCTTACCCAGTAACTGACAAATGGTTCGAGCATTTACCATTTACTTACTCAGTAACTGATAAATGGTCTGACCATTTACCATTTACTTGCTCTGTAAATGGTAAATGGTGCGAGCATTTACCATTTAGTTGCTCTGTAAGTGGTAAATGGTGCGAGCATTTTCAATTACTTGACTATTTCAAATGAAAAACCATTTCCTCATTTACAACTCTGATTACGTGGGGATATTTTCATTACATACGACTTTTCATTATTTATATGTAAGGGTCTGTATTTTTTTTTTTTTTCTAATTTTGACCCCTTACTTTATTTAACGTTTTGTTAATTAAGTTGGGCTAGAATAATAAAAATTACATTTAAAAACAATTTTTTATCATAGAATTTTTTCATTTATTAATAAATGAATATGATAATCGTTAGTTTTAAATCGTAATTTCATAATCTTAAAATTTTTTCATTTATTAATAAATGAATATGATAATCGTTAGTTTTAAATCGTGATTTCATAATCTTAAAATTTTTTTTATTTATTAATAAATGAATATGATAATCGTCAGTTTAAAATTATAATTTCTAATCTTAAAATTATAGTGTTTATAAAAAATCATATGTATTAATACGTATTTCTGTATCATTAGTCTTCTTTGTATTTATTTATTTAGAATCATGTAAGGACAATATTCTTATAGTAATATAAACTATCATGTGAATATATATAAATATATAGATACCAGTGAGAATATGTAGACTTATACAAATTATGTATTATTATACAAAATAAAGTATATATAATTGTACATAAACTATGTATAATTGTATATAATCCGTGTTGTAACGAGGATAGCGAATTACGCATATACTGTGTGATAGTATGCGCATATATCTGTCCTCGTTATAAGTTGCACAGCACAACGTGAGTTTTTGGATTTGCGAGTATAGGAGTGAGATAGAGAGAGTCTGTTTCAGTTGCGTAGAGGGCTGGCTGTTGTAGAGAGCGCACGCAATGCATGATGGGGGAATTTAAACAAGAGAGGAAAGCGAACGGGTCGCGTAGAGAGAGTTAGGCTGCCATCTTGGGTTTTTGGTCGTGCTTGAGCGTCGGCTGTTTCCTTGGAATAATAGATATAAGAATCGTCTTTCTGGTTTGTGCGAATCGTTCATGGGATTGAGGTGACGTTTCACTTGTATTGTGTGCATTTTTGTTTGCTGGAAGACAACCACGTGGGCGTCATTTGCAGTTTCCCGTATTGGAATTGGCGGTCCATATAATAAGGAGAGCGAGAAAGACAGCAGGCTGCACCGCGTGTCTACGGTCTTTATTATAAACTCTGCTACGCGGATCAAGTAAGAGAGAAAAGAAATAGGAAGACTCTGTACTCATCTTGTCAAGCTTAAGAGTCAGCTGTATACCGACACAGTTACCTGTTTTACCGAATCTATTTAAAATTTATTTTTTATAAAAACTAATAGCTTCAGGCAGAAATAAAGAGATGGTTTCGATTCGTGTAATAGAAAGCAATATTTTCTCTAATAAGAATAATTTAATTCCACCGCTTTATTTTCAAGAAAAGTTGGAATAACTTGAAAATCCCATTATTTGACACTAATTTCTAATTTTTTAATTTATTCCAACTTTTCTTAAAAACGAAGCAATAAAATTAATTCGTACTAATTAAAGAAAATATTACATTTTATTAAACATATCGAAACCATCTCTTTATTTTTGCCTTTTGTTGCTAATTTTGGGAAAAAAGTCAATTTTTTAATTAGAAAAGGACAGAGATACAGCGGACTCTTAAGAGGAGGTAAGTCTGCAGACTTTTGCGTTTATCTTTCATATGTATGTGCGATAAATGCGAGGCGATAAAGACCGTCGTTCGCGTCAGTGATGCGTAGCTTGAGTTGGATTGGCTTAGCGATTGTTTCTGTTCAATGAACTTATTTAATTTTTATATTTGAAGTGATGCTATTGTAATTTTATTAGATTGTATTGATTTGAATTAATTATTTAAATAAAGTACTGTAGAATCAATATTGGTTCTCTATTGTTGCATGGTTTTGTTTCTTAGTGTATGAATCATATTGTGTCTCTATATCTGTTGAATTATATCTGTTGAACGGAATACACTCTTTCTTAATCGACAATATTCGATAGAGTTCTCGGGTACACACCGTGGGTTTCGTCGTGCCGGACGTCCAGAAGGCAGAACTTCTAAGCGAAGTTCTGCTGGATTCTTGAGTATTGTTTGATTGACTTTTATAGATTGAAGGAGATGGTCGAGATGGATCAGCTGCATTGCACTTGGTTGATTGACTGTAATCTGAAAGTCATTGGTTTAATGGTAAGTGCATGTGTACTTAAAGTGAGTACACGTGAAACCCACAAATATATTTATTTTATTTAATTAAATATATTCCCCGTTACAGTGTATAATTATATATAAATATAAAGGTAAACTCTTGTAAAATATTTTTGAACCTCCTTTTTCCATCTATGTAAGAGATCATAAGTTATTTGGACACTCTTTGTCCCCCTATCAACCTTACGTAATTTGTACACGGGTCTAAAATGAATATTAAAAATTATAAACTTTTCGATTTTAATAATAATTTTAATAGATAAAATTTTTATATTCAAATTAAGAGCAGACTGGATTCGCTGTTTTTTTCTAATTGATTAACATCGATTAATACTTGAGTAAATAGCAAAAAACTCAATTGTCACTCGGTCGGTATTAGATTGTACTCCAGCTTGGTCTTAAAAGAAGAATATTGTAACGCGATGAGTTTAAGTTTTAAAATTGAAATGTTTTAATTAATTATATTTTAGAAATAATTAATAATCATTTGTCATTATTTTTATTTTATACAATTATTAAAAACCTTGTTAATTTAAATACAAGATTTATATTCATTTTGGTAATCAATAAATATTTATATTTTTGATACAAGTTAAAATAATTCGTTTGTGTAATGATTGTTACATAAATATATTGTTTCTAATTCCATAAAATGTTGCCGAAAAATATTTATTAAATATTTTTTGAAACCTTCCGTAAAATATTTCTGTAACATTTATTTATTCAATATTACGATAAAAACTTTTCAATGGGTATCTTAGAAACATTTTTAAAATATACCATGAAAGGTTTTGTTGCAATATTTCTAATATATTTCAAGAAACTTTTCATTAAATATTTTCGAAAGATTTCGTGAAATTTAATTATGAATTTTGTAAAATTTAATTGCAAAATCTATTAGATAATTTGAAAACTTTACATGAAATGTTTCTTAAAACATTACATATAAGGTTTTCATTTGTTATAATTTATGTCGAATAGACAAGAAAGCAAGGAAATAAATTTAAAACATGTTTTTTTGCTATATATTAACATTACGAATATGCTATGCATTTCTATATTTACATTTATTAATGTTTTCATCTCTATATATAGATAAATATAAAATGTTATAAACATCCATCAAAGTTAAAAATACTTTTTTATAAGCATTTTTTCTTTATTGATAATATGTATGTTAAAAAAACGTTGCTAAGTGCTTTAGTGCAATGCTTTCTCATAGAGCATATTAAGTTTGAGCAATTTGATTTTATTTTTTTAAATGTGATTTTAATGTAAATATTCTTACTAACTGCATCAAAGTATGACTTAATATACACGGTCAAAAAAGGTTAGCTGTAAAATATAGCTAAAAAAATAGTTAAATATATAGCTGTATCGAGCTGTTTTTACAGCTATATCAATGTGTTTTTTTAGCTCTTTTTTATAGTTAAAAATGTACTTAATTTTATAGTTAATAATTTCGTTATCTACCGAAAATATTAATAGCTACCTTTTCAACTATATTTTATAGCTATTATTATAGTTAAAAAAAAAACACTTAAATTTTTAGTGTATTTATTCCAAAAGGTTAGCTGTAAAATATAGCTAAAAAAAGTTAAAGATATAGCTGTATCGACCTGTTTTTACAGCTATATCAATGTGTTTTTTAGCTATTTTTTTTAGTTAAACGTTTACCTAAATTTACATTTAATAATTTGATTATGTACCCGGTCGGAAAAAGGTAACTATAAAAAATAACTAAAAAAATAGCTGACTATATAGCTGTATCGAATGTTTATACAGCTATATCTCTGCTTTTTAGCTATTTTTTTATAGTTAAAAATTTACCTAAATATACAGTTAATAATTTGATTAGCTACCAAAAATATTAATAGCTTTTAACAGCTAAAAATACAGCTGTATTCTCAGTATTTTATAGCAGTATTTTCAGCTGTATTTTCGATATTTCACAGTTGTATTTTTAGCTGTATTTTACAGCTATATTTTTAGCTCTATTTTACAGCTATATTTTTAGCTGTATTTTCGGAAATTCACATAAAGATTATTTTATAATTTCACGGGATAATAACTTGTTAGTTATTTTCCTGTAAAAGAAAATTTCAAAAATGAGGCAAACCTCATAAAAGTCAGCTTTCTGATGATCGAAGAGCATCTACGATTCAGCAGGAAGTATCTTGCTCTTATATACCCGTGTCTTCGAAATTTGTCGATGGAATCGTAAAATTCAGAGAAACGCCACCTAACGGCGGGAAAATGAATTTACTTTTACGATTCCATCGACAAATTTGGAGGACGCAGATATATAAGTTCAAGATACTTTGTGCTAAATTGTAGAAGTTCTTTGATCTTCGGAGAGCCAACATTATGAGGTTTACCCAAGGTAGTCAACTATTGAAAGGACAAAAGCGGGACAGATGTGAACTTACTTCTGGTGACCTTTTTTTTTTTTTTTTTTTTTTTTTTAAGAAAAGGAAAAGGGTCGATTTTTATTAAAAAAATTTATTAATCCATTTGTAATATAATATTGATAGAGTTATGCATTTTTTTTTTAAAGTCATACTTTTCTGCTCCATGAATTTTTTTTAACAGCTCGGGATTTGTTTGTAACAAAGCACTGAATTCGGAACATGTTCCCATGTTATACTTTATCTCCAACATTGCACCCACCGTATCAGTTTTTAAAGTTGATTTTTCAGCTGTCCATAGCGCATTCATCAGTGAAAATACTCTTTCTGTCGGTGCGTTTGTACCCGGAATCGATAACACATACTGTACTATCAAACGACAATCATTAATAGGTGATCCAAGTTCTTTGAAATGCTTAAATACATTAACCCATCTCTCAGAAGTTGTGCAATTATTATTGGTCCATGCATTTAAATTTGCTTCTACATAAATCGATAGTCTGCATATTTCTGCATAGTCTGCATGACGATTAATATCATTTTTGCCGCCATGCGTAATTGAAAAATTTCCTCCGCACGTATTGCAATGCACATCTCCTTCTTTTTGTCCTTTGTGCAAGAAAGGAAATTCTTTTTGCAGATCAGAATTTAATTTGCACTCACGCTTTGGTTTTTTACTTCCAGATGCCATTATCTTTATTATTGTTAAATAACTCAATCAAAACTATTGATTTACATAAGAGTATCCGCCTAAAGATAAGAATAACCAAAATAAATGTAGAGAAAAATTTAAAAAAAAGAGTAATTTTTCTTTTTGTTACCTAAGTTTTTGAAATTTTCAAGTTTATAGACAGTATTTTGTAAAAACAGTAACTTATACTTCGATCTTGTCAAAATAAGCAGCTTGATACCAGTATTAACGAGTCAAGTTTATTCATGTTCGTATAGCAGACAACCAAAATTGACCTTTAAGTTGAGAAGAACCGATACTATGTGACGTGTCAATATTAGTTATAAAATGCGTCACAGTACAAGCGACTTACTTATACGCGCGTAATATGAATTTCAGAGGTTATATTCAACAATAAATGTTTTATTTTTATTTCACAAGAATAATTTTTTTTATTGAAAGTTATGGTGAATGCGGGACATGCGGGACACCACCTTAATTTTGCGGGACATTTTACGGGACAAATTTTAAAGCGGGACACAAGCTACTAATGCGGGATTGTCCCGCAGAATACGGGACGGTTGGCTACCTTGGGTTTACCTCATTTTTGAAACTTTCTTTTACAGGAAAATAACTAACAAGTAATTATCCCGTGAAATTATAAAATAATCTTTATGTGAATTTCCGAAAACACAGCTAAAAATACTGCTATGAAAATATAGCTGTAAAATACAGCTAAAAATACAACTGTATAATATCGAAAATATAGCTGAAAATACTGCTATAAAATACTGAGAATACAGCTGTATTTTTAGCTGCTGAAAGCTATTATTATTTTTGGCAGCTAATCAAATTATTAACTGTAAATTTAGGTCAATTTTAAACTATAAAAAATAGCTAAAAAGCAGAGATATAGCTGTATAAACATTCGATACAGCTATATAGATAGCTATTTTTTAGTTATTTTTTATAGCGACCTTTTTTTGACCAGGTAGATAATGAAATTATTAACTATAAAATTAAGTACATTTTTAACTATAAAAAAAACTAAAAAAACACATCGATATAGCTGTAAAAACAGCCCGATACAGCTATATATTTAACTATTTTTTTAGCTATATTTTACAGCTAACCTTTTTTGACCGGGATCTAAGGAAATTATATATTTGAAAAAAGTATATGTTTTTTTACAATGTGATTTCAATGTAAATATTCTTACCAACTGTATCAAAGACTGACTTAAGATCTAAGGAAATTACATATTTGAAAAAAGTACATGTTTTTTACAATTCTTTTTAAAAACTTGAAAAAGACAACAAAATGAATTGATTAAAACAAACATTTAGCTATATATTCATTTTTCTATTCTACCGCCTATTCTACTGTTTTTTCTCTCCATGTGACCATAGGGGGAAAAAAATCCGTGGAATGGAAAGAAGATGCTTGCGTATTAGGTCGCATAAACATAAACATAACCTCTTTAAAATTGTAGCTCATTCAGAGCGAGTTTCTACAATTTGTTTTAAAATGAATGAAGACGATTTGTATTTATAATTTAATTATTTTTGTTTATTTACTTCGTATCGCAACTCGCTTTTCCATTCTACAGTGGAATAGAGAATAGAATTCTATTCTTCGCATGAAACTTGCCGAATAGCGCTGATTGGTTGTTTCTATTACGCATTCTCTATTCGGCAGTCTCTTTTCTACTCATCTGACTGCACCCTGACATATTTCTTTTCTTTAGGGTGAATCGTATAAATGATGACATGTATTGAATTTTATGTTTAATTACAACAGTAAGCATCCATCTTTTTCAAATTCCATACTTAACCTAAATTATGTTACAAATAAATTTTATACATTTTAAAATTTATTTATTTAATTTTATAATTTTAAAATTGTAAATCATTATTGTAATTAGGAAAAAAATAAAAAATTTAACAATTTTAATATATCTTTTAGTAAAGTTTTTGAGAATTACTTGTCAATGTAAATACCAAACCTAATAATATAATTTTTGCAAAAAAATTATTCAATATTAAAAGATGATTTAAGAAGTTTGAGCTTAGTTTATTAATTTATTTTATAAAATTGTAGGAGTACAAAAATTAAAATAATGATATTGTTTAAATACCGAAAAAAGTAGAAATTAATAAGTTTCTTGTATCCAATTCTGTTAAAACATTGTCAGTTCGCGAAAAATGAATTGCATAAAATTGATGGTAACAATGTAAATTTGAAAGTTGATTTCTATAAAAATATTTTTTTTACGTAGTTTTTCATATTTCTTTTTTATTTGTAAAAGTTAAGATGATTGAACAAAATGTCTTCCTGGAATATAACCTGTAATAATTTGTATTGATCAAGTTTTAACAAAAATAGGAATCTCAAATATATAACTTTTAATTAATTTCATCGATAAAAATACTTCAAAAGCGTAATTGGATAGGAGGTTTTCTGTTTTTATCAAAATATATGTCAACAGGCAATGTGACATGATACAAAAGTTTTATAATTAATCACTAATAATTGAATGATAATGTTTTTTTAAGAAGTAAAAATCAAGTACAAAGTATTGATATTGTTAGATGAGATCAAAGAAAGTATATATTTCAGAAGAATGATAAATATTTTAAAAAGACACAAAGTAGAATTACCAGTAGATTGAAATCAAATTACAGATGTAAGATGCATAAAAATATAATTAAAATTTTCAAGAAATATAATTATTTGAAAATAAAATTCATATACTTTCCTTAGATCTTAAGACAGCTTTGATGCATTGGGTAAGAATAGTTACATTTAAATCACATTTAAAAAAATAAAATCAATTAAAATATTAAACAATGTAAATTAATTAACTGCTTATATTTAAAAAAAAAATGAAAATATATAAGATGTGATGTAGTTTTTAATGTAATAAAGCATATTATTACATCCGCATAATCACGGATGTATGAAAAATCCTTTTTGTGAAAAAATCTTTTTATTATTTCTATCTCTTTTCAATTGAATTTTTTTTTTGCTATAGACAGATAATTATGTTTATTTGCAGTTCTCTCTGCGAATAACATTAATAAATACATATAAGTAAATAAATAAATCTTTCAGTAATAAGAAATATGCTGTATTAAAAAATTAAATTTAATTTCTTGTAATAGTCTTAAGAGAAAAGCAGTAAGTTCGCGCGCCGTATACGCTACCTCAGCATTTTTAGGCGTGATAAGAAGATATCTTCTGTCACCAAATGTGAGATTTTAAAGAGTTTCTAACGGCCGAACTGACCAATGGGGCTCTTTTAAATTTTAACGAACTTGCATTTTTAATTCTAGATTTGTACCTTTCTTGCAAAGAAAAATAATTTTAATAAATCAGTCTGTAGTCTTACTGCTTACAGCTTACCAATCAATTTAACAATAAGAATAAGTAAACAAATTTCGGAAACAATCAAAAAATTTATAATTACAAAATATTCGCAAGTAACCGCACAATCGACTTGTTTATGAACTGTAAATTGAGCCGGTCTGTGGCACAGTCGGTAGGAGCGTTGGATTCGTATTCTTGGGGGACCGAGATCGAATCCCGCTCTCGGCTGTTTTTCAAACGAGCACCTCTGTTTCATGTGCTTTGTACACAGTACAAACTTACGAGCTCCGTCGCTAAGGGATGAAAAAGTGCAGTTGCAAAAATAAACTGACCTTGCGTCCCAGTGGACCGGGGTTTGATTCCCTAGGAAAAATTAGAAAAAATAATTTTCGAAGTTTTTCCGAGGGAATAAACCCGAAAAACACAAAAAATATACAAAAGTCCCAATGGGCAAAATACAAAATTATAAAAAGTCCCACTGGGCAAACTAAAAATATCAAAATAATAAAATTACCAGATAATGGCCTATCATATAGACAATAAAAAGTCTGGAAAAGGCCAATAAAAAGAGAAAAGAAGAAGAAGATGAACTGTAAATCAAAGTTCTATAAATATAATTATAAAATATATTTTCCGAATCGTGCTAGTGAAAAAGTTCAACTCAATAAATAGATTTTAATCAACTAGTTCCTGGTTATAATTTATTTAACAGCCCAACCAACTACAAGCAGGCAACCAGAGAGGAGCACTACGCTCTTTAAATATAAGTTTTTTTAATAACAGACCAGTGATGCCGAAAGTGGCAGAGTCAGAGAGGGAAATTCAAAAATGTATAAAAAAAAAGTATTAAAATCAATAGTTTTCAAAATTTGATAATTAATAAATAATTCTAAAAAATAAAGTTACTATAACAAAATAATTTTTTTTCAATTTTTTACATTTTTTTTGAGTTTAACAAAATTTTAAGGAGACTGGACATAACGAATGGTGACAGCGACGGTGGGATATTTCTCGTCAAATAACTAATAAACACTAACAAATTTTTTTATATTACTAACAATCTGCTTTTTTTATACTAATTAATTATATTGGAAATGCTCTCTATCACAGAAAAACGCTAAATAATATTGGACAAAATACTTGTTTTAGATGAGCATAGAGTAAAGATTTTACGATCTGTTAACTTATTTATAAGTTGATAAATCAAAAATAAAATCTAATAACGCCTTTTCTTATTTGAAATACATTGTTCGAAACGTTCTCAATCGCAGGGAAATGCTAGGTAACTAGACGAAATACTTGCTTTAGATGAACGTAGAACTAATATTTTCAATTCTTAATTTGTTTATAAATTAATAACTCGAAAACCAAATATTCGAAGCGTTTTCTATCAGAGGGAAACGCAAGACAAAATACTTGTCTTAGATAAGCGCAGAACCAGTGTTTGAGATATTAACTTATTTATAAAACAATAATTTGGAGAAGAATAAGAAGAAAAAGAAAGAATACTGCTTTAGATGAGCATAGAACATTTATTTCAATTCTTATTTATTTATACATAAATTAACAAACAAATCAATAAATCTAACATTAAGTAAAAGTAAATACTTTACTTCTTTCTGTTTCTATAACTAACATTTTTCTGAAATAACAATCTTTACCTTACAAATAGCTAAAATGAAAACTTAGTCAATCAGCTTATCTAACGCAAGGCGTAAGATTAGACTAACGCTTATAGATTGGCTTTTAATTTTTCCTTTGCTACTTTTTCTTATTTCAATATGAAGTGAACCATTTTTCTTTCTTTGCAAATGTAATTCTGCACTAACTGAGTTAAAAATTAATTTTTTGTTGTTGTTTTTTTTTATCTTATTTTTATCTCATTTTTTTGTTTTTGTTTCTCTTTTTCTTTTTTTTTCTCTCTCTGACAGGGTTTACAGTTTTTGAGCCTCGCGGCATGAAACTCGTAAATTATTTTTTTATGCTTAACAGCATTTAAAAATTTCTGGTGGAGAAAAAAGAAGAAAAAATTAAATCATAACGTTTTATTTCTTGAGGGTCTTGTAGGTCTTAAGCCTCACGGCATAAGACTTGCAAAAGACTTGGAAAGAGAAAACAGACAATTAGGTGTTGGAGCAACTTTTCTCTAATAAATATTTTTTTTTCTCCTTCTCTCTTTTTTTCTTTTCTTCCTCTCTTCAAATAATCATTTTTTTTTCTTTTTGGTTTTGCTTTTTTTTTCTTTTCTTTTTTGCTTTCCTCCTTATTTCCCCAATAAATGACAGATAATAAAAGGAGAGACCTTGGCCCTAAGATAAGGCAAACAGTAGATAAGCTAAGTCTGCAAGGAGAAGCCAGAACGCGATTTATAGGGTGGGTCAAAGAAAACGACATTGATCTAGAACCACCATTTCTGCTACCGAGAAAGAAAATCGGCCCAAAAAGGAGTTTAGTTGTTAACCCATACGTAATCGACATGCCAGCTAAATATTTAATGACTCCCCCCGGATACGACAACCGCAACAGCAACGCGTTGTAATCGAGGTGAATCTTGAAGAAGATTCTATCCTATCAAGAGCAGCATCATTGAATTTAGAAGGGCTACCTCTACAAGAAGAAGTACAGCTCGCACCATTTCTACCATTGCCCTTGCAAGTTGACCAAGCCGGTCAACATATGCAGTCAGAAAATAATCTAATCACTATCGATTAAAAAAAAAAATTTTTCTTATATCGTGTTTCCTTTTCTTCCATAAATAAGAAGTATTTTATTAAAAATTTCTTCTGCTCCCTTTTCTCAAAATTAACTTAAAAAATCAATCTTTATATATATATATATATATATAAATAACAATTTATAATTATAATTGCACAAGCAATAGCCTAAACTTGAATAAAAAAAAATTTAATCGTTCCAAGGATTCCGACACTTTACAAAAAGAAGAAGTGAAATAAACAGATTTTAAATATCCAAAATGACCAACGACAAAATCGATAACAAAGATTTGCCGCTCACCGAAGAGGAGTTAAGACTATACGCTAACAATTTAAAAGAACGCGAACAAAGAATTAAGGATTTAGAACAAGCGCTTGAGAATCTTAAGAAGAAAGTCCTAAGTAAGGCAGAACGGTTAAAGCAGAACGCGATGGACTCATTGAGTGTAGAAAAGAAACGCGTTCAAATGCTTGAAAAGGAACTCAAAAAAGAAAGAAAACGCCGCGAAAATCTTGAAATTACCATATTGGACACTGCCTCTAGTGTATCAAATTTTCCCTTAGCACAAACCAATAAAACAGATTTGGAATCTCGAAATAAAACGGATTCGAGGTTAAAGCCAAGAGATGAAACCGAGGAGTCGACAGAGGACATGATAATTCAATTAGCAGAAATGCGCCGCGACATAGATCAAATACGTGCAACCCGCTCAACGTCCCTCGTACCGCAAGCTCAGTAAACATTACCACCAGACCCAGCATCAATACCTAATAATAACCTAGCAGAACTACAGAATTCATGGACTGTGCCACCAAGTATTTACATGAAGGAGGCCTTAAACAGCATACCAAAATTTGACGAAACAAACTTAATACCTTTCGTCAGAGCATGCAAACGCGCAACTCAAATAGTTCCTCAGCACCTTGAGAATGAGTTAATAAAGTTAGTGAAAAATAAACTCGAAGACAAAGCATATATCGCATTCGAGTACAATAATTTCGAGACTTTGGACGAATTCGTTGATAGACTAAAATCCGTTTTTGCCCCCACGGAAACTCTAAACAATTTAAGAGGTAAACTTGACCAAATTTATAAGGGAGGGAACGAGTCGCTGCTTAATTTTATTACACGAATCGTTGATCTTAAAGAAGCTATTATCGATCGAAAACGTTTCGATATCAACAATGAATTACTTTCCAACGACGAACTTTCTGAAATCGAAGGAGATATAATCGAAGGATTTCGAAACGGCTTACCACCGGAATTTAGGCAAAGGCTTAGAAACCCAGCAAGCTTAACTCCGAACGAAGTATTCGATGACGCAATCGCGGTAGATGAACAGATTGATAGGGACAACTTGAAGCATGGATATAAGATCAACGAAAGAAATAAAAATCTTTATGAAAACAGACAAGATACGAACGAAGCAACAGCTGTGAAACCGGATGTGCCACGAGCAACCACATCTAATCAGGGGGGATATAACCAGACTAACAACCAATCAAATGACAGAAGCAAAAGTCATAATAACAATCACCAGATAAAAGTATGTGCCTATTGCAAAAACAGAGGTCATGTAAAGGAAGAGTGCCGTAAATTAAAATGGATCAAAGAGAATCAACAAAAAAACGAGACGGACGCTCCAGCGAAGGGCGCTCCTGAAGCGACAACCAAGAAAACGCGTCCAGTGAACGCGATTGTAACAGAACTTACATCCACACCGTCAACTTAGAAGAAACAACGCCAATCGTCATCGTGGAATCTCCACAATTTCTACACAATTTTGTTGAAGCTATGGTTGATTCAGATGTGCAGCCCAATATAGCCAAAATAGGCGTTTTTGACGGAGACGTAATGGTTAACGAATCAAACCAACCATTGTTAAGAGGAATATCGGGAACCGATATACCTCCGATTGGTACATGTATCGTTGACATATATGGATCCCCAACAGAGGTCATTATAGTCGCCAATGATTGTCCGATGAAAACAGAAGTAATTATAGGTTCAAACTTCTGTGAGCAGCACGGTGCAAGCTACGATTTCTATCGAAAGGCACCGATTTTCGAGGACAGAACCTTGCCTTTCGTAAATTTAAAAGACGTTAAAAGAATGCCTGCTCTAGCAACCACAACTGTACGTTTTCCGTTGAATAACCCAGAAGAAGAATATGGCTATATTAGGAAAATAAAATTTAACGAAATAGGCATAGTGGCAGAAGACGTCATGGCAATAAACAACGGAGGCTCCGTTGACATAGAAGTATTCAATACCAATATCTTTGATATCGACCAAAATTAACACCGCTAACTCTAAAACCAACACAGAAATATTATCAGCATCGTAACGAGAAAATTTTTATAGACAAAGATAGCACTCTCTTCATGGATAAAAGAAGTTAACGTCACGAATCAAGCACCTTCTCTTGTTTCTATGCTGGCCAATGTAGATGATGCAGGGTCAGCCGATGAACTAATCAACGACTTAATTACTTTCGAATATGGTAAAGAATACGATCGATTTTTTCAGAGACGCTACTCAGACAGTACTATTTGCTCATCTACCGAAGAAGACCTTCAAATTCAAAAAAACATAATTCCTAAATCTAAGGTTCCTGTGCAGGTGTTACCCAATTCTGCAACGTCATGCGTTGAGTCCGAAAATGCTTTGCGCGACACGGTAGACGATGACGCTCCGAACTCTATCGCAAATCTAATCGAATCCCCTAACCGAAATCCAAAACCATCGCACGCAAAGTCGAAAAACGCCCCACGCAACACGGTAAGCGACGGTGACAATGTGCGACATAGCACCTACGAGACTTACGCTAAGCCTGAAGAAGCTTAGCGTAACACAGTGACCTAAAGTCTAACAAAAGGAGAAATTGAAATATCAGATGACGAAAGCACAGAAACCACTGAAGAAGATGTAATAATCCGAGATTTCCTTCCAGAAACACATTTGCTGGACTTGCGACGTTGCTATTTTAGCTGGACATCCAGCTAGTCTCGAAAAGGAACGCGCAAATAATTTATAATACAAAATTCTTTAAACGAATCTGCAGAGGGAATTCACCGCGGGATTATGACTCTCGATTGGGATGCAAGAGCCTAAGAGTTAGGCTTATATATATATATATTTATATATATATAAATGATTTGACACCAGGCATTAATTAAAAAAATACAAGTTAAAAAAAAACTACTTTTTAACTTGTAAAATAAACTTATTTAATTTCAATTTAAGTTAACAAATTTAAAGTATTTCGTCGCTAACACAATCATACATTTAATCAAATCAGTTAAATTCTCTTTTTTTTAACAAGGCTTCACTCTCTCACTCTGACTCTATAAATCTATCTATACCTCACTCTCTCTTTCTCACTTACTACCAACACTACTATATGGCACCACTAGATACTCGCACGATTCGAAATTTTGATCGTCGCTATTCGACGCGACGCCTCTAGGTTATACTGTATCGTCTCTGATTTACCTCCCCTCTCGACGGTAGTAACAGAGGCTCTCTTCGCGGAAATTCAACACGCGCGCGTTGTCGGCGCAACTTTGGCTGATTTCTTGGAAAACAAAATTCTCTTGCGACTCTTTCACACAAATTTTACAAATCGAAATATTAAAATCTTTTACATTTTTAAGTTATTTCCCAAATTTATAATTCACACTTAATTTTTCACACACCTTAATTACAACGTTTTATGAATTTACTCTCTCTCTCTCTCTCTCTCTCTCTTTATAATCAAAATTTTTAAGACACGCTCTTTTACAACTTTACAACCCTTTTTTTTCAACACAGTCATAAACGAAAACTACTTGCAAGCACGCGCAATTTAAGTACGCACAATGATTTTTGTGATAGTCATTACCTTTTTTTTAACGCTCTCTCTCTCCTTTTCGCTCACTCTCTCGCTGTATATGGCTTCTTTATCTCCGCTGTCGACCTGATGCTTGGCTCTACGATGATCTCGTTGTGAGAGCGTGAACTGGCAAAGGCAGGCACAAAGCAATGAAGAAAAGGCGCCACTGAATTGAAATAATTTGTGGCACTATTACACATATACACTCTAACGAGATTTTATAGAAAACAATGGCGCAAACAGTTTTTTTCTTTCTTAAAAACTTTACACGATAACGAATAATTCATTTCGTGTTAATTGATACAAAAAGAAAGGATGAAATCTCCGTCAATCATTCTCTAAGACGCTCAAACAACGGCACCACGAATATTCTAAATTATGTTATAAAATTTTATAAGAAAATACAGAAAAACTCTAATACACGTTTTAAAGAAAATGACACCACGAATTCTAAAATAATTAAACAAAAAAAAACTCTCTATTACATGCTGCGACTCTACGCTTTTCACGATTTCTCTCAGAACAAAGAGCTCTCTGTTTTCCCTTTTTACGCGACCCACGTCCTCTCTTAATCAGGGCTCGCTCAAGACTGTCGTTAGGGCCGTTGTTTCTTGAATTTGATCGCGCGAGAAAATTCGGCGGACCAATCACGACGCTTTTTACATCTCACACATGCATACTTTCGGGCGCGAATTAATACACACTCACTCGATTAATAATCAATTTACAATTATTACACTTTTAATAAATTTAGAAAATTATAAAATAATATCTCTTATAATAATCACGCCTAACATCGGTTGAAAATCTCTGCACCTTGTCAATGTACTCGCGCGCTTAGCCGTTACGTGATCACTACATATCGTCTTTCTTATAGTCTATTTCTTTCTACCGTGTTTACAATTCCTTTATTTTTCGGCGCTTAAACTCATGCAATATACTCATTCATACTAAATAAAAATAACGCATAATTTTACAAATAAATAACTCGCTATTTCTCACGCATAATTATTATCTTAAATTAATTAAAACGTTTAATAATTATTATTTTCAATAATCTTTTTTTTCTCTCTTCTGGATGGCGCCACTGGAGTTCTTCTTCATGTCTAATTCTTTCTGTCTTTTCGAGCGGGAGGAATAAATAATTTAAAATTCTCTCCAACAATTTTACATGAAAAAAATAAAATGAATGTTTTCACATTAAAAAAAACTTAAAAATTATAATTAATTCTCTTTTGTAGCGCCATCAGATCTTTTGACTTAAAAAAGAAACAAATAATACAATAATATAAATTAATTTAGAAAATTTTTTTTTTCGTATTGGGACGCGAAAACCGCGTCACAGACTATATCGAAATAAATCAGGTGAATAAACCGATAGAAACTTATGTAAATTACTCTGATATAGAACCATGCATCAACAGAACTATTTTAGACATAAATACTGTCACTGAATTCTACGTCAAGCCATATAAAAAGGATAATCGGAGTTCAAAAAACAAAAATTTTGAGCAAGTATGCAATGCTAACGTCAAAAACAGAACAGAATTATATTAAACGACATACCTAAAAACCATATAGCGGAAGCAAACGAAGCAAGGCTGCAGAAGCTCATTGAAAAAACTGCTGATGTTTTCCATTTTAAGGGAGAACCCCTTTCTGCCACTAACATAATCGAACATAAAATCGAAACCTACGACGAAGAACCAGTGAACGTAAGACAGTACCCAATACCTCAAAAATTGCAAGAAGTCGTTTACAAGCAAATAAGTAAATTGTTTGAATCAGATATAGTCGAGAGAAGTAAATTGCCTTTTAACAGCCCTCTCTGGGTTGTCAAAAAGAAAGATGATGTCGACGGGCAGTCACAATGGAGAGTTGTAGTCGATTTCCGAAAATTAAATGAGAAGATCAAGCCATATTCACATCCAATCCCATATATTACACATTTAGTCGAGCAGCTCGGTGGGGCTTGCTATTTTATCGTCGTGGATATGTATTCAGGTTTCCATCAGGTAATGATTAGAGAAGAAGACCGAGAGGAAACAGCCTTTTCTACTCCTTATGGTCACTTTCACTTCAAAAGAATGCCTTTCGGAATTCGAACAGCAGCAAGTACTTTTCAAGAATTAACCAATAAAATATTAGGGCATAAACCGTTAGATCTAAGCTCGGAAGGAAAAGAAAAGCTAGGATATATTGATGACGTCATACTGTTTGCAAAAAATCTAAACGATCTAGACGAATTATTTCTGGAATTTACAGAGACTTCAAGGAAATCTAACCATAAGTTAAATCCCTTAAAGTGCCAATTTTACGAAACATCAGTGACATTTCTTGGTCACGAGATTAGTCATAAAGGCAAGAGACCAGACCCAAGTAAGACCCAAGCTGTTGAAAAATTTCCTTGTCCACGAAATGTCAAGGGAACACGCCAATTCTTTGGTCTGTGCGGATATTATCGACGTTTCATCACAAATTTTTCAACAATCGCAAAGCCATTGACAAACTTTTTGAAGAAAGCAGAAGCTTTCAATTGGTCAGGTGAACAGTGTGAGCACCCGAGTATGTAGGGCCCTGAAACCGTACGATACTGAAAGATGCGCGCACAAACACCCAAAACGACCAAAGTGGTTGAACATGCAAGCGCGCGTATGTACGTACACGCACTTGCATGTGTAAGTACCACTGAAAGTATACGGTGGCTCTCCCTCTCTTCTACTAAGTTAGAAGAGTGGGAGAGAGACCTAAGAGAGCTGATGCAAGCAGTACGAGGAGCTGGTGACTCTCGTCATTCTTGGATCAGCTCTTTCAGCGTAAGCATCGTGCCTTGCTAGGGGCAACAACTGGCGCTTGGCCATCGCATTGCTCATAGCAAGGCAGATATAATACGCGCATTAGCGTGCTTTATAATAAGCCTGTAAATTTTATATTACTGAATAAAGAGTTCATCCAAATAAACATTCCTTATCCTATTAATCCTTTGTGGAGCCCCGAATGTTAAGACACCTGGTTCTTAACAACAACGGGCTCTTCATTTAACATACAATAACTACTAACCACTTATTATATAACAAGTCCGCTATAACCGAGCAAGGCGCGTTGGTTATAAACGACTTGTAGCAATACAAACAACAAAAAGACACACAAAAGAGTCTGCTTAAGAAGGGGCCGAACTATCTGTCTTTGTCTAATAGTGTTTTTCATCATTTATGTAAACACTATCCGGTATAACAAGAAAAAAATAGCAGCCCCCGCTAGATATTATTATAATTAGTAAATTTTGTAATAGCAACCAAATTTTTTACTGCATAGTTTTTGACTAATTAGAGACCTACTAGCAATCTAGAATATAACCTTTCTTTTTTGGTAGGTCTCTAATTATTCAAAAACTACGCAGGTGAAAAAATTTGGTTGTTATTACAAAATTTACTTATTATACTAATATCTAACGGGGGCTGCTATTTTTTTCTTGTTATACCAGATAGTGTTTACATAAATGATGAAAAACGCTATTAGACAAAGACAGATAGTTCGGCCCCTTCTTAAGCTAGGCAAGGTGCGCTAGCTTATCAACGACTCTTCTTCATGGATGTTCTTACAGGTCGACCTTGGGATAAAATAACTCATTAACGTGGACATTAAAAGGTTCGCAATAGCTAGGCAAGACGCGCTAGCTATTAACAACTTGTTCACGTTATCGCTTGTATAAAATACTTAATAAGATAGGTAGTAGGAAATTATCATTAAGAGGAGGTCACGTATCTCTGTCCTTTTCTAATGAAAAAATTGAGTTTTTTACAGAAACTAATAACTTCAGTAAAAAATGAAGAGAAAGCCGCATCTCGTATAAAAAAAAACAATATTTTCGTTGATAAGAAAGAATTAATTTTATTGCTCTGTTTTCTATAAAACCTTGAAAAACTTAAATCATAGAGGTTAGGGTGGACAATTTGGTTTTTCAAGGTTTTCTTGAGAACGAAGCAATAAAATTAATTTTTTCTTATCAAAGAAAACATTGCTTTTTTCCATACAAGGTGCGGCTTTCTCTTCATTTTTTGCTAAATTTATTAGTTTTTGTAAAAAAATCATTTCTTTGATTAGAAAAGGACAGAAATACGCGACCTCCTCTTAATTAGTATAACTTTGGGATTAATAACAAAGGGAACGTTACAACAGGAAATAACTTTTGAGAAGCTCAAAAACTGCCTAATTAATGAACCAATTTTGCAACATCCAAACTTCGAAGAGGAATTCTTTGTAACAACAGACGCCTCACACTACGCAGTCGGTGGTGTTCTATCTCAAAGAAGGGGAAATTCAGATTTACCTGTAGCTTACGCAAGCCGATTGCTTACAAAAACCGAGATGAATTATAGCACTATCAAAAAGGAACTACTCGCAATGCGATTTTGCGGTGATCAATTCGACTATTGTCTGATTGGCCAACATTTCACCTTTATAACTGACCACCAACCTCTCGTTTGGCTGCACAAAATAAAGGATTGTACATCTAAATTAAAAAAATGATACTTTGAATTAAGAGCAGGCCGGATTCGCTGTCCTTGTCTAATTGGCATTTTTGTTATTTACTCAAGTTTTAATCAGTGTATCTTCAAATTAAAGGTCGAGCGCAATAGATATTATTATTATGAACATCTATGCACAAGAAAAAAAATATCTACCGGTTTGTTTTTGAGAAAAGTAAGTAACGCCAAAGTAAAAGTTTATGTTTATAATATTTTCGCGTTACTTACTTTTCTCAAAAACAAACCGGTAGATATTTTTTTTCTTGTGCATAGATGTTCATAATAATAATATCTATTGCGCTCGACCTTTAATTTGAAGATACACCGATTAAAACTTGAGTAAATAACAAACAACTCAATTGTTACTCGGTCGGTATCATGTTCTACTCCGGCCTGCCGTTAAGAGACAAATTTGACTTTACAATCAGATATCTTCCAGGAAAAATTAATTTCGTGGCTGACGCGCTATCACGTAACCTTCCGGATAACGAAGTGCAAAACATACGCGAATCGGAAACTAAAGGAATCATTAAGATAACGCCCGAGGAAAACACATGTAAACCGGTCTATGAAATAAACGCTATAGAGTCAATCGTGACTGAAACACTGTTTAAAAAGAATGACTTTCTAACAGTAAGAAACAGTAAGGACAGTTTTTATTTGTGACAAAGCAAACAGTACATTAAATTAAATGATAAAGTAATATCTATACGATGGTTAACGCGCCAAGACGGAGACGAACATATATATTCTTTTGACTATGACGACAAGATACCCTTCGACAGCATACTAACAAGCGTAAAATTGACTAAAATCGAGCAAGACAGATATCAACTGCCAGCAGACGAACTGTCACAGACGCTAGACATCCTTAAGGAATCTTTAGAAGCTACAGTAAATAAACCACCCGAAGACGCTCACGTGACTGACGATGCTATGAATGAAAATACAAATATTTCTAAGGATCATCAATCGCTCTGGGACGAATTACATTCAAATCCGTCCAGGGCGAATGAAGCTCCTCTATCTGTTGAGTATAAGATAGGTCGAGACGAATCAAATCAACCTCGACCATCACGAAATATAATCGAAACGATAGATAACTTTCTCAGAGCAAAGGACAGTTTGACCTATTTAATAATACAAAAATTCAACCTCTCGACTCAGAAGCACTTTTTCTGCAACAAGAACAAAGACTTCCGCCCTTGCAAGAGCAAAAGTCATTGGAAACGACAAAAAGATTCTGATAGTTTTGCCAATTAAAGAGAATCTGCATATACAAACAGATAGAGAAATTTTCAAGGATGCTATTTTTCACTGCTAGACGTATGCCAAACAACGTTTCTGGTATCCTTGAGAATTTCAAAAACAGAATATATAGACGATATCACGTGGAGTGAAATTGTCGATCTGTTAAAAGATGTATTTTCAGATTCTCAAACTACGATAATAATCTGTAAAAACTTGATACAAATACCAGAAGTAGATCTGCGTGAACAAATTATACACGAAATTCACGAGTCATCAATAAACGGCCATAAAGGTATAACAAAGACATATAACCGAATTAGGCAACACTATTTTTGGCCAAATATGAAAGCGCGAATCCAAAATTTTATCAACGCTTGCCGCACTTGTCAACTAAATAAACTAGTTAGAAATAAGTTTAGGCAACCTTTGGTTTTAACAGACACACCGGGTTCTAGCTTCGAAGAGATTTCGTTAGATATCATAGGTCCATTGGATAGAACCAGAAATGGGAACATGTACATTTTGACGATGCAAGATTTGCTAACAAAATTTTGTATAGCTGTCACTTTAGATTCAACTACGTCAACGGCGATTGCCGATGCTTTTCTGAAACGATTTGTTTTTATTTATAGGTCACCAAGGATAGTCCTGAAGGATCAAGGTGCCAACTTTATCAGTTCATTAATGAAAAACGTCGTGAAAATGTGTAAAATTAAAACATGTACTACCACCGCATTTCATCCTTAATCCAATGGATCTATTGAGCGAATGCATCACTCGTTAAAGGAATGGTTAATGAATTATGTATCAAATATACGAAAATGGGATGAATGGTGTGAATGTGCGACATTTTCCTACAATACCAGTGTTCATGAAGGGACAAAGCTCACCCCATACGAATGCGTATATGGGAAAATAGCTCGCATTCCATCAGCGAGGGCGGTATCGGGGGAAAATACTACCGATACTTATTATGACTATTTGACTAGACTAAGATCACAATTGTTAGAAATACACGAATTAGCTAAAGAAAATCTGAATAACGCAAAAAGACGTTCTAAGGAATATTACGATAGAAAGTTAAACCCGTGTAATTTTAAGGTTAATGACCACGTAATGCTATTAATAGAACCTAGAAAAGGAAAATTTCAACCGCAGTATACCGGGCCACATAGAATTCTTGAAATATTAGAAAATGGTAAAAATATTAAAATTTCTTTTAAAAACACTACAAAAATTGTACACCCAGATAAATTGCATTTAACGAAACTAAGATCTGAAAGTTCGATCGATAATGATCAGAACTCTGCATTTGACTAAAGATTTCATAAAGTGAATACACATAAAGATAATTAACGTAAATATGCGTATTATCTTTTTTTATCATCCGATTTTTTTGCTCTGTGATACGTATGCATATCCAAATTCTTCTTTTTTTTATTTAATGACGATTCAGAAACTTAAGCAAGTTGGTGAATCCACTTTACCTAATCACGCATCTTTGAAATTTATCTTAGTGATTGGGTACAAATGCTTATAACCTCAATCAACTGTAACTACGCAACATAATAACCATACCTGTATCAGCGTAAATTAAAGAGTCTGCGAATAATCTTAAGCTATTTTTTTCTTTTTTATAGGAGGATGAACTGCAAATTAATGTTTTTTTTGTACTCTTATATTCGAATCGCCGTCACTTTTACGACATATGAATGCGGATCTGCCACCCCCAATATAGCAACTATAGCACTTACAGAAGTCGGAGACTGCGTGCAATCCAACGCAGAACCTGCTGAAGAAATAATATACCTCCAGCTGCTACAACATTCTCAATACTTCAAGGTCCGAGCAATGTAGAATAAAAGTGGAGCAGGAAATTACCTATTGCGGTATGCATTCACGCAACTCAAAGGTAAAAGGAGGCTCTACCACATTCATGCAGTTGGCAACGAGAGAAGCATGCGAAGATCTTGTTAGATATGGCCAGTATAAATATGGACGCTCCATAATAAATAATCTATTGGTGAACGCGATCAATAGAAGGACTGTCACAGTCGCCGGACGATTGGATGCAAACGGATATTGTGAGGGTACAACTTACAATGATAATGGATATGAATACGAAAAAGTAGTCGTAATTGCGAAACTGGAGATCAAAGCAACAGACTACGAGGTCACCGTATATAAAAAAAAGAATATGGTCATCTTAAGCACCGGAACTCGATGCAGCTACACCAGCCGTAGATGCATTGATGAGGAAGAAAGCTGCATTTTCTGGACTCCAGTAATGGGATCCACATGTAAGTTCGATGAGTTCACCATCCTATATGAAGGTATGGGGACACGTATGGCTGATAACAATTCGAACGCTCCCGTTATCTACTTTGGTAATTCAACTGGGAAGATAAATTTTGGTCCAACCAAAAATGGAGAAGAGATGTTATACGGATATAAATTAATTAAAATGGATCAAACAGAGCTATTCATTTTAGAAATTACATGAGACAAATCATTCACCACCCGAAAAAGCTTGGAAGTACCAGATATCATCCTTACTAAATATTTTAACGCAAAAATAATGAATCTCGGAAGACATCTCGACAAACAACTAGGATCACTATATCGTGACATAGTCCTGCACCGATGTATATTGGAGAAGCAAATCATAGAAAATGCTCTACCTCTGGCGTTCTCAAACCCAGACCCTTTTGCCACGAAAGTCATGAAGAAGCAAGGTTATTTAGCCATAGCAGCAGGAGAAGTCACCCACATCATTCAATGTGTACCACGATCCTGCAAAATAAGAAAAACGGAACAATGCTACTACGAAGTACCAGTGACTTGCGATGACGAAGCTTACTTCGCTAAACCTATCAGCAAGGTGCTAGCACAAATAGGAATGGCTAAAGATTGCAACACACTTATACCAAGTATCTTCAAAATCAGCGAGAAATGGTTTGAGATTCACTTTACAGCAACGAAGGTAAACCTACCGCAAACTCTAAAACCATTTGTCCGACCGACCTGGAAACACGCCAGCATCTCAGAAGTCTTGGAAAATGGAATATACACACCGAAAGACCTGCAAAATCAACGCGAACATTCGATCTTTCCAGCCGAAAAGCCTGCGATGCTAGAAGCAATAGCCAGACGGCTTAACGACAGAGAAGCAAGGACGCGCTCTGTAAAGTTTAACAACCTGTCGGCGCCAGAAAAAATGAAAACAATGATGGAATCCACACTTAACAAAATGTGGAACGGGTTTCAAAAATTTGGCCAATTCTCGGCAGGAATATTAATGATTATCCTGATATGCCAAGTAATCAAACTAATCTTCGACACCATAATCCGCAGATACACTGTATACACGGTATATGGTTGGAGTACAAGACTCTTGGGAGCCATTTTCGACTCGATAACACATTTGCTTACGAGCTTGGCTAAGCCCGAACGTACAGAGAAGGATAAAAGAACACGCAACAGCCACCGGGTCAACAGAATCATTGAATCCGCCAAGAAGAGGACTCAGCAGATCTAACTCTATGCCGCCATGAAGGAAAACCATCCGAGATATCGAGCTCAAACTGTTAGGAACCCCAAAGCAAAACAATTAAAATCTTATTGCTTTGTTTTTACGGTGGGGGTGTTACATCCGCATAATCACGCATGTATTAAAAATCCTTTTCGTGAAAAAAATCTTTTTAATATTTCTATCTCTTTTCAATTGAATTTTTTTTTTTTTTTTGCTATAGACAGATAATAAATACATATAAGTAAATAAATAAATCTTTTAGTTTTAAGAAATATGCTGTATTAAAAAATTTAATTTAATTTCTTGTAATAGTCTTAAGAGAAAAGCAGTAAGTTTGCGCGCCGTGTACGCTACCTCAGCATTTTTAGGCGTGATAAGAAAATATCTTCTGTCACCGAATGTGAGATTTTATAGAGTTTCTAACGACCGAACTGACCAATGGGACTCTTTTAAATTTTAACGAACTTGCATTTTTATTTTTAGATTTGTACCTTTCTTGCAGAGAAAAATAATTTTAATAAATCAGTCTGCAGTCAGTTCTCCCGAGCAAAAATACAAGCAAAAGAGAGAACCTCAATAAAAAACTTATAAACTCGCGCCGAATTCTACTACGCTATTAGTTTTTTTTCTTGTTGCTTCTTAAATTGATTTCTTTAACAAAAAATCAAGCAACGCAAATTCGGAACACGCTTAAATCAACGAGTTATTTTCTTTTTCGCTGGTTTATCTCTCAATATACGTGACGTACTGTATTTAAAATATTTCTGCAAAATTTAATCACAAAGTGTCAATGATAAATAAAAAAGGGGAATTTTAACAAAAAAAAGGAACTGCGTGACTCACCTCTTTTACGATTAAATTAAATAAAACAAATATAAATCACCAACATTCTGTACGTAAATAATAAACCAATCTACGGAGAAAAAGGACAATTTTTTCGAAAATTTTTCGTAACTGCGCAATCGAACTTACAGCTTACCAATCAATTTAACAATAAGAATAAGTAAACAAATTTCGGAAACAATCAAAAAATTTATAATTACAAAATATTCGCAAGTAACCGCACAATCGACTTGTTTATGAACTGTAAATCAAAGTTTTATAAATATAATTATAAAATATATTTTTCGAATCGTGCTAGTGAAAAAGTTGAACTCAATAAATAGATTTTAATCAACTAGTTCCTAGTTATAATTTATTTAACAGCCCAATCAACTACAAGCAGGCAACCAGAGAGGAGCACTACGCTCTTCAAATATAAATTTATTTAATAACAGACTCCTTGCTTTCGACCACGCAGCCAGCAGTTAAGACAAGGTAAGTGATTAAGCTCCTTTACCCTGCATACGAGGTAAGAAATATCTCACAATTGAATATAACGTCCGAGTAAACCTATTTAAGGTGACCGGACATAACACATATAATATAATTTGATTCAAGTTTTTATATTAATTGTTGTAAAATATTATTTTTAATATTCTAACCTTGTAATAGAAATAAATATATATGTATATATATGTATATATATATATATATATATATATATATATATATTTTTTTTATTTTAAATATTTGAAATTCAAATATTAAAATTTAAAATATAAATAACTAACTTTTAGTTTTTATTTCAAAAATATTTGAAAAAAGTATATGTTTTTTACGATTCTTTTTCAAAACTTACAGTACCGCTCAAAAGTTCGTAAAAATTTTTTTTTTTTTTAACTCAACTTCAAACTGCGATATTTCGGAAACGGCTCGATGAATTTGAAAAATCAGGACGGCGTTTGAAAGATCAGACAAAATACTATTTTTTTGTGTCCTGCCGAATATTCTTATCCCTTTTTTTAACTCTATTTCTAATGATAGAAAAATTTTTTATTTTTACGAATTTTTAAATTTCAATCAATCAAATGTAACTTTTTAAGAAATTGATAAAATTAAAAAATTCAAACGCGACTGAAAAGTAGAGTGAATTTTCTAAATCTTTATGTTTAATGATTTTTTTGTATCTATTTCCTGCGTGTAGCTAAAAATGCGCGAAAATGGAAAGTATAAGAAAATCAGTTTTAGATATGATAATATTTTCCAATGTCGCGAGTCAATTTTGGTTTTCATTAGCAAGATACAAAAAGATAGTATTTTGTCTAATCTTTCAAACGCCATCCAGATTTTTCAAATTTATCGTGTCATTTCCGAAATATCGCAGTTTGAAGTTGAGTTTCTAAAAAAAAATTTTTTTACGAACTAATGAACGGTATTGTATACTTCTAACAAAATTATCACAAATTTTATCACAATTATTATAAATGATAGTGTCCTCTTTTTGAATAAATTAAAGTTATTTACAAATTTGATTCTTCGTATGTATATACGAACACAGATTTGAACACATGCTGAAATGTAAACAAAAATAGACCCGCGATATTGGAAAATATTATCATATCTAAAACTGATTTTCTTGTACTTTCCACTTTTGCGCATTTTTAGCTACACGCAGGAAATAGATACAAAAAAGTCATTAAACATAAAGATTTAGAAAATTCACTCTACTTTTCAGTCGCGTTCGAATTTTTTAATTTTATCAATTTCTTAAAAAGTTACATTTGATTGATTGAAATTTAAAAATTCGTAAAAATAAAAAATTTTTCTATCATTAGAAATAGAGTTAAAAAAAGGGATAAAAATATTTGGCAGGACACAAAATGATAGTACTTTGTCTGATCTTTCAAACGCCGTCCGGATTTTTCAAATTCTTAGAGCCGTTTCCGAAATATTGCAGTTTGAAGTTGAGTTAAAAAAAAAAAAAATTTTTACGAACTTTTGAGCGGTACTGTAAAAAAAGTCAACAAAATGTATTGGTTAAAATAAACATATATAACTATATATTCATTGTATTTAAATGTAACTTACTTCATACAGTGATTGGTGGCTTCTTTTATAAGTGTGTATATTTATATACGTTGACATAGATTACATAGGGTATATTATATTTTAATTTATATGATGTTACACCTATTCTTTAATATTTCCTATTGCAAAAAATTTTATTTTAAAAATAATATTATTAACTGTAGAGCTATAGATTCGTAATCTCAAGATCACAAGTTCCAAGGCTGATACAAGCACCACTGTACGTTGCATATGCTTTGTTCACAAACTAGGCCAGTCAATAGACCGAAAAAAAGTCTTATTTTGCCAAAATTAGTAACTGGCAATGACCTATGCGATCATTTGAAAGATAGTCCGTAGATGTTTATTTATATGTTTTGGACTAGCAACTATGATTTATTAATTAGTTATTAACAAATTAGTGCAAAAAACGCGTTTTATTTGTTTTTTGCTGATAAAACGAAAACTATTTGACGAATTATTATGGTGTCAATAGGAAAGTTGTAGAGAATTGAATTATCAACAAAACGAGAAGTCAAACGATCCGATCGATTTATTAGAACCGGAGAAAATTTGGAAAAACCGGAAATTTTTTTTTTTTTTTAATTCATAACTCTGTTGTTTATTAATATCAAGAGCTGAAATTTGGCACAGAGGTAGATAATTATATCTACTTTTATCATGCCAAAGACAGATACTATCGGATAATTAGTTTATGTGCAATTGCAATTTTTTTCCCGTTATTCCTCTCTTCTTTATATTACCGATTGAGAACGTCGTACATACATTTTTAAAAGGGTTTTGAAAGCTAGAAACAATATACTATTAAACGCATATTCTAAGTTTTTATTAAAATTGTGTAAAAAGGGTGAAATATGCACTCGAACATCAACGTAAACGGTCGAGCGCGTGGTACACAGCAAAAAGTAGGGATGGAGGAGAAACGATATATATATATAGATATACCGGCGCGCGGCGTGAAACGTTCAATTTTTTAACTAGCTTGTTTTTGGCGATTAATGCACTTATATTTAAGTGTTTTTTTTCAATTGGGGTATTTTTAACCGACGAATTTGATTTCTTATTCAGATTTCACGAATAATGAAATCTAAAGATTTTTTCCAGTTTCTCCTCCATCCCCACTTTTTGCTGTGTACCGCGCGCTCGACCGTTTACGTTGATGTTTGAGTGCATATTTTACCCTTTCTACACAATTTTAATGAAAACTTAGAATATACGTTTAATAGTATATTGTTTCTAGTTTTCAAAACCCTTTTAAAAATGTATGTACGACGTTCTCAATCGGTAATATAAAGAAGGGAGGAATACCAAAAAAAAAATTGCAATTGCACAGAAACTAATTATTCAGTAGTATCTGCCTTTGGCATGTTAAAAGTAGATACAATTATCTACTTCTGTGCCAAATTTCAGCTCTTAATATTAATAAACAACAGAGTTATGAATTGAAAAAAAAATGCAAAATTTTCCGGTTTTTATTTAATAATTCGTCAAATAGTTTTCGTTTTATTAGCAAAAAACAAAAAAAACGCGCTTCTCTGCACTAATTTGTTAATAACTAATTAATAAATCATAGTTGCTTGTCCAAAACATATAAATAAACATCTACGGACTATCTTTTAAATGATCGCATAAATTGTCGCCAGTTACTAATTTTGCCAGAACAAAACCTTATTTTGACTGGCCTAAAACGCACTGATGATCTGCGTCGCTAATTAGCATCGCAATGATAGCTGAAATACAGCACAGTCACATAAAATTTAAAAAAAGTCAAGTATATTGTTCTCGTCTTGATTATAAAATACCCGCATTACAGGTTTCTACAATCATCATTCTTAATCCGAAAATTGTAAAAATATCTCATTATGATTTAAAAAAAAAGTTTCTTTTAACGATTATGGAAAATAAATTTGTAAGCTTTTTTTTAGCAACATCAATATATTCGTATGCTTATATGAAGTTTTTTTAGCGATAACAAACAATAAATCTGTATGCTTTTTATAATAGTATATTACACACCAAGGGAGGTAAAGTACTGGCGAGTCCATAGCACATATAATTGCCACCTCGAGCCGAAGGCGAGGGTGGCAAATATGTGCTATGGGCTCGCCATTTTACCTCCCGTGGAGTGTATACTATTTTTCGCCATACCCGGGCCGAAACTATGACTTTTGTTTTTCGGCGCCGGGACGAAAGTCGTAGTTTCGGGCAGGGTGTGGCGAAAACTTTTTTTAGCGACAGCAAATAATAAATCTGAACGCATTTATAAGCTTTTTTTTAGCGACAACAAATAATAGATCTGTACGCTTCAGCGACAATAAGAAATGAATTTGTAAGCTTTTAAAGCTTTCAATGCAGTTATATATTTTTATGCTGGTCTCAAGCCCAGATATCTTTTATTAAGATAAATATGTAAATATCTTATTTTTAGTTCAAAAAGAAAACATGTTTCATTTAATTACACGTGTTAATAGAGTACCTATGGATATTAAACTAAATTCATTTTGAAATTTATAATTTACTTTTGTAATTAGTAAATTTTTTCAATAATAAAAATAAAGATTTAAAAATTTGTATTATCAATTAGTTATGTTTGCAATTATATTAATGAAATATTAATAATAATAATTTTTTTTTTCATTATTGAAATTCAATATTATAATATAAATAAAATGCAGCGGAAAACTTTACATTATTAATTAGTTACAGTTACAATTATAATAATAAAATATTACTAATTATAATAATATTCAATTGTTATTATAATAATAGAATATTATTGATAACAAGAATATTTTTTATCACTAATTACTAAAACATAATATCATAGTGAGGGGGAGGGCATAATGAGGGGGGGCTATAAAAATTGAGAGGGGCGAGGGGGCATCGGTTACGTTAATTTTGAAATGGCCATTTATAAGAGGAACTACAACGTAATTTGAGGGGGGGCTGTACCAACAGACATTTGAGGGGGAGCTGAAGGGGGGGGTTGGTTAAATCTTGTCTTACGACTATATATATATATATATATATATATATATATATATATATATATATACACTGCCGCCAAGATACTTTTGCCCCCCTTCGTCTAAAATCGACTTATCTAAAAAGTTTTATAACTCTGGAAAAAATGGTCGTAGCCTGAAAATTCTAACGGGATTCGAAAGGTTGTTGAAAATTCTTTCAAAAACTATTGGTTTAATATAAAAAAAAAACATTTTTTTCGTATCTCTTATCCTTGTTTAAAAAGAAATTTTTTTTAACTTTGTTTTGATTTTGTAAAATAGTGTTCAATTTTAGTAGAAATCGTTACATTAATACAAAACCAAATAGGTTTTAAAGCTTATATTTCAACGATGAAAATGCAATGTCAAACGTCTAGATTCGACCTTTTAAACCAGAGTTATAAGATTTTATATTTAAAAATAAGGTTTTTTTCGATGTATGAATATCTCTGAATTTAAGAGGAATAAAAAAATTTGTCAGAGAGAAAAAATGTTCCTTTTTGGTCAAATAATAAAAATATCTAATAAAAATTAATTTCGTAAAAAAAATTTTTTTTTGCTTTTTTTACCCACGTTGTTCAATATTTTAAAGATATCAAAATTTCATTACATTCCAACAAAGAAAAAAAATTTTTTTCGAAATCAATTTTTTATTATATATTATTATTATTTGACCAAAAAGGAACATTTTTTCTCTCTGACAAATTTTTCTATTCCCTTATGCTCTTTGTAAATTATTTGCTTTTATTTGCGTTTTTCATAATCCTATAAATGCACGAGATTTATATGAAAGATATAAAAATAAATTTTACCACCCTAAATACGAAAAAAATATAGGTGAAGATCATGCATTGAATGTTATTAAAAATAATTTACAATTCAATGGATTTTCATTAAACGATTTTAATTTACCTAACATAAACCCATTTATAGAAGAAGATAATAATCAAACAATTTTAAATCATAATAATAATATTCTTAATGAATTAGAAATGAAAATAAATTCTTCAAATGATAAACAAAGGCAAATATTCAACTCTACCATAAAAAGTTTAAACAACCAAAGTAAAGAAAAATATATTTTTATAGATGGACCAGGTGGTAGTGGAAAAAGTTATTTACTTAACATTTTAATAGCTTATTTTAAATATCATACCATACATTATTTATGTGTAGCTTGGACAGGTATAGCAGCGAATTCATTAGTCGATGGACAAACCGTGCATACAACATTCAAACTACCGTTAAATATAACAGATTGTACAACTTGTAATGTTAAGCCTAATTCTGCAGAAACATTACCAATTGTACGACGTGGTAGCCGTATGAACATTATTAAAAATTCAGTTAAATTTAGTTTATCATGGCAAAATTTTAAGCATATGAAGTTAAATGAAAATCTGCGAGTTTCGGATAATGATAATAATTTTAAACAATGGTTATCAGAAATCGGAGAAGGAAAACGCCCTGGAAAATGTACGGTCCTGCAAACGTTCTTTCACTTTCAAAATTTTAATTTAACTTTCAAACAAAATGAATTTTTTCTATCATATTATAATTTAGTCATAATTGTTTCCCTTTTGAATAACGATAGAAATAATTATAATTTAAGAGAAAATTTAAAGGATGAAAAACAAAAGGAAAAATTAAGAAAAAGAAAGAATAAAAAACTATTAGAAATGGCAATCCGTAAGAAATTGTATTTTTACATATATGTCGAATAATATTGCAAATTAAATTAAATAACAAAGGAAATATTATATCAACCTCTATTTTATATTTTATATCGCGTATTTTATATCGCTTTAAAGAGAATTTTAAATGCAATATTATAGATATATTTAATTTAGACAATAATTAGTCAACAAAAATTTGTAATGATTTTTAATAATTTGGAGAAAATTGTAAAAGATCAAGAGACAAAACAGGGCTCCTCTAAGGCAGGTGGTATATCTTTTCAGATATATCCCCTCTGCTGCAAGAAAAACTTCTGTATCCTATTTTCTCTCTTTGTCTTACACGCTAACCAAGGCCAAAGTTCAAATTTTGGGAGGGTTTAAGGTCCCTCTCTGACCTCTTAAGAAAAGCAAAGGCCGATAGAAATCAAATGTAAAAAGCGTTAGAAAAACAATTTTCTCTAATTGGAGGAAAATTGTTAGATAATTTTGTAGATTATCTTATAGTATGCTGTAACGTTAAATATTTAGGTATAAAAAGGGCCTGACCGACCGATGCACACACACTCTATAATTTTTCTTGCTCGGGTTCACTTCTCGAGATCGAACTTAAAATTTTTCTTGCTTGAGATTTAATATCTCAAGATCAAACTTAAAATTCTTTCTCTTTTATACTCTGTCAATTAAAAAATTTTTCTTGAAATCAACTTGTAAAATTTTCTACTTTTTTACATATCTTTTTTTTTTATTTTTTGTTCAAGATTTTCTCTCAAAATAGACCTTTAACTTATTTAACTTGAAAGATTTCAAGTATTTTTTTATTATATTCTAAATAATAACGCAATTTATTTTATCTCTATAATTTTTAATATCAATTAAGTCCAAAATATTTGTTTAATTCTTGTAACACATTTTTCAATTCGAATAAATAAGAGTAATTTTAAATAACTTTTTTTTTATTTGTCAAAAGAGTACACCTTTATTTTTTTTCCCTAAAAAGTAAGTAATTTTTATATCTAAAGAAATTTATGTTATAATTTGTTAAAATCTAAAAAAAAAAAAAAAAAAAAACATGACCTAACCAATCAAGCCAATATTACGGTTACTTCATGAGAGACTATAATATTCCTTGGTATTAAAATTTCATGTCAAAAAAAAAAACAAAAATAGACAAAATAATTTTGAAATATTTTAAAATTGAAGCATCTTACATCTTTTTATTATTTTTTTATTTTTCTTGATATAATCTTTTTATTTTTTGCGTTTTTTTAAAAAAGGGAAGAAATTAAATTTAGAAATATCTTTGGTCACTTCAGGAGAGACCGAATATTTCTAATTTTATAGGAAACCTTTATATCAATTGAAAATTAGTCACTTCGGGAAAAACCTTTGTTCGATTGTCATAAATTTTTCTCTCCTCTAAGAGGCCGCCGTATTCTTTATCCTTTTCTAATTACAAAATTATTTTTTTTCCAAAAACCAGCAGCTAAAGCCAGAAATAAAGAGATGGTTTCGATTTGTATAATGAAAATTGATACTTTCTTTTATAAAGGTAGGTTTATTTTATCGCTTCATTTTCGAGAAAAGTTGGAATAACTTATAAAATTAGAGATTAGAGGCAGAAAAGACGATTTTCAAGTTATTCCAACTTTTCTAGAAGACAAAGCAATAAAATTAATCTATTCTCATCACAGAAAATATTGCTACTTATTATACGCATCGAAACCATCTTTTAAATTCATTTAAATCCTAATAATTGAATAAATAAAAAAAGGAAAAATAACGACCAGATTCGCACTTTTAAGATGAAAGTATCATAATTAAACTTGATTAGTTCTTTAAAATATATAAAACAAAACTAATATATGCGTTCCCAGATAATTAATATCAGAGCACGTTGACTGACGGGTACTTGATACCCTAGTTTTACTGCTAGGCAGTGACTCAAAAAAAAAAATTAGGATAACATAGCGCCAGTTATCCACACCCAAAAACAGCATTGTTTTTATAGTTTACGAAAGTTGCTATAGATCGAATGCTCCACTATTGAAATTAAAACCTTCGATAGCGGTTATCACATAATAAACTTAAGCTTTTCTTCAATATTTGTTCACATATACAATAACGTATATTTAGATTTAATATTTGAAACTTAATTTACTTTTTAGTGAATTTTAAATTTTATTGTATTTAAAATATTTATCAAACTAAATATGGTTAAATGCTTAAAAACTTGTAAGTATTTTAAATTAAATTGTTTAGAAACATGAAAATGAAAAATAATATACTCTTAATGGTTTAATAGATGTTGATAAACTACGTGGAGTAAGAGGAAAAAAAAATAAAAAAAAACAAAAAAAAATTATATCTTAAAAGTATGTTGTAATCTTTTAATTTAAAATTTAAAATCTTTTATAATATAGATAATATAGGAAAAGGAGGGGAAGTTAAGGGGGTAGCCTGCTTTAGAGGCTTTAAAAAGTCAAATTTTTTTTTGCCTAAATCTCTTCACAAACTATCCAAGAATATGTCTCTAAAATTTCAGAACGAAATTCGGAATATTTTCGAAGGTCAAATAGCACCCAGACAGCACTCTCAAAGCTTTTGGAGGATGTCCGTCTCGCGATTGATAAGAGAATGACAACTGTGCTACTCTTGTTTGATTTTTCAAAATTGCTCGACACAGTATCTCATTTGCGTCTTTTTCATAAAATTCGTTCTCTTAATTCCTCAGATACGGTTATACGCTGGTTTGCGTCTTATCTAAGGAGCATATACTACTCTGTTCCTGATCTAGAGAACCAAATTGGTGATTGGGTCACGTGTTCGGCTGGTGTGCCACAGGGTAGCGTTCTTGGTACATTGCTGTTCTCAATATACATTAATGATTTTTCTATGAGTCTGAATAAGGCTAAACATATTCTTTTTGTTGACGATCTCCAGCTTTATCACTCGTTTCTACCGGCGAATTTGGAGAAAGAGATTGACCTCGTGAACCATGAGGTTGCTGCTGTGGTCAAATGGGCAAATGATAATGAACTCACTTTAAATCCTACCAAGATGCAGGCCATATTCTTGGGCAATAAACAATATATGGCTAGAATTGATCGACTGTCATGCCCGCCTATTCTTCTAAATGGTGTGTCCATTCCTTACACAGATATCGTTAAAAACTTAGGAGTCTGGATAAACAGTACATTGAATTGGAAAAGACAAGTTAACTCGATAGTTGGTCGTATCTTTGGTACTCTGCAGTCTCTTAAGGGGAATCCTCATACCGACATAGAGTTCTACCTTACCTACATTTAAATTATGAATTTTAATAAAAATTTAACTATTCATGACTGAAATTCGTACGAGAGGCACATTCTTAACATGCCAAAAAATTTATTGCAACGTGAAAAGACAATATGAGGGTAAAAATAAAGAGGAAAACTGCTTAATACGATTAACTTTTCAATGTAGTTATGAATAATCGTATTATGCAGTTTTTGTCTTTATTTTCACTTTTATTGTCTTTTGACGTTGCAATAAATTCTTTAGAATGTTAAGAATGTGCCTCTTCTATGAATTTTAGTCAAAAATAGTTAAATTTTTATTAAAATGCATAATTCAAATGTAGATAAGGTAGATCTCTGTGCCGGTATGAGGACACCCCTTAAGTTTCATAGACATGCATTGTCCAGAAAGGTTAGGAAGGAGCTGGTTGAGGCGTCGATCTTTCCAATTCTTGATTACTGTTGTGTGGTTTACGACGATCTTCCTTAAACTCTGAATCTTAAGCTTCATCGTGCTCTTAATGCATGTGTCAGATTCGTATTTGATAATATTGAGAGGCAGGATAGGGTCACTCCTTTTCGCCTTGAACTTGGTTGGATATCGGTTAAAAATAGGCGGCTCTATTTTAAAATGGCACTAGCCCATTCTATTGTGTCTTATCAAAATCCATTATATTTAGCTTCTAAATTCCTCCGTGCAAACATAGATACAGAAGTTAGGTCATCTAATAGACTTCCTGCGAGATTGCTCATTTTCCCAGTTGTACGCACTGCTGCGATGTTAAATTCTTTTGTCTCCTCAGCGTCTATATTCATTAATAGTAATGTTAATCTATTTCCTGGTTTTGGTGCTGGGTTGACCCGGGTTGTAAAAGCGAGACTAATGAGAAAGTTCCTTGATGATGAGCGCACTGAGTGGCATGGCACGTTGGATGCTTGAAGAGCATAGTCTGTGTATTCAAGCTATGCTCTACTACAGATATAAAATGTAGACCTTAATGGTTGCTTTCTGCGCTGGTACGAAAGTGATAATGTTTAAAAATGTTACATAGGTTTTAGCCTTTATTTTCATCTTTATATGATAAATTTATTTGTCTACTTAAAAGAGTAATCTAAATTATAAAATAATCTCTATTTTGCTTTATATTAAGTCATATAAAATCAAAATTTAATGTGCTTATGTTATAATATGTTACCCATTGTGTATATAATTTGTAATTACTTATGGGCCATACGGGGTTGAACTGAAATAAATGTATCAATCAATCAATTACTTAAAAATATGGAGACCTATCCGAAAACGAGAAAATCTGCAAGTAAGCGTAGTGGAAGACCACGGAAGCGCAAATTCCACAGCAATCAATTTTTAAATGTTTCTTCATCGAACGATGGAGAAGCTAATACCAGCCACAGTGAGCAGAAATTGGCATCGGCGACTACGGACGACGTTATAGTTTATCCGTCTCATTGTTACCGCATAATCGAGATTGTGTCTGTGTTTTTAGCAATTTCGGAGTAAGTTATTTGCAATTTGTGTGAGCAAAGAATAACGTTTGCCGAAAGCAACCATCGAGGTTTAGGATTTAAAATTATTTTGTAATGTAGCTGCGGTAAACGAGAAATCCAATCCTGACCGTTGATTCACACCGGCTACGAAGAATTGTGTTCGTCATGAGGCTTTTGCGTGTCGCACGAGAAAGCATAAACATTTTTTGTGGTCTTCTGGATTTATCTTAAGGCATAGGCTTAGCAAAATCGACGTATGACAAAATCGTGGAACATCTGTATACAGCATCGAAAGCGATGTTTGAAAGTGCATGCAAAAGTGCTGTCGAAGAGGAAAAACAACTAAATGTGCAAAAATGAAAGACCAGCTGACCATTTGAAAGTTTCGGGCGATGGATCGTGGAAGAAACGTGGATTCACTTCTCTGTACAGTGTAACTACACTTATTGGCTACTACAGTGGTAAAGTGATTGATTTCGATGTTAAAAGCGGATATTGTCATACCTGTACTCTCAAGAAAAATACGTTGAACGACAACGAGTATGAAAAATGGTATGAAATCCATAAAGAAAGTTGGTCTTCGAATCACGCAGGCTCCGCCGGAAAGATGGAAGTTTATTCGATCACCGAAATGTTCTCAAGATCCATCGAGAAATTCGGAGTAATGTATAGTAATTATATTGGCGACGGCGACTCCTATAGATTTCCGATAGCCCAATAGATTTTAGGACGAGCAAACGATTCTATTCTCTAAAAAAGTATAAAATTTTCATTTGTTTTCGAGTGAGGTCTGAAACAGAAAAACAGTTATCAAGTTCAGTTATTTTTCCGTTTCAGATCTCACTCGAAAACAAATGAAAATTTTATACTTTTTTATAGAATAGAATCGTTTGCTCGTCCTAAAATCTATTGGGCTATGCCCTTACTTTTGTATAACAATATTTAATTTATTAATAATAACGAAAATTGAGATTAGACAAGGACAGAGCTATACAGCCTCCTCTTAATATATGTATTTCACTCTTCATTTATGTTTCACTATATTTTGCTTTATCTTTTTTTCGCTCTCTATTCTTTCTTTCTTCATTTTTCTCTTACCTTCTTCATCTTCAGCTACCCTTCTTGATTTTCTCTTTCTTTTTAAGTATAGACTTCAATTATGATATATTATTAGAGTCTACACAGAGAAAAATATATAGTTAAAAATTACTATATTTTTCACTGATGAGGAGACAAACTCGATATATGCAGGAAATTTAAAATACTTTTATGAAAATTTACTATACTTCTGCGAGTTTATTATATACACGCTCACAAAAATTGCTATTCAGTATCGTAAAAATTATGAATACAGAGAATGACACAATGAGATTGCTGCTGCCGCGCTTAATCACTAGGTGGCGACTCGTTTTTTCAACCTGCGAGCGGTAAGAGAAGTACTTGGTTGGTATATAAGAGAATTTGAAACAAAAGTATTTAAATAATTTCGCGTTTGTGATAATACACGCTAGGTAGAATATGTGTTAGGTGTAGCGAGTGTTGTGCGATTAGCTTGTTGTAATGTGTATAATACAGGATAAATGTATAGTATATAGAACCTTCGAAAAGAGCGTTTCATAATTTGCTTAAAGTGACTTTCTATAACAATAACATAAAAACAAAAAAATAATTCTTCCTTAACTGAATATGAAAACACGAGCCAAATTCTTAGAAAGTCAACGAGTTAAAAAAAATTCATTTCCATAAAATTTAATATATGTTATTTATAAAATCTAATATGCAGTATAGTAAAATTTGCTAAGAGGTATAGAAAAATTTGATATATAGTATAGTAAAATTTGATGCTTTGAAATTTTACTATATACATATACTAAAATTTAACACATATCGAGTTTATCTCTCCGTTGGTATACAGTATAGTAATTTTTTCATTAAGTTTGTGCTAAAATTTAATCATACATTTCTCTCCGTGTACACTTGACTAGCTTCTAGACAAAAGAGAAAATTTTTTGTTAACAGCGCATCTCTAGATGCAGCTAAATTGAACCCAATCAGCTAATTTTTAACTGACGTTTTGTCAATTTTTATCTAAATTTTGTATAATTTAACTGACTTTAAGAGGCCGCTGTATCTCTGTCCTTTTCTAATTAAAAAATGGACTTTTTTCCCAAAATTAGCAACAAGAGGCAAAAATAAAGAGATGGTTTCGATGTGTTTAATAAAATGTAATATTTTCTTTGATTAGTATAAATTAATTTTATTGCTTCGTTTTTAAGAAAAGTTGGAATAACTTAAAAAATTAGGAATTAGTGTCAAATAATGGGATTTTCAAGTTATTCCAACTTTTCTTGAAAATAAAGCGGTGGAATTAAATTATTCTTATCAGAGAAAATATTGCTTTCTATTACACGAATCGAAACCATCTCTTTATTTTTGCCTGAAGCTATTAGTTTTTATAAAAAATAAATTTTAAATAGATTCGGTAAAACAGGTAACTGTGTCGGTATACGGCTGACTCTTAAGAATAAATTCAGCTAATTTTCAGGTAACTTTATCCTACTTCTGCTAAGTTTTAGCTAACTTTTAGCTAACTTTTATCAAACTTTTAGCTATTTTTAGCCAACTTTAAGCTAACTTGCAGTTTTTATTTCAACAAAATTCCAGCTGAATTTCAGCTATATTATAGCTAACTGAAGCCACAATTGATTCTTATACACGGCGGCAGTGTCGACAACGATAGCGAAAACTTCTTATAATATAAAGAGATATAAATCTTTCTATATAATATAGTTTATAAAAAATTGAGTCGTTGACTCCTCATATCTTACCCATAGAACTCTTATTTTCCACTATTTTATTCGATAACACTCATTTTCTACTGATTTTACATCCAATTTCCACCTGTTTTCAACCCTATATCCCGCCCAACAAAATTGACTGCTGATACCCAAATAAAGATATTTGAGATCCAAGTATCTTTACTTGGGTATCAGCAGTTATTTTTGAGTTCAATACTGAAATCACGTTCATGAATTTGAACCTCATAGATGAATCTCAATCTAAATTAAATGTACTAACTTGAGTCAGTAGTCAATAATACATTACCAGTCGTTTTTTAATTGATACTCATTACACAAATTAAGACAACCTATATTAGTACATCTTTTAAGGTAACTTATCCCAAAAATTATTTGGTATAGTACCGAATTTTTCTGTACTACGAAACTAAATTATCTTATACTAACATATTACCTATATAATACGCACTGTAGTGCTATCAAGCATGAAACTTCAATATAATTAATACCTAATAATGTAAAAACCATTAAATTATATAACAATTTTTAACAATCGATAAATATAATGTAAATCATATAATATAACAATTTTAAATTACTAATATTCACACGAAAATCAATCAATGAGCTAAAAACAAATAAAAGTAAAACCATTTTTTATTATTATTGTAATTTACAAAATCTGCAAATATGTTTTATGAAATGTTAATATTATTCAGAATTGTTCTTTCACTATCATTTAAATGCTGGGTAAATATAGAAAAACAATGATGCGTGGAAAAGTTTTTTAAAAAATCTTGCAGGTACTGGCCAAGATTTAAAACATATATACAATCTTGTTTGATATCTGGATCTTGTTCTTCATCATTATCATCATCAATGTTTCTCATCACTGAAATTATTAGATTATTTAAATTGTATTGTAATCGTATGATGGGACATTAATTCAAAATACATACATGGACAGCTTAAATTACTTCCTGGATCTATTACATAATTATCATTTCCTTCATCGTCTTCGTCGGAATCCTGTCAAAGAAATAAATAAGAACATAAAACTTTTAAAGCTTTACATTGATAAATATATACCTAATTCAAAAATCATCGTCTAATATCACGAACCACGGTGGTCTTCGAGCAAATTTGACCATGGAGTTTTTGTACCTCAGATTTTCCTTCTGTATATGATTCTAGGCACATTTAAGATCGAATCCCAACAAAAACAAAAATCGAAGAATGAGCACTTTTTTAGTTATTTAGATTTTATTTTTTATATGTATGTTTTCATAACCAAATTTTTTTTTTTGATAATTTATGAACTTAATCTCCAGAATGCCGTTTTCAAATAGAATTATGAATTATTTACATATTTTAAGCAAATATGATTGTTAATATATTTAGGAAAATCTAAAGTTATTTAACAATGTAAGCGTAATGTTAAAATTAAGATTTTTTGTAAAACATTATAGTGATAAAGACTATGACAAATGATACGTTTTTAAATTTTTTAAAGACAGCACTTGAAGTGATTGTAATTAAAAAATACGTTGTATTAATATTCTATAAGAACACTGCATGAACTTTTGATATTTCAGTAACAACAAATGTAAGAGCTTGTATTGAAGATAATCGAAGCCTAGGCTTTTACAGCGAACAGGCTATGGAAGCGGTCCATTATAATTTTCCTGCAACATGAGTTAATTTATAGTATCATGAAATGATTCTCATTATGCAGATATATGGAGAGCGCGGTGGCGTAATGGAAGAGCTCTTGCCTTCAACGCGGAGGGCATGGGTTCGAATCCTGGCCAGGTACCTCTAATTTTTTTTCAAAAGAAAATTAGTGTATGTGCCATTTATATCGCGACTCTTAAAAAATCCGACCTCGTGGGGCATCGGTTGATTGTTGGTCACAAAAGTGGCTGACCATACATCGGTAGTGAAAGTTTTCGGTATGGTGGGTCTGACAGTCTAGCCTGATGTAATGTGTTAAACGGGAACCGGGTTAGGCTCCCTCAACATCACCATATAAAAAAAGTTAACATATTGAGGACAATATCCTTTATATATTAATCTTTTTTTTTATTATGCAGATATATATATATATATATATATATATATATATATATATATATAAAGATAACACTTACATAGTTTTTTCTAAAGTTACGTACAGTGAATTATATTTGCAGACTGCTCTTAATTATATCTCTGCATAATTAGAATTATCTTACGATACTTTATATTAGCCCATGTTGCAGAAAAATCAAAATGGACCGCTTCCATAGCCTATTCGCTGTAAAAACCTAGGCCTCAATTTTCTTTAATATTATCTTTTACATGGAAAATGTAGACATTGTTAGATATTTTTTTCGGATTTCAACTGTGCAAGTTTTGGTTTAGAATATCAACGTTTTGTGAACATTACGATGGCCAGTATCCTAAGCTATAACTAACACGGTCGAAATCCGAAAAATAGTATATTATTCACCTAGGGAGTAAAAACGAAAAATGTCTGAAATCGTATGTAAATTGTCACCCAAGCCGGAGGCGAGGGTGACAAACATACGATTTAAGGCATTTTTCATTTACTCCCATGGTGAATATACGATTTTTTTACACAGGCAGCGTACAGTGGGTACTTTACTTTTCGCTGGGAGGGAGTAAAGTATCCACTGTACGCGCCCTGTGTAAAAAAGCCCTTTAACAATGTTTAAAATTCACCGTAAAAGCTTCGAATCCAAACAAGGAAAATGTCCTTTTGGTGTTACTGAAATACCAAAAGAACATGCAGTGCTCTTATAGAATATTAATACACTGTATTTTCCAATTACAATTACTTCAGATGACGTCTTTGAATAATTTGAAAACGTATCATCTCTCATAGTCTTTATTACTATAATTTTTTAGGAAAAAAAATCTCAATTTTAACGTTACGCTAACATTGTTACATAACTTCAGATTTTCCTGAATATATTTACAATAATATTTGCTTAAAATATGTAAATAATTTATAATTATATTCGAAAACGGCATTCAAGAAATTGAATAATAAATTAATTTAATAAATTATCAGTAAAAAATTTTCTTTTATAGAAAACATATATATGCAATAAAATTTGCATAAATAAAAAAGTGCTAATTCTTCGATTTTGGTTTTTGTTAGAATTTGATCCTAAATGTGCCTAGAATCATATCCAAAAGGAAAATCTGAGGTGCGAAAACTTCACGGTCAAAATTACTCGAGGACTACCGTGAAACACTTAATTTACACGTCTCAATTTTCATTGAACCAAGTAATTAAATACTTTAAAATTTTTAGAAAACATTAAATTAAAAAATAAATCAAGAGTTAACTAAGAAAAAAAATTAAAAAATTTTCCAACTTTCCTTGAAAACAAAAAGATAAAGTTAATTGATTACAATCAAGGAAAATATTGTTTTTATTATACAAGGTATAATATAACCATCTTTTTATTATTGCCAAAGAGTAATTTTTACAAAAAAATAAATAAACTTTTTATTTATAAAAGGCCCGAGAGATATGACAGTATTATAATAGTATATTATGGTGCAAGAGACAAAAGTTGGAGTTCCGCTACTGCGTGAAGTTTGCGCCCTCGGCTTCGCCTCAAGCGTCAAATCACGCAGTAGCGGGTTTTCACCTTCCGTTTCGTGTATTGTATACTACTATCCTTGATGTCCGGTGAAAAGTACGATCATATTAAAAGTCCAATAACAAAACTGTAATGTCATAAAATTCGATGCTCGTCCCGATATTTGCAGCACGAGCATTAGCGAGTGTCGCTGGTCGAGGGGAGGGGCATCGAAAAAATCACGCAAATAAATAAACAAAACACATGAAACATGTAAATTATTTGTACGAAAGATTTAGTTACATACAAACTAGAAAGGGATAAAAAATATTGTAAATATGTTTTACGATTAATTTCTGAAAAAACCATATAAGCAAATTCTTTTATTAATTTTTTTAAATACACTGAAAATAAAATTGTTATACAAATAAAATTAAATCAATACAAACAGGTTTTTTTTGTACATGCAAAAATAAGAGCGAAATTGTCATCAAAAATAAAAGCAAAACAAAGTAATTTCCACCAAGACATCAAGAAAAAATTATTGTTCTTAAAAAAATATATGAGAACCTTCAACTTTATATACGAATTTTAAACGATTTTTGAAAATTGAATTGAATGGTTGAATTTATTTGAGAAGAAAGTTGGAAAAAATGAGAAAAATAAAATAGTTAACTTTCTTGGTACACGACATCCTCTTGATTTAAGTTTTTCGTACACTGAAAAAAAAGCCGATGTCATACGCTGCGAAGTCGATTGTTGTGAATGATTCGGACAACATTCGCAGCTATTAATAACGGAAAATCGCAATATAAGAGTGCGTAACAATATTGCAGCCAATCATTCCAACTTTCTGTATAAAAGATTACATTGATCGGAGCAGAGTGCTGCGACTGAGCTGCGTTGTGGCTCGCTACGGCTCTCCGTAGTCTACGGCACAGAAAGTTGAATCTAAGCCCAGCGACTAAACTGCTTTGTGGCTCGCTACGGCTCTCCGTAGTCTACGGCACAGAAAGCTGAATCCGAACACAGCGATTTATTGCGCGGTCGCTCGCTTTGAACACGCATGCTTGATTAATAAATAACATTGAAAAAATGATAATTTTTACTTCCTTTTATATTTTTTTTTAATGTTCATGTAATTATGTGAATTCATAATTTTGAACTATTTTTAAAAATTTATAATTTATAAGTACAGCTATTAATGCTTTAATATCATTGATTATTTTTTTTTATTTTTAGATTTATTAGGACATATTTAAAGTTAAGTAGTTAAAAAACCGTACTAATAAAATAAATCAATAACAAATAAATCTATTGACAAATCTAAAAATAAAATAAATAAAAAATTGAGAAAGAAAATAACTTTTTTTAACAAACAATTTGTGATTATGGATAATAAAATTTATGAAGTTATTACTAAACATTAGATTACCTTAATTATATTGTTCTAAATTTCATACGCAAGTTGTATTCACTTGTCGTAAAAGGGAAAATATTTACAGATGATTTTTATGCTATTTTATTAAATTCTTAATTAATTCAGGTACATAATAAATAATTAATAAATATTTCCAAGTAAAAAATACTCAAAACCTGGTAGAACTAAGATTTATTGGTAATATCGTCACTAAATATAGATAAAATAAATATAATAAAACTAAGTTTAAATTATATTTAATGAAAGAACCTTCGAAAATTTGCTTTTTTCCATACCATTTATGCAAAAATCATTCATATCATTTTTCGAAAATATTTGATACTATTGATGAAATTTTCAAGGTACCGTGCAATATAGCTTTTAAAAAAATTAATTTTGTTTCATAGTTTCAAAAAAGAATAATTTATTCGCAAACAGTTGTGTATTTTTTAATGTAATAGAATAGTCACTGTTTAAAAACTGTTTGAAAAAAGTGATATTTAAAGTTTAAACTTTTAAGAGGCGGCCGTATAGTTCTGTCCTTGTCTAATCTGAATTTTCGTTATAATTAGTAAACTAAATATTTTTATACAAAAGTAAGGGCAGAGCCCAATAGATTTAAGGATGAATAGACGATTCTATTCTATGAAAAAATATAAAATTTTCATTAGTTTTCGAGTGAAGTCTGAAACGGAAAGAGAGTTGAACACTTCAATCAAATTTAACTCTTTTTTCGTTTCAGACTTCACTCGAAAATTAATGAAAATTTTATATTTTTTCATAGAATAGAATCGTCTGCTCATCCTTAAATCTATTGGGCTCTGCCCTTATTTTTGTATAAAAATATTTAATTTAGCCATAATAACGAAAATTTAGATTAGACAAGGACAGAACTATACGGCCTCCTCTTAAAGATGTACCAATATATCTTTGAAATTTATTTAAAATTATTTTCGTTCATATATTATTTTATTCCATTTTATGAAATTTTCATAAAATAATACTCTTAGTTATAATATTAAATCCATAGAACTTGTAGATATATATATATACACACATATATATACATACGAAAAAGGACCCTGCAGGTTTCTTATGGAAAATGGGTTTCTGTGAATTTTTTCCTAACTTTGCATTGTGATAGTTCTCAACATGCTGATCAAAAGTCTCAATGGGCACTAAGCCCAAAAATGCCCCCAAACCCCCCAAAATCACCCCCAAAGGTCACCAGGACAACCCTGATTTAATATAATGGTCCATTCTCCTACCGAATTATTTGATACCTTCGTTGTCCTTGTAGCCGCTAAAATAGATACGAGGATGTGGCCTGACATCCCCTGGATCTGTATTTATGGGTTTTTGGAACTTACACCCCCCACCACCACCACCCCGTCACCCTTCGCCGAAGCTCAATAACAACAAAAACATTGTTATTCCCTATTAACGTGTTTCTAAGTCGTTTTGTACTAGCGAAATAATCCATGAACCTTAATAACTGGACATCCTCGACCCCCTACCCCCCCATCCCAAGAATTCGCAGTGTGATGTTTCTGCTCACGTAAAAATACTATACTTTCTATTTTCGATTCAAACCGTGATACAGTTAAGGCACGGTTCTGTGTGGCTTCCAACCAGTTAAGGCAAGGTAGTACGTGGTACCCGACCAGTTAAGGCAAGGTAGCATGTGATACCCGACCAATCAAGGTAAGGTGGTGTTTGGACCCCAACCAGTTAAGGCAAGGTAGCATGTGATACCCGACCAGTTAAGGCAAGGTAGCATGTGATACCCGACCAATCAAGGTAAGGTGGTGTTTGGCACCCAACCAGTTAAGGCAAGGTAGTGTTTGGACCCCAACCAGCTAAGGCAAGGTTGTGTGTGGTACCCGACCTGTTAAGGCAAGGTAGCATGTGATACCCGACCAGTTAAGGCAAGGTAGCATGTGATACCCGATCAATTAAGATTCTCATACAAATGCTGTAGACTTATGTTTGCACATGGGTTGCACGCTCTCTCGTAAAATATTCTTCATTTAATCTAATCTCGCATTTTCTATATATTGAAGAAGGAACGTTGGAGGGTAAGATATATTCGGTTGATGACGAGCATAGCCGAGGTACCACAATGCAGCTGCTATGTGTGCACAGCATCCTAATGTCCTAGCTCCCACTTTACATGTACAATAGTAAATTGAGATCGGTCCTTCATCGTCATTATCCTCATCGCCCATTTCATATGCTATCCATAGCTGATGTTTTGTGCTTCTTGAGAAACGTGAGTAGATTCGTATCCGAACAATACCTGGTTCAACTATTCTTCGATCAAATTGAAAAGTATCTTCTTCATCCCTTGCAATTTTATCTTGTACATATACCGGAGCCAAACTCAGTTGATATACCCCAGCTGTCAGGTTCTCTAAATAATCTAATTGAAGCTGTGGGAATTCAGGAAATTCTTGGTCATCTAGACGTTCCCACCCAGCAATTCTTGTCCGTAGAGAATTGTCTACTTCAACTCTAGCTTGCATCAAATTCGGATTCAAGGCACGATTCGTTAGAATTTGTGCGAGTTGAACGTTAGCACCTTCCATAAAAATCAATCCTTTGTATCTGTTGATAATTGCCGCAGATATTTTTAAAAATTCTTTCAAATGTTTAGCATAAACAACTGATATTTGATTTTTAAAGAATTTAAAAATACCTTTCAAATGCCCGTTTCGTGATTCCACAATCCATCGTGTTTTAGTTATGATTCTAGCTGCATTTGCTTCTTCAGTAGTAAATTGCTTCTAATCTGTTGCGAGCATAGGAGGCATTTTCACAACCACACCCCTATTTTCCAAAAAATCTTTAATATCTCGATACCCACGATCCAGTATCACTATATCACCTGCTTGAATCCATTCAGAAATACTATTTGCCTCTTCTTTCTGCATTTCATGAAGCAACATAGCAGCATCGTTGTTCACATTATCGGAGAAATAAGGGCCATGGACATCCAGAATATATCCATCCGATGCCATTAACATTGCTGGTTTGAGAAGTTGGTAATGCTTGTGCGTACTATATGATTGTCGAGCAGCTTTAAAGTTAGTACTTTTTTCTACTTCAAGGTAGGTCCCATCTACATAAAAAAGAGCAACAGGGTTATTTGGTTGTGGATTGTAGAGTTGATTAGCAAATGCAGTTACATGGTTATGAACAAAAGTTTGGTGATCAATTGCTTGTAAACCAATGTTTTCGGTGACAAACCTTTGCATCAGTGACATTCTTACGATGGATATAACAGAACTAACAGTCTGTCTACTTTGATACTGAAAGATAGTAGCAAGAAAATCGTCAGATGCACCTTGTCGAAGTTTGCAAAGAAAAGTCAACAAATCTCGTTTAGTTACGTACTTAAAAGATTCTCCAACGTATACAGGGTCGCGAAAAGTATAGAGCTCTCTAAATTGTTCCTTTTTAATAGGACAAAAAGTCGCAAAATCTCTATCAGAGATTTCATTTTCGTTATTAAACATTTGATTCGATTGATTATTCGCAATTGTTCGGAGTCCCGTGAGAAATGAAGATAACTGATTTCCTTGGGAACGATAGGGCCTATAAACAAAACGAATTACATCGTATAGGTTATCTTGAAGAAGTCCTAAATCAGTCAAATGTGCAACGCATGCCCTAGTATTTTCAGAAGCATAAATGTTTTTTTTAAAATATATATTCACCCTGCATTCAATACTCAATCTTGTAATATTTACATTATTACCGCAAATGAAGCATGTATTTGATGATGTTTGACGTAGAACATTCAGTCTTAGACATAAAGGGTCTTCCTGAAGAGTTCTTATTTCATTGCAAATAGAAATATTACAATTGTTACACAGTCGCGTATTAGCATTGATGATTATAGGACCTCTATTATCGGCATTTCGTCTTTGTATAGCTATTTCTCGCTTAATCATATCAGCGTCGCGGTCAATACGAGCCATTTGATTTGGCCGCATACGCTGGTTGCATGTAATACATTCTAACTGATTTGCCATATTATAAAGATAGCTTGGATAACTGAAAAAGATTGTTGCTAGGGAAGTTGTTGTTAGGAAACCTTTACTTAAACTATCCTAAAAAGGACTATTACATAAAAAGTTTTCTTGGCACCTCTATTTCCGACTTTCCTCGAAAAATGCAGCTAGGAAACTTTTTATCCAATTATCCTAAAAAGGACTATTACATAAAAAGTTTTCTTGGCACTTCTATTTCCGACTTTCCTCGAAAAATGCAGCTAGGAAACTTTTTATCCAATTATCCTAAAAAGGACTATTACATAAAAAGTTTTCTTGGCACCTCTATTTCCGTCTATCCTCGAAAAATGCAGCTAGGAAACTTTTTTATCCAATTATCCTAAAAAGGACTATTACATAAAAAGTTTTCTTGGCACCTCTATTTTCGACTTTCCTCGAAAAATGCAGCTAGGAAACTTTTTATCCAATTATCCTAAAAAGAACTATGACATAAAAAGTTTTCTTGGCACCTCTATTTCCGTCTATCCTCGAAATATGCAGCTAGGAAACTTTTTATCCAATTATCCTAAAAAGGACTATTACATAAAAAGTTTTCTTGGCACCTCTATTTCCGTCTATCCTCGAAAAATGCAGCTAGGAAACTTTTTATCCAATTATCCTAAAAAGGACTATTACATAAAAAGTTTTCTTGGCACCTCTATTTTCGACTTTCCTCGAAAAATGCAGCTAGGAAACTTTTTATCCAATTATCCTAAAAAGAACTATGACATAAAAAGTTTTCTTGGCACCTCTATTTCCGTCTATCCTCGAAAAATGCAGCTAGGAAACTTTTTATCCAATTATCCTAAAAAGGACTATTACATAAAAAGTTTTCTTGGCACCTCTATTTCCGTCTATCCTCTAAAAATGCAGCTAGGAAACTTTTTATCCAATTATCCTGAAAGGACCGTTGGAAAAAAGTTGTTGATAGGAAAACTTTACTTAAACTATCCTAGTATAATATTTTAAGAAAGTATAATATTTTTTCGTGAGCAGAAACATCACACTGAAAATTCTTGGGATGGGGGGGGGTTAGGGGTCGAGGATGTCCAGTTATTAAGGTTCATGGATTATTTCGCTAGTATAAAACGACTTAGAAACATGTTAATAGGGAATAACAATGTTTTTGTTGTTATTGTGCTTCGGCGAAGGGTGACGCGGTGGTGGTGGTGGTGGTGAGGGGTGTAAGTTCCAAAAACCCATTAATACAGATCCAGGGGATGTCAGGCCACATCCTCGTATCTATTTTAGCGGCTACAAGGACAACGAAGGTATCAAATAATTCGGTAGGAGAATGGGCCATTATATTAAATCAGGGTTGTCCTGGTGACCTTTGGGGGTGATTTTGGGGGGTTTGGGGGCATTTTTGGGCTTAGTGCCCATTGAGACTTTTGATCAGCATATTGAGAACTATCACTATACAAAGTTAGGAAAAAAATTCACAGAAACCCATTTTCCATAAGAAACCTGCGGGGTCCTTTTACATCAATTTACACATCTAAATAATAAAAATCAATAAGTCTGAGAATATGTTTCATTAGGTTTCAAAAATAAAAATAAAAAATTTTGTTGTTAAAAATTCCAAGTAATGGAATATTTTTATTTACTCAAATTTTTTGGTTAAATTAATGTTTTAATAAATTTTCTATTAAAAAGTATCAAACTATTATGAAAACTAAATAGAACAATTTTTGTTGAAAATAACATGTACAATATAATTGAATTTTTAAAAATGACAATATGTAGACTTTTTAACTTACCTGTTAGGTGAAAAATCACTATTGAATATACACAAAAACTGCCTAACTTGATTTGGTATTTAATGACTTGACTTAATATTTTTTATAAAGAACGAATAAATTTCAGCGATAACAAAGAAAATTTCTAAAAACACCTGAATTTGCGGAAAAGTATTAAAAACAGTCATTATTAATCAATCATCATATTTTATTTTTTTAAGCGCACTTAGTTTTGAAGAAAACGTACAAATACATTTTTATCAGATATTATGTGTAAATATGTAGTGACGATATTACCAATAAATCTTAGTTCTACCAGGTTTTGAGTATTTTTTACTTGGAAATATTTATTAATTATTTATTATGTACCTGAATTAATTAAGAATTTAATAAAATAGCATAAAAATCATCTGTAAATATTTTCCCTTTTGCGGCAAGTGAATACAACTTGCGTATGAAATTTAGAACAATATAATTAAGGTAATCTAATGTTTAGTAATAACTTCATAAATTTTATTATCCATAATCACATAAATTGTTTGTTAAAAAAAGTTATTTTCTTTCTCAATTTTTTATTTATTTTATTTTTAGATTTGTTAATAGATTTATTTGTTATTGATTTATTTTATTAGTACGGTTTTTTAACTATTTAACTTTAAATATGTCCTAATAAATCTAAAAATAAAAAAAAATAATCAAAGATATTAAAGCATTAATAGCTGTACTTATAAATTATAAATTTTTAAAAATAGTTCAAAATTATGAATTTACATAATTACATGAACATTAAAAAAAATATAAAAGGAGGTAAAAATTATCATTTTTTCAATGTTATTTATTAATCAAGCAAGCGTGTTCAAAGCGTTGTCACAAGCCACAAAGCAGTTTAGTCGCTGGGCTTGGATTCAACTTTCTGTGCCGTAGACTACGGAGAGCCGTAGCGAGCCACAACGCAGCTCAGTCGCAGCGCTCTGCTCCGATCAATGTAATCTTTTATACAGAAAGTTGGAATGATTGGCTGCGATATTGTTACGCACTCTTATATTGCGATTTTCCTTTATTAATAGCTGCGAATGTTGTCCGAATCATTCACAACAATCGACTTCGCAGCGTATGACATCGGCTTTTTTTTCAGTGTAGGATGAATATATAATTCAGAATCATATCATTTTAAATTTCAAAAGTGGAATCCCTTTTAAAAAGTGTTCAATTTGATTTAATTTTCTAATATTCAGTACTGATGAAATGAAGTTAAATTATTTATTATTATTTATATTCATGCTATCATTTTAATTGATGTAAGAAAATGATTCTTCGTTGAAAATAGTTTTTGTGTTTTGAATAATTAAACATAAAAAGCATAATAAAATAATTCATACGTCAGTATCCAAAGATGTTGTATTAGCTTCTATGTAATGTCCTAATTCATACATAATAAGTTTGAAAATTTTTACAAGAACAGGAATTTTGGTCCACTGCATAGGCCGACTCTTTCCTCTTGTTTTAATACCATTTGATTCGTTGTTAACTAATGAAAAGAATGTTTGATTACGCATAAACTTAATTCGTACAATATGTTTACAATATATTTAAATAATCACAATTTTGTATTAATGATTTATATATCAAATTCGTTATAAAAATTGATTTAATTTTCAAGTAAATTCTCACTTAAGTTTACACCTGAATTCCACGTTTTCATAGAAAAATTTATAAAATTTGTAAGTCAGATTCACTCAAAAATCACGCGATGATTATCCAAAATTCGTCAAAATCTTTGCTAACTTGTGCCCTATCCCCCTCTCCCTATTTAATGTACGCTTCTATAATCGTCTATATGCACTGATAAAATATAAAACATGTCTTTTAAAAATTTTTAAATAATTTATATAATTATTAAAATGTATACTACGAAAATAAATTATTCAAAGAAAAGATCTGATTTTACAAAGATTTACTTATAAAAAATGAATTCAATAGTATTGCTATAGAGGTCATCGGATTTTAAAGGATGAAATATGTTTCAATTTTATTAGTATTTATTAAGAGGAGGTCACGTATCTCTGTCCTTTTCTAATCAAAGAAATGATTTTTTTACAAAAACTACTAACTTCAGCAAAAAATAAAGAGAAAGCCGCATCTTTTATCAAAAAAAGCAATATTTTCTTTGATGAGAAAGAATTAATTTTATTGCTTCGTTTTCAAGAAAACCTTGAAAATCGAAATTGTCCACCCTAACCTCTATGATTTAAGTTTTTCAAGGTTTTGTTGAAAACGAAGCAATAAAATTAATTCTTTCTCATCAAAGAAAATATTGCTTTTTTTAATATGAGATGCGGCTTTCTCTTCATTTTTTGCTAAAGCTATTAGTTTCTGTGAAAAACTCAATTCTTTAATTAGAAAAGGACAGAAATACGTGACCTCCTCTTAAGAGCATGACGAAGCTGTCCGCCTTCTAATAATATTTCCAATCTTAACTTATGAATAAACGATGCGTTTAATCGAGTTTCTTTGCTACAAAGAAAAAATTTGTAAGATTAAACTCTAATGCGGACAACTCAAGAAATCCACCAAAATATAATACATACAAAGTTATAATAAAAACTTTCAATATGTCGTATTTTAAGGTTAGGTTTGTCGAGTTTGATATCTAATTTCCAATCAAAGCTCATAAAAAAATAACAAGTCCAAATGATTTTTTATTTTAACAAAAATTATTGTATAAATATAGCTTTAGTGCGGACAAGTCATTATATTTGTTTAATTTAAGAATTTAAAAAGATATCGATAAAATGAAAAAAGCAAAACTTGATTTCTGCAGCTCCGACAGGCCGTTAAGAATAAAATAATTTTAACATTAATAAATTATTAATATCAAATAAATTCTTTATTTATAAAACCCACTGGGGAGCTATGTAAGACCCACGTGAAAAACATATGCTAATTCTGCGTGATCCTTGTTGTTTCTTGCAAGAACCAAATAGAACCCTCATGGAATCCATGTTAACTTTTGTTGCGGGTTCTCTGTAGGACCCAGATAGCTCCCATATGTTTTCCTTATGGAAACCACATGAATTTTTGAAAAATTCGTATACCATGCCAATTGGAACCTTGCATGAAAAAACACATTATATCCGTCAGGTAGAATATGAAAAAATAAAAGACCCGTATTTTTTCGTTTTTTTAAATATAATGAATTGCAAAAATTATAACCAGTACAAGTTAATACAATATTGATGTATACAAGGTGATTGGATAACATGGATACATATTTATATCATTGGATCCAGCGCAATAAGCTGACTCCGAAAAAAATGATAAGAATTTTTTTTTAATTTTACCAATGTATTGCCAATATATTGGCGATATTGGAGAAAATTTTACCAACACATTGCGAATATATTGGCGATATTGTTACGTCACAACGTATCTTTTATATTACTTTTTAATTTACAATTTTTAAAATATCTTTTCATTAATATGACATTGATGAACTAATTAAACGGTTATCGAACAATAAAAGAATGTGTTAACCTAAGCAGTAAAGAAAACTTTAAGTTGATATTAAGCAACAAAATTCGTTGTTTCAAAATTACTAAGTCATAAAACAAGCAAGATCCACTTATTTTATAATGAAATCATGTCAAGATAAATCTTATAAAAGCCAACTGCAATTAACGAGAGGGGGCACTACCCCAGGATCATCGTTGGTACCAAGTCGTAAATCCTGTAGTTCAAATTCAAATTCAAATTCAAATTCTAATAAAGTTATTGTATTCAATATTTAATTATTTTTACAAGTGTCAATAAATATCTTAAAAGTTTCTTATATTCGACTCGAGTCTTATTTTTAATCGTGCCTATATCTATTCTTTGTTTGTCTGTATCCAGCCTTCATCTACTTGAATCAATCAAGGTAAGAATATTCAATTTATATATTCTCTATTCAAGTACTCTAAATAAATATCCTGCAATATATTTCAATTTGTGAGAAACGATTTACTCAATTAAATATTGGTGGAGTTCAATTCACCACTAGATTATACATATATTTATCTTTCATAATTATAATTTAATAATAAATTCAATTATTTCAAATTAATTCAAATTCATATGTAAAATCATACAAAAATATTCAACATAATCAAATTATACACTTTTATTTAGTCCTGGTGAAAGCCAGGACTTAACATTTTGGTTCCGGTACGAATTAGTTTGACCGTAACATTTTGGTTCCGGTACAAACTTTTTAATTGAGGAATCGTATTGAATATATTGAGGGATCATTAGAGAAAATTCTCTATATATATATATATATATATATATATATATATATATATATATACGAAGTGCATAAAAATATATATGAAGGACCAATTATAAATACAGTGTTTAAAAGTGAATTACGAAAACGCAAAAGTGCGTCAAATAAAATATTATATTCCCACGGGCACAATAAATATTATACGCAAAAGTGCGTCAAATAAAATATTATATTTCCAAGGGCACAATAAATATTATACGCAAAATAGCGTCCATTGAATAAATTATTTATACGCGAAGTGCAATATTTAAAGCGAATAGCGTCATTAAAAATAAACACAAAGTGTGTCATTAAATATTAATAGTGTTATCTAAAACAAATAAATATATATACGCGAAGTGCATTATTAGCGAATTGCGTCAATTAATAAAAATATATATATTGTATTTAAATACATATATCATACGCATAGTGCGTAATTAAAATATACAATCGTGAAGTGCGCGATTAAAGGTTATTTTCAATTAAAATAATTGAATGAATAAGTTCATACATTTTTAATAATTGTAAAACATTTTTTTTTCATTTCAATTATATTAAAAAGTTTCTTGCATTGCATTTATAATATCAGTAATCTGATACATTAACAATTCATTAAAATCGTGAAAATAACATAATTTTCAATACATAGTTTTGAAAGTGAAATACGTTTCAGTGAATAAAAGAAAACCTGACTCAACATTAAATATTGGAAGTCAGAACAAAACGGCATTTAAAAAAAATAGACGCTGGTAATCAAATAACTGTAAAGAGTATCGAACTCATAAAAATTTTGACTCAGCAAAATTACCGTGTGATGTACTCGCGGGTATTTTCAACAACATTAGGTCAAAGAAAGAAAAGAATTTAAAGCAAAAGTCAGCATTTTTATCTATTTTTAAAGTAGGTCAGTGTCAAAGAAATTTTAAATGCATTATTTTTGGTTAACAAACGATATTTAAAAATATAATCATTAATATTTATAAAATAATATTTCTTATTTTCGTGTTATGTGATCTTTATTGGAAAATAAATAATGAATATTACAAATGAGTAGAATAAATTTTAAAGAGCTATCGGATAATTTTAAAAGAAGGGAAAACACAGTGTTTATTATCATACTCTAAATTAGAATTATTTGAAATTTGTCGAAAATTTAAAATATCTACTAAAGAGAACGAAAATATTAATGCTATTCGCGATAGAATCAGAAAATATAGTAAACAAGCAGTTTTAAGAGAGAAAGAAAAAGAGGAAAAACGTATCTACGAAAATATCGATCCATTTCGCAAAAGTACAAAAGTTGCACGTTCTCCAAATAAAACTTTAGACACAACAATTGAAAATAATACATCAAATTTGACGAATATTTCACAAGAAACAATTGAAAATAACACCGCAGATCTAACAGAGGACATAGATATTCCACAAGAAACAAATAAAAATAATAGTCCAAATACAAGCTGTACAGATATTTTAAACAAACAGAATACACCATTAAGTAAATCTACAGGAACAATTCCAAAAATAATTTCCAAAAGTACTAAAACAACACAAAAAAATAATCTACAAGACAGTTTTTTAGACAAATATACTTTAACGAGAGACGTGACGATTTATTCTGAAAATAATACAACAGCAGACGGAATATTTAACGATACAGAAAATTTATCTATCAAACAAGAAAGTTATCAAGATATAGACGAAGAGAATATTCTTGTGGGTAATAATAACAATTCGATGGTTGAAATTGGAAACTTACTAGATAACACAAACATGGCAAATACATCAGGATACTCACTGAAGGAAATTTCAAGATTAGTACCTGAATTTGATGGAAAAAATTTACCTTTAGAAGATTATATAGAAAAATTAGAAATCGCAAAAGATATGTTAAGTGAAGAAGAACAATCGAAATTTATGAACTATTTAAGATTTAAGGTATCAGGAACAATTCGTACTGCTATAAAGGGTAGTAGAATTGAAACTATAGAAGAATTTATTAAATTCATAAAAAATTATATCCAGAGATTGATAATTTACACTCTTTATATGCAAAATTAGAACGAATTCAACAAGCAAAGCATGAACCAGTGGTCGATTACATAGAAAGAATAACAAAATTAAGTACAAAAATTACAGATAAAAAGAAAAATGAAAACGGCATAACAAGAGATGCTTTACAACGTTTTAATGATGAACTGGGTGCAAATACATTAAAATATTTTAAAGAAGGCTTAAATAGTGAAATTAGATATGAATTAGGAGAAGTCCAGGATTTTTCACAAGCAACTGAAAAAGCAATAAAAATAGAAAAAAATTTGGAAAAATATAAAGATATTAGAACACAATCGGATCAAAATACAAAAAAAATTATGGTTAGTGATATCTTTGAAAAATCACCGAAACAAATAACATGCTGCCAAATATGTAAAGATATAGGTCATGAGGCGTTATGTTGCAATATTGCAAGTTGTGTATATTGTAAAGAACCAACTCACTCGTCATATCAGTGCACTAATACAAAAGATAAAATAAAATTAATATGCAAATTTTGTAATCAACTAGGACATTCAAGAGGTATGTGTACACTTTTAGATGGCAATGAACAATATTGTCAATACTGCCAAGAAAATACTCATCAAGTGAGTCGTTGTCCGATTATAAAAAAATATGAATTATGCTGGAAATGCAAAAAGAACGGACACAATGCTGAATTATGTAATCAAATTGAAGAAAAGATTAATATACCCACACAAACTTGTGACATTTGTAATCAGAAACACAGCACTACAAATTGCGAAAAATTTAAGATATTTGTAAATCAAATTAAATCAGATGATCAAATAAGATGCCAATTATGTGACAGATGGGGTCACTCAGGTAGAGACTGCAGAAATAATTATAATGGAAATAATCGATATAATAATGAATATGGACAAAGAGGTCAACATAAATTTTGTAGATACTGTAAAACTAAAGGACATAATATAGAGCAATGCAGGAAACGAGATTATCAAAATAAAAAAACTCAAAACAATAATCAAAATATACAATGTCCATATTGTAAAAAATTAGGACACTCACTTGATACATGTTTTACAATTAAAAATTTAGAAAGAAAGCAAGAAAAATTTTGCACATTATGCAAAAAACAAATCATACGAATGAACAATGTCAATCGAAAATACTTGAATTAAATAATACACAGGGAAACGCTTAAACTCATCTTGGAGAGAGCGAACAAGAGGAGTTACAAAACAAAAGTCGCTCAATAATTATGAAGACATTCAATATTTTGCAAGAGAACACGAAATTGATTATGAATTGGAAACATGTGACACATTTGAAAATATGGATATAAATAATTTAAGTGTTACATTAAACTGTAGTGTAGAGAAAGAAATGTTATACGATACGATAGAATTTAAACCACAGGTGAAAAATGACTCAAAATTAGTAATAATACATGAAAACAAATCCAAAAATATAAACAATATAAATAAAGAAACTGAAATAAGTTATTCTGAAAATGATATAGATAAAAATATACCAATTTACGTATTTAAACTAGGGGATACACTACAATTTATTGAAATAAAAAATCCATTTACAGACGAAGTATGTAAATTATTAATAGATACAGGTGCTCAACTTAATATAATAAAAGAAAAATTAGTACCACCTAATTCTATTAATGATAATATTAAAATATATTTATCAGGAATTTCAAATACACCTATGAAAACATGTGGTATAGTTAATTTTCCTATAAACAAATTACAAACAAATTTTCATGTAGCGTCGGAAAGTTTTCGATACCCTATGACGGAATATTAGGTATAAATGTTTTAAAAGTAAATAAATTAAGATTGGATAAAGGATATTTAGAAATGAATGGGAAAAAATATTACATTCAAACAGACTATAAAGATGAGCAAAATTCAAGTTTAAATTTATGTATACAAAACAACGAAAGAAATGACGCAGCAGTTACTAACATATTTCAATTATTGAATTATATTATGCCTATGCAAGATACTAAATATATAGCTTCGATTACACAATTTTACAAGATAAAAATGAAAACATAGAAAATCTTATGAAAGATATTAACTGTGTTTTAGAAAAAAATCAATTTAAAGATGAACAAGATATAGATTATTATAAATTCCTTTTAAAATTACAAGATAATATAAATTTTAATATTGAAAATAAAGATAAACAATTTCTCACTTATTTTATTGAAGGAGATATTACAACATTAAATATGCAAGAAGAAGAATCTGAAGAAACTACAACACATGAAAAAATAAATCATATGTATGAAGAAAATATCGATCGTAAAGAAAAATTATTAAATAAAATAATTTTAAATCATTTAACCGAAGAAAATAAACAAAGTATAAAGGATCTAATTATACAAAATGAAGATATATTTTGGCTTGAAGGAGAAAAAATGGGAAAATGTAATTTAGAATATCATGAAATAAATTTAACAGATAATAGACCAATATACGTTAAACAATTCCCATTACCATACAAATCAAAAGAAATCGCTATAGAAGAAACACAGAAATTAATAAACAATGATTTAATAAGACCTTCTAAAAGTGCTTACAATGCACCAGCATTTGTTGTAAAAAAGAAACCTGGTATTGATGGAAAACCAAGATGGCGTTTAGTCATAGATTATAGAAAATTAAATGAAAAAACCATACCTGACCCATACTTAATACCATCTATAACAGAAATCTTCGATGATTTAGGTGGAAATAAATACTTTACAACTGTAGATATGGTTTCGGCCTTTCATTGGGTACCAATGAGAGAATCTGATATTCATAAAACAGCTTTTAGTGTACATCCCTTAGGAAGATTTGAATTTAAGGTTTTACCTTTTGGTTTAACAAATTCTCCACGGACATTTATGAGAGTTGCCAATAATGCTCTTGGCGAACTTATAAGTAAAAGAATATGTCATGTGTACATTGATGACATAATAATAGCTGCTAAATCAAAAAAAGAACATAATATCAAATTTAATTTAGTAGCCTCAAAATTAAGAGAAGCAGGACTAAAGTTAGAACCTAAAAAGTGTGAATTTATGAAAGAAGAAGTTATATTTTTGGGACATATAATAAGTGAAAATGGCATAAAAGCCGATCCTAAAAAAGTTGAAGCGGTAAAATTATTCCCAATTCCAAAAACAGTTAAGAATATAAGAGAATTTTTAGGATTGGCAGGATATTATAGGAGATTCATTAATGATTTTGCAAAAATAACAAAACCATTAACACAGTTATTACAAAAAGAAGTAAAATTTATATGGGACCCTGGAAAGCAAGAAGCTTTCGATAAACTTAAAGAAACATTATGCTCTGCCCCATTATTACAATTTCCTCAACTAGATAAACCTTTTATAATAACAACTGATGCATCAGGATATGCATTAGGGGCTATATTATCACAGGGAGTAATTGGAGAAGATAAGCCGATAGCATATGCATCAAGGGTCTTGAAAGGACCAGAATTAAAATATCACACATATGAAAAAGAAGCACTAGGTATATTATTTGGCATAGAAACATTCAAAAATTATATCTATGGAAATAAATTTACAATAGTAACGGACCATAAGCCATTACTTTCATTTAGATCAGCAGATAAAAATAATAGAGTTCAAAGATGGCGACTCAAATTAGCAGAATATGATTTTAACATAATATATAAAAAGGAAAAATGAATGTAAATAGTGATGCTTTATCAAGAAATCCCATAGATACAGTAGAAATAAACGTCGTAACGAGAGCACAAAAAGCTAAAGAAAACGAAAGCAATAATAAAGCAACACCTTTACCAACAAATGAAATGAAAATACAGAAATTAAATGAAGAACGTACACGTATAAAAAAGAAACGAGGTCGTCCAAAAAAAATAATTAAAACAATAACAAATCAAGACGTCAAGACTGACGAAAATATTATACAACAAGATACGTGTACAAACAAATCGAATACAATAATATATTCGAAAAATTCTATAGAACATAGAAAAGATAATATTATTCATTTAATTACAACAGAAAAAAAAGCCATTAGACGAATTAACAGATAGATATCTCGTACAAAATAATATAAAAATAAATAATGAATTAAAAGACAATGAAATCGAAATAATAAATTTTAAAAAAAGAAAAATTTTTATTATGTGCTTAAATATTAAAGAATCATTTATTTTAATAAAAGAAAAATTAATGAATAATTTTAATGTATTAAAAAATCTGTTAATTAAAAATAAATGTAATATGTTCAGCATTTCAAAGAATATTAAAATTGTAAACATAAATTGGAACGAAATTGAAGAAATTTTATATGATATTTTTAAAGATACAGATATTAAAATTATTATTTGTTTAAATAATACAGAATATGTGAAAATTGATAACAGAGAAAAAATTTTTGATTTATATCATTCTTCAAGTATAGGAGGTCATTCAGGAGTTAATAGAACTTATAATAGAATTAAAAATAAATACTTTTGGGAAAATTTAAAAACCGATATACAAAATCGAATAAAAATTGCGAAACATGTCAAAAAAATAAATTAAAAAGAATTAAAACTAAACAACCAATGATCATAACAGATACCCCAGAAAAAACATTCGATAAAATTTCTTTAGATATAGTAGGACCTTTAAATATAACTAAAAATGATAATAAATATATACTAACAATGCAAGATCATTTATCGAAATTTGTAATAGCTGTTGCACTTAAAGATCAAACTGCAGAGTCTATAGCTGAAGCATTCATAAAAAAATTCATTTGCATTTTCGGTTCACCAAAAATAGTTCTTACCGACAAGGGTGCAAATTTTACAGGTAAATTAATAAAAGCGATTTCAAAAAGATTTAAATTTAAAAAAATTGAGACAACCGCATTTCACCCACAATCTAACGGCGCGTTAGAAAGGGCTCATCATCCCTTATGCGAATATTTGAAAAATTTCGCAGATAAGAAAAATCGAATGGGATAATTGGCTTGAACTTGCACAATTTAATTATAATACAAGTGTTCATTCAAGTCATAAATTCACACCACATGAATTAGTTTTCGCCTACCCAGCTAGATTACCATCTAGCGAACCTTTGAAACAATCAGAAAAATTACCAACTTTTAATGATTATATAGAAAAGTTATTAACAAACATGAAAGATATTGCAAAAATAGCTCGAGAAAATTTAATATCATCAAAGGAAAAATCTAAACTATACTATGACAGATCTATAAATCCTGTACATTTTAACATTGGCGATGAAGTCTGGTTTATAAAAGAACCAAAGCCAGGAAAATTAGAGAAAAATCATAATTTGGGACCCTTTGAGGTATTAAAAATTCACGAAAATAGCAATATCACTATAAATTATAAGGGTGGTCCAAAACTAGTTCATGCTAATAAATTAATTTTGCATAAACGTAAAAATTAATATTATTTTCTATTTTCAGAACTTTTCATCCTCTATATAAACATAAGAAAAATGCTGTTTATCATATTTATCTTCTTATCTCTTATCAAGAGTAATTCTGCAATCATCGGTTTCAACTGTGAATCTACAGATCCAATTATTAATACATACTCTTTACTAGATACGGGCGAATGTGATTTTCAACAAGAAAATGTTACTATAAGTAATACAACAATAGAATTACTACAAATTGCAGAATTTAAATCTATAAAAATTATGCAGTGTAAAATAGAAATACAGAGAACAGTATTTCACTGTGGAATGTTCAGCCATTTGGGTACTACAGCTCATGCCTTACAAGAGTATCTTTACGAAATCAGCCATGAAAAATGCAAATTTATACATGAAACAGGAAATTTAAATATGATAATATTCATACAATAGCAGATTTAAAAATAAATTCAACAAGATCTGTAGGAATGGATTTCGCTGGTTCAGTTAAGGATAAAACATGCAAAGGAGCATCTTACACGGATAATTTTGGTTCCTGGGATAACGTACTCGTCCAAGGCCTCATAAGAATAACTCTACTAGAAGAATATGCTCAAGTAAGTTTAAAAACAATAAATTACGATTAAACTCAGGAACCATATGTAAATTTACGGATGAACACTGCATCGATTCACAAGCAGGCTATACTTTTTGGGAACATTTACCTGCAGAGGAGGGTTTTAAAACAGAATACGAAACCTTATATAGAGGCCCCGCAAAAATAATAAATTCAGCCAATCAAAATCGTATTTATACTGTAAATTCTATTGAGACAACATTTTCATTATCAGCGTTAAATAATATTAACATTTGTAATAGGATATTAACAAAAACTGAACATCCTAAATTATTTATCTTAGACCTTTCATATAATAAATTATTATTTGACAATAATGAAATGAAGAAAGAAGTAACGAACTTAGATATATTTACTTACGTGAATTCTAAATTTGTATATATAGAAAAACATTTTAGGGCTGATCTTAAAGATTTATACTTTAATATCTTAAAAGAAAAATGTGAAATTGAGAAAAAATAATACGCGAATCTCTATCCCTTGCATCCATAGCTCCCGATGAATTTGCCTATAATATCATGCAAAAACCTGGGTATATAGCTAAACTTGCTGGAGAAGTAGTACATGTGATAAAATGTACACCAGTAGAAGTACAATTAAAACACACAAACAAGTGTTATATTCAACTTCCTGTAACAACAAAAAATGAGACATGGTTTTTAACACCGAAAACACATATTTTATTGAAATCAGGTTCTGAAATAAATTGTAATTCAATCATTCCACAATATTATAAAATTGGGGAAGATTGGATAAACCTTTTACCAAAACCAAGGACAACGAAAAATATTGTAAAAATTTTAAGACCAAATACTCAAACTTCATGGATGCCCAAAAAAATAACATCACTGGCAACTAGTGGCATTTATTCTCAAGAAGACTTACAGGAATTACAACAACATATAATGTTTCCTTTCGAAAAAGCAGCTTTATTAAATGCTATAGCGAGAGGAATTCAGGGTGAAGAAAATTCAAGAGGAGATTTATTAAGTAATTTACTAACAGAAAATACTTTATCAAATATAGCAGAAAACACCTGGAAAAAATTCATAAATAAACTGACAACATTTGGGTCAATAAGTTCAGCTATAATAATGATTTTAATCATTCTTCATATAATTAAATTAATTATGGATACTATTATAAGAGGATATACTCTTCATACAATATATGGCTGGTCCATACATTTATTAGGAGCCATTTTTAGCTCCATTACGCATTTAATAATTATATTAAATAATAATCAAATGAAAAAAATACCAAGATATGAAGAAATAGAATTAAAGGAAGTGAAAATAGAAAAGCCAGTTATATCAGAACCCATGGTTTTACAATCTACTTTGCCTCGACCAACGCCTCCACCTTTACCAAGTAAATCACCCTATATAACACTACCTTCCACAAGTACATCTACTCCTTCTAAACCAACATCTCAAGAACAAAAAGAGATTCGATTATTCAGTATTAGTCGTAATTAGTTTAAAAAAAAAATATATATATATATAATAATAAATTTCATAATTTAAAAAAATATAAAATCAGCCCATAAATGTCGTTCTATTAAATAAGCATTATCATATATATAATCAAATACATATAAATATAGCTGATAATAATTATTTGTTAGTTATATAAAAACAATTAATAAAAACTTTTAATTATGATTCGAAATAGATTACATATACATAATATTCAAATATAATAAAAATTATGCATATTTCATTGTGTTGTGCTACATAAAAGAATGAATGACACTATGCGCGTGTGTCATTCACCTAAACGTGTAAATATCAAATGACATCGTAAGCATATTTGATCTAACAATAAAAAAAAACAACACATGATGGATACACATCTATAGTAAAGCGATTATAAATTTTATTTTATTTATTTTTCTGCGTGTCATTGATTTATATACTTTAGTAAGCACATATTTCATTTAGATTTTTAGATATTATCCATCGAAATCTTAACCTTCTACGAATACATATAAAAAAGATAAGGTGGAAACTAAGATAATAAAAATTCTTTTTGTTAATTATCCTTCAAGTTGCATTATTTAGCATATTATTGTTTAAGAAGTAATCTAACAAAAAAATGTAGAGTAATGTTATAATTTTATAAGAGATGACTCTTTTACGAAACTAGAATTTAAAAATTTGATACTTTAAGTTTATTAAGCGGTCATTTTTGCGTTCATTGTAAAACAATCCTTTTGTTTTATTTACTGAATCGTTTCCGATTCAACTTTGTGTGGGAAGGGGTGAATGATACTAATTATATGTCATTCATATATGTTCAAGTTTTATAAAGCATAGCATATTTCAGAAGTATATTTTTTTAAAATTAAACAAAAAACAAAAGGATCGTTACAATTAAAATTATACAAATAATTTAAGTAAAAAGTTTATAATTTATCAGGTAACTTATCATTAAAAAAATAATTATTTAAAAATATTTAATACACTTATTATTTTATTTTTTGCAATATAAAAATTTTTACGATTCATCAAATTTGAAATGAATGATAATAAAAAAATCTGAATTTAACATTAATATTACAATCTATGAAACTTGTAAATTTTGCTCTTTATATCATTATTAAACAGTGAAAGGTTAAGAAATGTAAAGAAAAAGAAAAAAAAAAAAAAAAAAAAAAAACAAACAAACAATTTATATTTATATATATGTAATGATTTATGTAACGAGTCAAAAGAAAATCTAAATTGCACATCTACATGTCATTCACCTATATTTTGTAAGACATATCGAATATTGTCATTTTCTCTTGCTGAATTGCATTAGCAATATGTTATTCACCTTTTGTAAAACACACCAAAATCATTGTAAAATACATTTTACTACTTATCATGATGGTTTATGTACAATCTTTGAGCCCCAAGGTGTACGAAATAAAACGTACCCTTGTGTATTAGTATTTATTTAAATATAAAATATGTAAATTTATCAATTAAGCTTGTAATAATTATCTGTAAATTGTTCGATAACTGTTTTGTTTTCCTTTTTCTTTCGATTGCCTATCCTTCCGATATGCAATCTCTTGAGCCCCAAGGTGTTACGTCACAACGTATCTTTTATATTACTTTTTAATTTACAATTTTTAAAATATCTTTTCATTAATATGACATTGATGAACTAATTAAACGGTTATCGAACAATAAAAGAATGTGTTAACCTAAGCAGTAAAGAAAACTTTAAGTTGATATTAAGCAACAAAATTCGTTGTTTCAAAATTACTAAGTCATAAAACAAGCAAGATCCACTTATTTTATAATGAAATCATGTCAAGATAAATCTTATAAAAGCCAACTGCAATTAACGAGAGGGGCACTACCCCAGGATCATCGTTGGTACCAAGTCGTAAATCCTGTAGTTCAAATTCAAATTCAAATTCAAATTCAAATTCTAATAAAGTTATTGTATTCAATATTTAATTATTTTTACAAGTGTCAATAAATATCTTAAAAGTTTCTTATATTCGACTCGAGTCTTATTTTTAATCGTGCCTATATCTATTCTTTGTTTGTCTGTATCCAGCCTTCATCTACTTGAATCAATCAAGGTAAGAATATTCAATTTATATATTCTCTATTCAAGTACTCTAAATAAATATCCTGCAATATATTTCAATTTGTGAGAAACGATTTACTCAATTAAATATTGGTGGAGTTCAATTCACCACTAGATTATACATATATTTATCTTTCATAATTATAATTTAATAATAAATTCAATTATTTCAAATTAATTCAAATTCATATGTAAAATCATACAAAAATATTCAACATAATCAAATTATACACTTTTATTTAGTCCTGGTGAAAGCCAGGACTTAACAATATATTGGTAGAATTGAAAAAAAAATTTATAACATTTTTTTCGGGATCAGCTCATTGCGCTGAATCCAACGATATAAATATGTACCAATGTTTTCCAATCACCCTGTTATATATATATATATATATATATATATATATATATATATATATATAGCGCCAATGTACACTCGACGGACACTGATTCGCGACCCCATTTTCGCGCCTTTAAACGTTATCCATTGAGTTTAGGATAGTTGCGCGACCATGTTTCAAAAATAAGTTTTCATATAGATAAATATAATTCATGCTAACTATAAGACAAGGGAACATAAATAAAGAAATGGCGGTAAAATTCAAATGGGCATTAATTCGAATATAAAAAATGATAAATGATAAAACAATAAATAAATGTTAAAGTAAGTATATTTTTATAAAGCATTCTTTACATATATTATGTAACCATATGCGATGACAATCATAAGAAATCATAGCTTTTTCATTACTTCAGTATTAAATAATTGCTTATTCAAATTTTACCGCCATTTATTTATTTATGTTTTCTTATCTTATAGTTAGCATGAATTATAATTATTTAGATGGAAACTCATTTTCGAAACATGATCGCGCAAGCTAACCTATATTTCAAAAACTCAACGGATAACGTTGTAGATATTCAAAAAAGGGGTCGCGAATCAGTGTCCGTCGAGTGTACATGACCCACATAGCACGAAAGCTTCTCAGGAAGCTTACCATGAAACTTTCACGTAATATTCAGGCGGAAGCTTCCATTAGCCTTTCTGTAAGCTTATTGAATCTTTCATTAATATTGCATTATAATATTTCATGTAATCTAAAAGGAAGCTTAACGTAAGCATGAATAAATGGCTAAGGAAAGTTTACGTAAAATATTCCACAAAATCTTTTTAAAATCTTACAGTAACCTTTCATGAATGGATCCAGAGAAGTTACATGTAAGATGGTGAGAAAGATTACTGTAAGCTTTCCGAAAGATTCATCGGTTAGGTAAACGTGAAAGCTTACAGGAAGCTTACTGAAAAGATTTGTGTCATCTTTCATAGAATATTCCGCTAACGTTTAATACAATTTTTTATGAAAGATAACTGCAAGCTTCCCGAAAGATTCATTTGTAAGCTTTCGCCAGAAGCTTTCGTAAATCTTTCAAAAAAGGTTAATAAAAGCTTTCACGTAATCGTTTACAACATAAAAAAAACTTTCATAGAAAATTAATGTATGTAACAATGGAATATTACTTGAAAAACTTCTACAACTGTTAAAAACAAGTCGTATTATGTTCTTTTGTAATAAAGGATTGATTTTTTTTAAAACTATTAATTTTGACAAACAAGAGAGAAAGCCACATCCCGTGTTGAAAAAAGGAGTATATTATTCGATGATAAAGAGCTGATTTTATCGCCCACATAACACAAAAGCTTCTAAGAAAGCTTTCCGTGAAACGTTCACGTAATATTCCAGAGGAAGCTTCCATTAGCATTTCTGAAAGCTTACTGAATCTTTCATTAATATTTCATGTAATCTAAAAGTAAACTAAAAGCTAGCATAAATAAATAAATAATAAAAGTTTACGTGCAATATTTCTATAAATCTTTTTGCAATCTTATAGTAACCTTACAGAACAGCTTCCATGGATAAATACGCAAAGGTTACATGAAAGATATTGAGAAAGATTACTGTAAGCTTCCTGAAAGATTCATCAGTTAGGTAATCGTGGAAGCCTACAGGAAGCTTTCTAAAAAGATTTATGCTTTCTTTAATAGAATATTCCGCTTACCTTAAATAGAATATTTTATAGAAGATAATTGCAAGCTTATTGAAAGATTCATAAGTAAGGTTACATCAAAAGCTTTCGGGCATCTTACGAGAAAGGTTAATAAATGCTTTCACGTAATCTTTTATGGAACATTAATGAAACCTTTCATTGAAAATTAATGTAAGAATCGATGGAAGATTTCTGAAAGATATTTAACAACTGTGAATAAAAACTTTTTCAATAAATGTTACGGAAAAAATCGATTGAAAGATTCCATGAAAGCTTACAGTAAGCTAAATGTAATCTAAAAAGAAGTTTACTTAATGCTAACGTACAATAATCCCTAAAATCTTTATGGAATCTTACAGTGACCTTACAGAAAACCTTCGATAAATGAATACGCAAAGGTTACATGGAAGATATTGAAAAAGATTACTGTGAGCTTCCCGAAAAATTCATCAGTTAGGTAATCGTCGAAGCTTTCAGGAAGCTTTCTAAAAAGATTCATGCCTTCTTTCATGGAATATTTCACTTACTTTAAATAGAATCTTTCATAGGAGATAACTGCAAGCTTACTGAAAGATTCATTAGTAAGGTTACGTCGAAAGCTTTCGAGAATCTTCCGAGAAAGGTTAATAAAAGCTTTCATGTAATCTTTCATAAAACATTAATGGAACCTTTCATTGAAGATTCATGCAAAGACCACCCATATAGCAAAAAAGCTTACAAGGAAGCTTCCCATGAAACTTTTCGAAAATTAACATAAGCTTACAGTAAGCATAATATACGTTCAAAAAATTTTTCCTAAATACTTAAATGTAATATTCCGTGGAATCTTTTTGCTATCTTCCTGTAACCTTACGCAAAAGTTTTAATAAATGGATTAGCAAAGGTTTCAAGTAAACTAACTAGAAAGATTGCAGTAAGCTTCCTGGAAGATTCACTAGTAAGCTAACTAAGAACACTTTCGGGAAGCTTTCATGAAAGCTTCATGTAAATGTTTAAGGAATATTCCACGGAACGTTAATTAAATTTTGCATATAACATACCTGTAAGCTTCCTGTAAGGTTCATCAGTTAGGTAACACAGAAAGCTTCCAGTTAGCCTTCAAGAAAGCTATATGTTACTTTCCAACAACATTTCATGGAATATTTCTCGGAACGAAAAAGGAAATGTCGGTAAAGTAGACATTTTTAATCTTCTTTTTATATGGTTTTAAATAATTAATGAACATTTATGTAAATAATAGATTGATTGATAATTAGTTTTATAATACAAAATTTTCTAACTAAAAATTATTAATAATTTTTTCAATGAAAAATTATATAAAACTGTTTTTTGCAGTAAAAAAATTAGTTTCATTCTGTAGGATAAATGAAGTATTAATAATTAAGTAAATTAATTAAATATTATTTTTACAAAATATTTTCAGTAAAAATAAATCTATAAAAATGTATCAGATTCTAGAAGCTTAGTAGTTATCTTACTAGAATCTATTATTAAGATTCCTTGAAAGCTTACTGTAATCCTTTCGTTAAAGCTTCCTGAAAGGTTCCCTAAAATATTACGCGACGACTTTCCTTAAAATATTTCTGACAATTAATTTTTTCTATACATTTCAATCTTACTAAAAGCTTCTATAAAATCTTCCTGTAAGATTCAAGGGAATCTATGTGTAAGACTCACGAAAGCTTTATAAATATCTTACCGAAATCTTTTATTTAGGTTCCTTGGAAGCTTACTAATGTCTTACGAGAAAGCTCCCTAAAAGGTTCCCTAGAAGATTACAACAATCTTTCTCGGAATATTTCTGACAGCTAGTTTGTTCCAGACATTTTAAGCTTACTGGAAGCTTCCATGGAAGCTTTTTATAAGGTTTCAAGGAACATATATGTAGGTCTCTAGAAAGCTTGGTAAATATTTTACTGTAATCTTTTATTCAGATTCCTTGAAAGCTTCTTCTTCCATCGTCTTTCGGAAAAGCTTCCTGAAAAATTCCTTAGAAGATTATAACAATCTTTCTCGGAATATTTCTGTCAGCTAGTTTTTCCGAGACATTTTAAGCTTACTGGAAGCTTCCCATGAAAGCTTCTTGTAAAATTTCGAACCTTACACGGAAGCTTCCTGGAAGCTTACGTGCTAAGTGGGGACGTCACGAGTTCACCTGTACTGGTGACGTCACACCAATTTTCAACTGCCTCTATTTCTTTGAATTTTTATTTTTATGATAAAAGCAAAAATATGTGTCCCTTATTTTTTCTTTTTTTAAATGACGGATATAATGAATTTAAAAAAAAATTTTTATGCAACATCCGAATTACATATGGGACTCATGAAGAACTGATGTATGATCCATGTGGAAACCATAAGACATCTATGTAGAACTCACATGGGTCCCACATGAGTTCCATATAGATTTTGCATTATATATGAATTTATTATTATTATTTTGGTTTCTTATACAGAAAGCATTGTATCGATAATAGTATATTACGACCCATGACCAGAAAAGTAAGCAAGGTCTCAGATCACATGTAATTGTTGGCCGAGGCGAGGCCGAGGTTTACTAAAATGTGATCTAAGGCTTTCTTATTTGCTAGCCAAGGATTGTATACTATTTTGCTGTCCGACGGCACTGGAAAGCGGCAACTTTGTTTTGGGCAGCAGTCAGAAAGTTGCCGCTTTCCGATCAGAGGATATAAAAAGAAATTTTTTTTCTATTTTTTCATTAATTTGTACATATTTGGACTCAGGGAATCGAAAAAAGTGGTTTCCAGAAAATGTCTGTATGTATGTGTATGTTCGTTACGCCAATTTCATCTCGAAAACTACTGATGGATTTGCTTTCAATTTTGCATACAATTCAGTTTTTTGTCCAACTGGGAGGGGAGGGGAAAGCTATTGAAAATTGGTTTTCTCAGCGTATTTTTTTTAGAGCTATTTGAAAAAAAATTCATTTTATTTTAAATTTTTTTTGTATTTTACGCAAACTACTTCATAAATTTGCTTAAAAATTTATATGGGAATTCTTTGCGATTGCCAAAAGAAGAAAAACTTTTAAAAATTGATTTTTGTAGCATATTTTTAAGTTTAAAGCATTTTGAAAATTTATTCAAGTATTTTTTTTTTAAATTACATTTTTTATTATTTTTTTGTTTTACGTAAACTACTCGATGGATTTGCTCCAAAATTTGTATGTAAGTTATTCACTACTGTCTGAAAAAAAAACAATCTTTTAAAAACTAACTTTCTTAGCGCAGTTTTAATTTTAGAGCATTTTGAAAATTTTGAAAAAAATTTCATTTTCTAATTCTTTTCTATTTTACGTAAACCATTTGAAAGATGCACTCTAAAATTTGAATACAATTTATTCGTTACTATCTGAAGAAAACAACTTAAAAAGAGCCGAATTTACGCGCTACGAAGTTGATTGTTGTGAAGGATGTGGACAACATTCGCAGCTATGTACAGGGGGTCGAACTGTCTGTCTTTGTCTAATAGCGTTTTTTATCAATTATATAAACACCATCCGTTGTAGCAAGAAAAAAGTAGTAGACCCCGCTAGATATTAGTATAATAAGTAAATTTTGTAATAACAATCAAAATCTTTCATCGCGTACACTGTAAAAAAAAATAGCGGAAAATCACGTCGTTGGTCGACGATTTTAATGCGACCATGCACCGTCGAGGTTATTTAACTTCGTTCAACGGCGACATTTTAACGTGCTTTGCGTGATTTCACGTAAACTGAACACAAGATTTTTAGGTTAAATCAGTTAGATGTCGCGCTTCAACGATGTTAAATAACATCGACGGTGCATGGTGGCATTGAAATCGTCGACCAACGACGTGATTTCTCGCTATTTTTTTTACAGTGTAGTTTTTGAATAATATGAGACCTACCAAAAAAAGGTTATATTTTAGTTTGTTAGTAGGTCTCATATTATTTGAAAACTATTCGATAAAAAATTTTTTCTTGTTACTACAAAATTTACTTATTATACTAATATCTAGCGGAGGCTACTATTTTTTTCTTGTTACATTGGATGGCGTTTATATAATTGTTGAAAAACTCTATTACACTGCGACGATTCAAAAATCGCGCTATACTTAGTACTTGCGCTCAGTCACTACGAGGCGCTACTCCCGCAGTGGGAATAGCGAGCTCCATAGCATATATAAAGCGAGCCAGCGGCAGACTCTCTCTCCTTCCTCTGTGTAAGAGTGGGATTGCTTGATACAGTGGGAGCTATCCTTACCTATACTCTTGTTTCAAGCTATGTATGGGTGAGATTGCCCGACATAGCCTCCGACCTTTCCGTCAGTGTAAGGGTGGGATTGTCCGACACTGACTCCTAGTTTTTACCTCCACCATCTTCGGTCGGGGTAAACTCCTCCGTTGGTCTCTGACCGAAATTTCCCCCCTCTACTCCATTCATGACTTAGAGGGTTACCTTCCTAATTTTCCTGTATTACCATACCTGGCTCCGATACCGGCCACACCGAACTCCGTGTTAACTACCGTCGATAAAGTAGGTCGCGAATTTACCCACCGAATTTATATAACATAATTAATTAACCGTTGTATTTTTCTTTTGTTTTATTTTGTTACAGCCGATAAATACGAACTGGCGCCACCTAGCGGCCAAGAAGATAACTAAGAATTTTTCTTTCTTGATTTCAACGTACGAAATATTACTCTTGATAAATAGATATAATTTAATTTTTTGTTACTTATTATTTAGTCGGTGTTGTAATTATTTTTGTTATTATTATTCCTTTTTTTCTATTATTAATAAATGCAAAAAAAAAAAATAATTTAAGTTCAAACCAAATTATCGTGTTTAAACTTAATCACCAGTCCGCAGTACCCATCCTGCTTCCTATCATTAACATTGTCACTTACTTGGAGAGTGTCACATCTCCGGATCACGGATTTTGCTCAAACTTCGGGATAAGTTTTCAGATGATAAAATATGGAAAAAGCTAAAGTTATCATCATAAATACTCAATATTTCCCTAGTTACAGGCAATTAAAGAAAATCACTAAAAAAGTTACTAGATTTTTAAATGCATATAGTTATTAAGCATTGATAGCTAGAAGCTTAAACCTTTTTTTAAATTAAAGCTGAGCTCAAATCCTTTCGAAACAGTAGTTACAACATATCAAAATATTATTTTTTCCTAAAGTTATAGCGTAATAAAGATTGGACCTAATTTTAGCTATTATTATTAATTAATATTTTTAAATAAAAATTTAGGTCCAATCTTTATTACGCTATAACTTTGGGAAAAAATAATATTTTGATATGCTATAACTACTGTTTCGAAAGGATTTGAGCTAAGCTTTAATTTAAAAAAAGGTTTAAGCTTCTAGCTATCAATGCTAAAGAACTATATGCGTTTAAAAATCTAGTAACTTTTTTAGTGATGTTCTTCAATTGCCTGTAACTAGGGAAATATTGAGTGTTTATGACTATAACTTTAGCTTTTTTCTTATTTTATCATCTGAAAACTTATCCCGAAGTTTGAGCAAAATCCGTGATCCGGAGGTGTGACACACTCCTAGTTAGTATGTAAGTCAATTTGAACGTTGGCCTCCGAGAATCAACTATCTACAGCGCCCTCTAAAAGTCTGACGCCTACGACAGCAAGATCTAACCGAGACAAAAAGACCAAACGTTACAAGACAAAGACAGATAGTTCGGTCTGCTCTTAATGATGTGAAATCCCAATATAAAATTGCGTAATAATATCGCAACCAATCATTCAACTTTCTGTATGAGAAATTACATTGAACCGAGCAGGGTGCTGTGACTAAGCTGCGTTGTGACTCGCTACGACTCTTCGCATTGAATCATGCAGAAGGCCGAAGGCGAACACTGAGACGAACGACGGAAGCTGAATCCGAACATAGCGATTTATTGCGTGGTCGCTCGCTTTGAATGTCGGTCTCAAGCATTGCGACAACGCTTTGAACATGTTTGCTTGATTAATAAATAACATTGAAAATGATAATTTTTACTTTCTTTTAAATTTTTTTTAATGTTCATGTAATTATGTGAATTCATAATTTTTAACTATTTTTAAAATTTATAACTTATAAGTAGAGGTATTAATGCTTTAATATCATTAATTTTTCATTTTTTTTATTTTTAATATTTACTGGGACATATTTAAAGTCAAATAGTTAAAAAACTATACTAATAAATCTATCAATAAATCGAAAAATAAAACAAATAAGAAAATGAGAAAGAAAATAACTTTTGTAATTTTTCAAACAATTTATATGATTATGGATAATAACATTTATGAAATTATTACTAAACATTTGTTAACTTTAATTATATTGTTCAAAATTTTATACACAAGTTGTGTTCATTTGCCGTTAAAATTTTATGCTATTCTAAATTCTCAATTAATTTAGATACATAATAAATAAATAATAAATATTTCCAAGTAAAAAATACTCAAAACCTGATAGAACTAAGATATATTGGTAATATCGTCACCACATATTTACACATGATATCTGATGAAAATGTATTTGTACGTTTTCTTCAAAACTAAGTGCGCTTAAAAAAAGAAAATATGATGATTGATTAATAATGACTGTTTTTAATACTTTTCCGCAAATTCAGGTGTTTTTAGAAATTTTTTTTGTTATCGCTGAAATTTATTCGTTCTTTATAAAAAATATCAAGTCAAGTCATTAAGTATCAAATAAACTTAGGCAGTTTTTGTGTACATTCAATAGTAATTTTTCACCTAACAGGTAAGCTAAAAAGTCTACATATTGTAATTTTAAAAAATTCAATTATATTGTACATGTTATTTTCAACAAAAATAGTTCTATTAAGTTTTTACAATATTTTGATACTTTTTAATTGAAAATTTATTAAAACATTAATTTAACAAAAAAATTTGAAAAAATAAAAATATTCCATTACTTTGAATCTTCAACCCCAAAATTTTTTTTTATAATTTGGAAACCAAATGGAACATATTCCCAGACTTATTGATTTTTATTATTTAACCGAGTAAATTTATGTGAAATTTTTCATATATATATATATACAAGTTCTATGGTTCTCTTAGTTACAGCGTTCTGCTTAGATCAGTGTAATTTTTCATACAGAAAGTTCGAATAATTGGCTGCGATATTATTACACACTCTTATATTGGGATTTCCCATCATTAATAACTGCAAATGTTGTGCACATCATTCACAACAATCAATTTCGCAGCGCGTGAATTCGGCTTTTTTTCAGTGTATTTTACATATATTATTCTATAGATTTTCTTAAAAATTTATATACAATTAATTCGTTATTGTCTGAAGAAAACAAGCTTTTAAAAACTAATTTCTTAGTATAGTTACAATTTTAGAAAATTTCAAATATTTTGAAAATAATTTTTCTTCTTTTCTTATTTTTTTGTTTCACGTAAATCATTCGACTTGAATTATAGTTATAGTCAATTATTACTAACAAGGAGAGTGTTTCACCTTCGGGTCATCGTTTTTGCTCAAATTTCGGGAATGTTTTCTGAATTCAGAAATATGAAGAAAGCCAAAATTTTAGAGGCCAACGCTCAATATTTCCCTAGTTACAGGCTATCAAAGAAAATCACTAAAAAAGTTACTAGATTTTCAAACGCTTATAGTTTCTCAGAATCATTAGCTAGAAGCTTAAACCTTTTTTTAAATGAAAGCTGAGCTCAAATCCTTCCGAAATGCTAGTTATAGCACATCGAAATATTATTTTCTTCCAAAGTCATAGCATAATAAAGATTGAACCCAATTTTAGCTTTTATTATTAATTAATGTTTTAAACAAAAAATTCAGGTCCAATCTTTATTACGCTCTAACTTTGGAAAAAAATAATATTTTGAGATACTATAGGTGCTATTTCGTAAGGATTTGAGCTCAGCTTTCATTTAAAAAAAGGTTTAAGCTTATAGCTAATAATGCTGAGGAACTATAAGCGTTCGAAAATCTAGTAATTTTTTCAGTGATTTTCTTGAATGGCCTGTAACTAGGGAAATATTGAGCGTTGGCCTCTAAAATTTTGGCTTTCTTTATATTTCTGCATCTAGAAAACATTCCCAAAATTTGAGTAAAAACGGTGAGCCAAAGGTGAAACACTCTCCTTGTAAGTCCAATTTAAAAAATTATGTAAAACATGATTTTTTGTTTTATTATTAGAGGACGTTTTCCAACACAAGGTCGGGGTGGATTTAGGACTAAAGATCTTGATCACATCAACCTTGACATCATCTTAAAAAGTCAAATACCTTAACCACAAACCAACAAACCACAGTGGTCCTCGAGTAAATTTGGCCATGAAGTTTTTGCAACTCGGATTTTCCTTCTGAATATGATTCTAGGCACATCTAGGATCGAATTCCAACAAAAACAAAAATCGAAGAATAAGCACTTTTTTATTTATTTAAATTTTATTTTCTATATATGTTTTTATAAAAAATTTTTTTATTGATAATTTATAAGCTTAATTTCTAGAGTGCCGTTTTTAAATAGATTATGAATTAAATGTAAGCATAACGTTAAAATTAAAATTCTTTGTAAGAAGTTATAGTGATAAAGACTATGAAAAATGATATATTTTTAAAGTATTTAAAGATGGCACTTGAAGTAATTGTGATTAGAAAATACTGTGTATTAATATTCTATAAGAGGACTGCATGTACTTTTGGTATTTCAGTAACACCAAAAGTATAATTCTCATGTTAAAGATTATATTGAAGAGAATCGAGGCCTAGGTTTTTACAGCGAAGAGGCTATAGAAGTGGTCCACTTTGATTATTCTGCAACATGGGCTAATATGAAGTATCGTAAAATGATTCTAATTATGCAGATAAATTATTAAGAGCAGTCTGCGAATATAATTCACCGCATGTAATATTAGTAAAAACTATGTGAATGTTATCTGTCTACATATATATATATATATATATATATATATATATATATATATGTGTCATTCTTTGTCAGGCGAACACCCCCCTCCTCCACTACAAAAAGTCATCAAAAAAATCGTTCATAGGCTTAAATTTTTTATTTTACTCTCTAGTTTGTAGTTCTTTGTGGCCTTTTAAAAAATTCAAGATGGTGGCTACAATATGGCGGGTAAAACCCAGGGTGTTCCAAAATTTTTTACAAAATATGATATTTTTTTGCTCAAATTTATCGATAAATAATTTTTAAGAGGCGGTCGGAACCAAATCGGTGACTTGCGGTATATATCAAATCAGCATTTTTCGCTTTACGATAATATTTTGTATATTTTTATGGCTTAAACTATTTCAAATTATTCTTTATACACATGACTAGAGGAAATGACTATATTTTTACCATATGAATAAGTAAATTAATCATTATAAGCATTTATTACAAATATCAAACTGACTTGACATATACCGCATGCAAAAAACTGTCGTGTCGATTGTTAGGTGGCATTTTTCGCTTTATAACAATATTTTGTATATTTTTGTGGCTTTAACTATTTTAAATTATTCTTTATATACATGACTAGAGGAAATGACTATATTTTTACCATATTAATAAATGAATAAATTATTATAAGCATTTATTACAAGCACCGAACTAAGTCACCGATTTGGCTCCGACCGCCTCTTAAGGCCAGAAATGAATTCAACGGCAAATTTTACACCGATATTCACTATATAATACTCAAAGACAAACACATATATTCAAGGTTGTTTGAGGGTTAAAAAAAATTTAATAGAATTAGATTCTTAATTATGTAATTTATGTAATAATTTATTAAATAATATATACATCAACTTGAAACAAATTCAACAACTGTAATATCACCAAAAAATACATAAAGTTTTACTTCTAATGACTGTCAATTAAAAAATATTAGCCCAGAGCAACCCGGATTCGCTGTCCTTGTCTAATTGAGATTTTTGTTATTTACTCAAGTATTAATCGGTGTATCTGCAAATTGAAGGTTAAGCGCAATAGATATTCTTATTACAAATATTTATGCACGCGAAAATAAACATAAACTTTTACTTTGGCGTTCCTTACTTTTCTCAAAAACAAAGCGGTAGAATTTTTTTTTCTTGTGCATAGATATTCATAATAATAATATCTATAGCGCTCGACCTTTAATTGAAGATACACCGATTAATACTTAAGTAAATAACAAAAAACTCAATTTTCACTAGGTCAGTATCAGATTGTACTCCGGCCTGGTCTTAAATAAAAATTTATCACTGTGCACTTTTCTTTTTATAACATAACTCTATTCCATCATTCGAATTCGAGTACTTTTTTATAAATAGCTTCATTTCGGTCTAACATGGAATGAATGACTTCTTTGTGTGGCGATTCGAATTAATATATCAAACTCACTAATGTTGTGTTTTGTTATTGTAAATAGGTTATATATGTAAACAAATCAATAAATAAAAGTCAGTCTGTTTTGTTACCTCGGGCTGTCAAGTTATAAATAAAAATATATACTTAAATATTATATTGGACTAATTTATTTCCAAACAAAAACTAACTTTAGAATTGTGATTTTTAGTACAGTATTTCTGATAAAGTCCTTGCAAATCAGAAAGCAAAAATCGTTTCTGTTCTAATTTTCGTTCACCGTCAACTTTTATAGAAACTACATTCTTTTTGTCAGCAAGTAATCGACTATTCTGATCGGAATTATAAAACTCATCAATCCTTTTAATTGTAATAACTGATAGTTTTTTCCAGTTTTAGTAGAAGAATTTGCTAAAGTGCCATATGAATCTTTGAGTTCTTTCCCACGACTTGCCATCCGCCTAGACGTTCCGAATTCTTTAGCGATTTTACTGATACTACATGATGAAGGAGGTATAGAGAGTATTGTAGCTCGAAGAGGATCCATACTTTTCAGTGAATTATATTTAACCTTTAAGAGCAGGTCGTATATCTCTGTCCTTTTCTAATAAAAAAATTAATTTTTTTGCAAAAACTAATAATTGTAGCAAAAAATAAGGAGATAGCCCTATCTCGTATAATAAAAAGCAAGATTTTCTTTGATGAGGAAAAATTATTTTTATCGATTCATTTTGAAGAAAACCTTGAAAAACTTAAGAAATAGAGGTTAGGATGGACAATTAAGTTTTTCAAGGTTTTCTTAAAAACGAAGCGATAAAAATAATTTTTCCTCATAAAAGAGAATCTTGCTTTTTATTATACGAGATGGGGCTATCTCCTTATTTCTTGCTACAATTATTAGTTTTTGCAAAAAAATTAATTCTCTGATTAGAAAAGGACGGAGATATACGACCTGCTCTTAATTCGGTCAATAAATCTTCTAGTTCAATTTCTCTTTCTGAACGAGATTTTTCATCTGTAGGTTGTGACGTGGCACTTTCATTATCAGACTTTCAATTAGATGTTGTATTGTGAATATCCATATGACTGTTAAATGAAAATGTGTCATTATTTGGGTAATCGGATTCAGAATTTAAAGCAACGGTTTTCTTAAAAAGTAAATTACTATGCTGTCGGCAATCAGCGCATATCCTTGAATTTTCATGTAAACCTAGAAATTGCGTGCGAATAGAAAAAGATATTTTCCTTAGTCTTTTTCCTTTATGCCTCAGTTTATTGGAAGAAGCGTATGGATTACAGCATCTGTCACTTCGTGGTTTTGATTTTTTAGGCATCCTGAAAGTAACAGCAATTAAAAAGCTTTGTAAATATTTAAATTAAATAAAAAACGTAACTTTCTTACCTTATCTCGAAAACAATAACAAGAAATAAATTAATAATTAATCTTACGAACGAAATTCTTAGTAACACCAAATCTTTATCGAAAATCTATGTTGTAGACTCCAAATAGGAGCAGATCATTTATGTTTTAAACTAAATTGCACTCAATATATTTTTAAAGCTTCTAGAAATTATAAAAACACTAATATTTCATTTATAATTTCACTCATAAAGAGTTGAAGATTGAAACATATCTCTTGTATTTTGAATATTTCACTAAACTTTAATAAGAATTTTTCGCACTGAAACTGAAAAAAAATAACTGCGTAATATTTCAATATCTATATTGGTTAAATTTAAAATTGAAATTAGGATTGAATTTTTAAATACATTTGACGAATTGATATCTGTCCAACAGTTAGAACAGATATCAACACGTAAAGTTTAATGATTTTAAATAAATTATCACTTACTTTTAATATCTATTGTGATACTAAATTATATTTATCTGATAGTAAAATAACTGAGAATAATTACATAGTTAAAATATAATTTATTCTGAAAAAATATCAGAAACAACATCAAACTGAATAGATAGGAAATTCAATGACTACAAGAGGAAATTCATTTTAATTGTGACCTTACAAACACACTTTCACAATCTGCATCGCGACATAACAACGTCAATCACAGAAACGAATTTGTAGCGTTAAATAAATTATCATCATCACTAAAAAACTGTATTAAAAATGATTACTAAAAAATAATTTCGACCAAACATTGCCTTTAAAAATAGCTTACGGCGTAAATTTTAGATGAAGATTGTAAAAAAGTACGAAACACGTGATTTGTCATTCCGAAAAAAATTAAAATCCGGTATTTCGCGAGTAACGAACAAAAATTTTTAATCTTTAAATAACCTTGAATATATGTGTTTGTCCTTGAGATTTATAGTGTATATCAGGGTAAAATTTGCCGCTGAATTCATTTCTAACCTCAAAAATTATTTATCAATAAAATTAAGCAAGATAATCTCGAATTTCGAAAAATTTGTTGGAACACCCTGGGTTTCACCCGCCATATATAAGCCACCATCTTGAATTTTTTAATAGCCACAGAGAACTACTTACAAGAGAGTGAAAGGAAAAATTTAAGCTTATGAACGATTTTTTTGGTGACTTCCTGTAGTGGAGAGAGGGGGTGTCTGCCTGACAAAGAATGATCCATATATATATATATATATGAGCCATTCCAATACTTTTTCTAAAAAGTGTTCGCAGTGGGTCTCCAGAATTTTCCATTGACCATGGCATCTTTTTATACTATGGAACTTAGGAACCCATGCCAAATTTCAGCCTTCTAGACCCAATAGATGCCGAGAAATGGCTATACAAAGTCCAAAAATAGGCCCTTTTTCGGCTGTTTTTCTCTAGTTCTCCTCATTAATCCAATATTACACCAAAATGAACTCACAATACGTCATTTTCTTCGTTTTGAAATAAACTTTTAAGAAATCATTAGCACATTTGGATTTATGGAAAGGGCTTTGCTACATAACCTTAAGAGCATGACGAAGCTGTCCGCCTTCTAATAATATTTCCAATCCTAACTTATGAATAAACGATGCGTTTAATCGAGTTTTTTTGCTATAAAGAAAAAGTTTGTAAGATTAAACTCTAGTGCGGACAACTCAAGAAAACCACCAAAATATTATACATACAAAGTTATAATAAAAACTTTCAATATATCGTATTTTAAGGTTAGGTTTGTCGAGTTTAATATCTAATTTCCAATCCAAGCTCATAAAAAAATAACAAGTTCAAATGATTTTTTATTTTAACAAAAATTATTGTATTAATATAACTTTAGTGCGGACAAGTCATTATATTTGTTTAATTTAAGAATTTAAAAAGATATCGATAAAATAAAAAAAGCAAAACTCGATTGCTGCAGCTCCGACATGCCGTTAAAGACAACGGGCGTTTTTTGACTTTTTTCAACTTTTCATCCTTCCATAACATCACGAATTTTTAATATTTTTACAATCGGCAAACGGCGTTAGATTTCTCTTAAGAAGAGAAATGATTCTTTAATTTAATATTTTGAACGTTTAAAAATATTAAGAATTAGTGGAGTTATTGGAGGTCGAAGTTCACAAAATTCGTAAAAAATGCGTTTTTGGACATTTTTGAACACCTAAAGCTCAAAATGAGGTGTCTTTTTTTCGTTTTTTTACTGCATAAATTTTTAGTTTTGATATAAATATATGAAATAAAACCGTTTCCAGAGGACCATTTTTTGATTTTCGAATTATTTTTCGTGCATCTAATTATTGCTTTTTTTAGACATTTACAATGCTATATGCTCACTGAGAAAAAAATTTCATCAGATCAACTGAAATGTTATTGATCCAGATCCAACAGATCTGTAGTTAATCTGACAAAATTATTTTGATTTAACAGAATCTATTTAGTTGAAATAGCCCGAATACGATCGTGCTGCCAATTTAACAGCACGGCTGTTGATATAATTGAATAACAGTTAAAATAAAAAAAAAAAAAGTCAAAATAAAAGTATGACTTACATTTTAACAAAATTTTATGAATTGAATCAATTAAATGTGCATGCTCAAAATAACTGATGAATTATTTCAATACAAATGTTTCAATTTAATTATATCGTTTCGATGGTACAATAATAGATGGCGTATTTCTTGTAACCCGCAAGTGGTGAGATTGCATGTCAGTTAGTATATAAGAACGAACGAATTTATCCGCTGTATGTTTAAATGCAATGCGATGCATATCGATTACACCGGCACACAAAAAAAAAGAGGTCTGACATCGGAACCAGACCACGATACCTGTATGTTTTTCGGGTCGTTGAATCCGAATCCGAGGTCGGTTTGACCCCATCACCTCAGGGTCAAGGTCAGTTCAATGTCAAATCGAGAAGAAACGGTTTATGCCGAGAAAAATGCCATACCTTTATGTTTTTCGGGTCGCTGAATCCGAATCCAAGGTCGGTTTGACCCCATCACGTCAGGGTCAAGGTCAGTTCAAGGTCAAATCGAGAAGAAACGGTTTATGCCGAGAAAAATGCCATACCTTTATGTTTTTCGGGTCGCTGAATCCGAATCCAAGGTCGATTTGACCTCATCGCCCACAGTTATGCCACAATTCATATGAAATATTAAAAATACCGGAACAGTTTTTTCGTCATTATTAGGTCACATTTGCATGTATTTTGACGTGGTATTTTGGTTACTTTTTATCTTTGTTGTAGTTTTATGAGACTCAAGTCTCTTCTAATCGAAGCGCTGGATATTGCAATTGAGAAAACTGCTTAATCCTTCTTTCGCTTGTAACGTTCTCTTTCGTTTTCAAAGGATCTATGTAGTGGATTTCTAATCCTTTTCGAATTACTGTTATCTTCAGTATCTCTATTAAGTAGCCAACAGTAGTCTGCCATCATATTTACGTCCCATTTTCCTTGCCAACGCTGTTCGACTTCTTTCAGATCTTGATGGAAACGCTCGCCTTGCTTTTCATTGTAATCGCCTAAATTCTCTGGAAAATAGCTAACATGAGAATCTAGGAAATGGAGTTTAAAATTCATCAAACATCCCAAACGCTGAAAGTTACTTACCATATTTGCTACGATGGCTTCAAAGTCAGCACTTTTCTCATTCCCCAAAAAGTTTCGAGCAACATTTCGAAAACTAAGCCATGCAGCTTTTTCTAAATCGTTCATTGTATTTATGAAATGTTCATCGTAACTTACTAGGAGAGTGTCACACCTCCGGATCACGGATTTTGCTCAAACTTCGGGATAAGTTTTCAGATGATAAAATATGAAAAAAACTAAAGTTATAGTCATAAATACTCAATATTTCCCTAGTTACAGGCAATTAAAGAAAATCACTAAAAAAGTTACTAGATTTTTAAACGCATATAGTTCTTTAGCGTCGATAGCTACAAGCTTGAAACTTTTTTAAATTAAAGCTGAGCTCAAATCCTTTCGGAATAGTAGTTACAGCATATCAAAATATTATTTTTTTCCAAAGTTAGAGCGTAATAAGGATTGGACCTAATTTCAGCTTTTATTATTAATTAATGTTTTAAAAAAAAAATCAGGTCCAATGTTTATCACGCTCTAACTTTGGGAAAAAATAATATTTTTACATGCTATAACTACTGATTCGAAAGGATTTGAGCTCAGCTTTAATTTAAAAAATGTTTCAAGCTTGTGGCTACCAATGCTAAAGAACTATATGCGTTTAAAAATCTAGTAACTTTTTTAGTGATTTTCTCCAATTGTCTGTAACTAGAGAAATATTGAGTATTTATGACTATAACTTTAGCTTTTTCCATATTTCATCATCTGAAAACTTATCCCGAAGTTGGAGCAAAATCCGTGATCCGGAGGTGTGACACTCTCCTAGTTAGTTTTCTGATCTAAGGTCCATTGGATATCCATTCTTTCAACTTAGCTTCAGTCAATTGAGGAAATTGATTTGTCAGGTATTGATGTTTCTTGTGTTTGTGGGATAGTAGATATCGCGCGAATCATTACGAAAAAAAGGCTTGGCAAGCCAGAGCAGGTCTCGAACCAGGAAATCACAATATACTGAAACAGCCTTTAGTTGATCCATCAAAAGTATTACTTCCGCCACTCCATATAAAACTCGGGTTAATGAAACAATTTTTGAAGGCTTTGGATAAGGAAGGACAATGTTTTCAATACCTGACAAATCCATTTCCTCAATTGGCTGAAGCTAAGTTGAAAGAAGGGATATTCAATGGACTTCAGATCAGAAAACTAAGTTACGATGAACATTTCATAAATACAATGAACGATTTAGAAAAAGCTTCATGGCTTAGTTTTCGAAATGTTGCTCGAAACTTTTTGGGGAATGAGAAAAGTGCTGACTTTGAAGCCATCGTAGCAAATTTGATAAGTAACTTTCAGCGTTTTGGATGTTTGATGAATCTTAAACTCCATTTCCTAGATTCTCATGTTAGCTATTTTCCAGAGAATTTAGGCGATTACAGCGAAGAGCAAGGTAAGCCTTTCCATCAAAATCCGAAAGAAGTCGAACGGCGTTGGTAAGGAAAATGAGACGTAAATATGATGGCACACTACTGTTGGCTACTGAAAAGAGACACTGAAGATAACAATAATTCAAAAAGGATTAGAAATCCACTACATAGATCCTTTGAAAACAAAAGAGAATTTTACAAGCGAAAGAAGGATTAAGCAGTTTTCTCAACTGCAATATCCAGCGCTTCGATTAGAAGAGACTTGAGTCTCATAAAACCACAACAAAGATAAAAAGTAACCAAAATACCACGTCAAAATACATGCAAATGTGACCTAATAATGACGAAAAAACTGTTCCGGTATTTTTAATATTTCATATGAATTGTGGCAAAACTATGGGCAATAAGGTCAAACCGACCTCGGATTCGGATTCAGCGACCCGAAAAACATAAAGGTATGGAATTTTTCTCGGCATTAACCGTTTCTTCTCGATTTGACCTTGAACTGACCTTGACCCTGACGTGATGGGGTCAAACCGACCTTGGATTCGGATTCAGCGACCCGAAAAACATACAGGTATCGTGGTTTGGTTCCGATGTCAGACCTTTTTTTTTGTGTGCCGGTGTAATCGATATGCATCGCATCGCATTTAAACATACAGCGGATAAATTCGTTCGTTCTTATATACTAACTGACATGCAATCTCGCCACTTGCGGGTTACAAGAAATACGCCATCTATTATTGTACTATCGAAATGTAACTGTTTTGAAAAGCGGGAGATTTAGATATATTTTATTTATTAAATAACAAAAATCTTTATAAAATAAATTCATCAGTAACATAAATGATAAATATATTATTTTGACTTATGTTTTTTTATGTTAACTGTTATTCTATTATATTAACAGTAGGGCTGTTGATATAATTGAATTGAAACATTTGTATTGAAATAATTCATCAGTTAATTTAAGCATGTGCATATTATTGGTTCTATTTATGAAATTTTGTTGAAATATAATTCATACTATTATTTTGACTTACGTTCTTTTTATTTTAACTGTTATTTAATTATATCAACAACCGTGCTGTTGATATGATTAAATTGAAACATTTGTATTGAAATAATTCATCAGTTATTTTGAGCATGCACATTTAATTGATTCAATTCATAAAATTTTGTTGAAATGTAAGTCATACTTTTATTTTGACTTATGTTTTTTTATTTTAACTGTTATTTAATTATATCAACAGCCGTGCTGTTAAATTGGCAGCACGATCATATTCGGGCTATTTCAACTAAACAGATTCTGTAAAATCGAAAAAATTTTGTCAGATTAACTGCAGATCTGTTGAATCAATAACATTTCAGTTGATCTGATGAAATTTTTTTCTCAGTGAGCATATAGCATTGTAAATGTCTAAAAAAAGCAATAATTAGATGCACGAAAAATAATTCGAAAATCAAAAAACGGTCCTCTAGAAACGGTTTTATTTCATATCTCTCTATATTATTAAAAATATATCGCCGCTGTCGATGCTGTCGCCGTTCGAAATACGCCGCTCATTTTTGGCTCCTAATTTTTATTTAAAATTTAGCTAAAATTCAGCTAAAATTTAGCTAAAAGTCAGCTAAAATTTAGTTAAAATCAGCTAAAAGTCAGCTAAAATTTAGATGAATTCAGCTATAATTTAGCTAAAAACAAGCTAAAAGTCAGCAAAAAGTTACCTATAATTTAGTTATAAGTTAGCTAAAGTTAGCTAAAAATCAGCTAAAAGTTAGCTCAATTTAGATATATTTAGCTGTAATTTAGCTAAAAGCTAGCTATATCTCTCTATATTATAAAAAAATTCCGCCGCCGCCGTTACCGCTGTGTGTAAGAATTCGATTTGTCCTTGTTTAGCTAGAAATTAGCTAGAATCTAACTGAAATTTCGCTAAAAATTAGCTGAAAGGTAGCTAACGTTTGGCTTAAAGTTAGCTGAAGTCAGATAAAATTACATAAAAGTTAGCTACATTAAATCAAAAGTTAGCTAAATTTAATGTGAAAATTAGCTAAATTCATGCAAAATTTAGATGGAAATTAGCTGAAATTCAACTAACAGTTAGCTAAACTTTATAGTAATTTTTAACAATTTAAGGTAAATATTGATTTGTTTTCAACTGAATTTTAGCTGCATTTTTTATCTATTTATATTATATTCTCTCTATACTATTGAAAGTATATCGCCGCTGTCATCGCTGTTATCGTCAGAAATGTGCCCCTCATTTTTGGACCTGCATCACAACGTTGAATTTAGCTGGATTTAAGCTTGTAATTATCTAGGAAATAATTTAATTAAGCTATATTTTAGCTTTAAAATAACTGAAAATCAGCTGATTTCAAGCTTGTAATCTACTTGGCAATAGCTAATTTTAAGTTTTGTATACACTGAGAAAAAAACATAGTTAGCTTTACTACGTTTAGAAGGATGAGATTTACCAATATACTGTTTCTCTCTTTTACTACAACAACATAGTAAATACAACTAGATTCTCGAGTAGACGTTTAGTAGCACATGGTGAATAGATCCTCACCTCAAAAGCTACAAAGTAAATAATACTTTTAATTTGCTTATTATTTAGAATTTACAAAAGTAAATAGATGAAATAAGATAAATAGATAAAATAACAAGAACCAACAAGACTCAGAAAGACTTAAAAGTCTTAAAACTTTGGTTAGTATAGTTTACAAAAAATAGTTGAAATACTTATAAAGACCTTAGTAATTCCTACTATGTTGCATCTAATAAATGCTACTAATGTGAAAAGTTAACCTGACTATATATTGACTATTAGAATAAAATGGTTGTAGTTACTAGAGAACAGAATAGAGTCAACTATGTTTTTTTCTCAGTGTATAATGATATATGATAACATATAAGTTTAAGATTTATAATAGATGAAAAATAGGTAACAATATTTTTTTTAAAGTTCAATCATCTAAATAATTATTAATTTTACGATTTTATTTAAAGTATAGAGTTGAAAATATCATTTTGAAAAAGCTAAATTGAAGTTTAATAATCAAATGATTAAATTTAAATTTTGTTTAATTAAAATCAAACACTTAAATATAGTCTTTATAAATTTAATTAAATTTTTATTTAATTTTGTAAAAAAATACCGACATTACAGTTTTCCAAATTTTTTATTCTTAATCCAAAAATGTTTCGAATATCTCTCTATTACTGTCTTTCATTTTGAATGAATCATAGTAAGATTATTACAATTATATTTCTACATATTTCTTTTAAAATTGCAAATTCTTAGATATTTTTTTAAAATTATAAAAGCTAGATAGGGGTTAGCGCGCTTGCGCGTAGGGGGCTTACCCTCTAGTATTTATATTAAAACTAAAAATTTATGCAATGAAAAAATAAAAAAAAGACACCTTATTTTGAGCTTTAGGGGTTCAAAAATGACTAAAAACGCATTTTTTACGAATTTTGTGAACTTCGACCTTCAATAACTCCACCAATTCTTAATATTTTTAAACGTTCAAAATACTGAATTAAAGGCCTTTTTAAGAGAAATCTAACGCCGATTGCCGATTGTGAAAATAATCAAAATTCGTGATGTTATGGAAGGATGAAAAGTTGAAAAAAGTCAAAAAATGCCCGTTGTCTTAAAGGTTATGTAGCAAAGCCCTTTCCATAAATCCAAATGTGCTAATTATTTCTTAAAAGTTTAGTTTAAAACGAAGAAAATGACGTATTGTGAGCTCATTTTGATGCAATATTAGATTAATGAGGAGTATTCGAAAACTAGAGAAAAACAGCCAAAAAAGGGCTTATTTTTCGACTTTGTATAGCTATTTGTCGGCATCTATTGGGTCTAGAAGGCTGAAATTTGGCATGGGTTCCTAAGTTCTATAGTACAAAAAGATGCCATGGTCAATAGAAAATTCTGGAGACTCACTTCGAACACTTTTTAGAAAAAGTATTGGAATGGCATATATATATCTGCATAATGAGAATCATTTTATGATACTTTATATTAGCCCATGTTGCAGAATAATCAAAATGAATCGCTTCAATAGCCTGTTCGCTGTAAAAACCTAAGCCTCGATTTTCTATAATACTATCTTCTTCATGGAAAATGTAGACATTGTTAAAGGTTTTTTTTTCTATTTTAACCGTGTAAGTTGTGGTTTAAGATATCAACGTTTTGTGAACATCACATCAATCGGCATCCTAAACCACAACTTACGCGGTCGAAACCTGACAAAAACTCTCTAATAATGTCTAATATTTACCGTGAAAACTTTGAATCCAAACATGGAAAATGTTCTTTTGGTGAAATACCAAAAGTACATGCAGTGTTCTTATAGAATATCAATACACAGTATTTTCTTATTACAATCACTTCAAATGAGGTATTTAAATAATTTAGAAACGTATCACTTATCATAGTCTTTATCACTATGTTTTACAAAAAAATCTCAATTTTAACGTTACGCTTACATTGTTGCATAACTTTAGATCTGCCTGAAAATATTTACAATAATATTTGCTTAAAATATGTAAATAATTTATATTCGAAAACGGCATTCTAGAGATGAGTCAAAATTTCTCAAATGGGCCACTAAAAATCGATCGGTCGATTTTTATAGATCCTTTTGGATATTTTGGAAGCTTTATATATAAAAATCAATATCTTAAAACAATTTTCCAAATTTTCAATTTTTCAAAAAGTTATTAACAAATAAAATTACCAGAACCTTTTTTTTTAAATTGCGATGTCTCGGTAAATAATTAGTGAATCCTAACGAAATTTCTATCGTATATTTAGAAATAATTGAAAAACATAATAATATATAATTTACGTTAAAGAAAGGTAATTTGTTAATAAATAATTAATTTTGCAATAAACAAATGCAAATTCAACAAACTTCTCGGTTTTGCAGCTAAAATTTTTTTTTACATTTTTATTCCCAGGAGATATAAAATGAATACTACACCTGTACTCATGAATATTAGACTATATTTTTACTTTGTTGCAAAATTTTAAGAAAAGAAATGCATTAGCTTGTAGTATTTACCACGAAGATTATTTAGTTGAATTTTCAAATAAATTCATTCATTAGTTTTTCAGAGTTTTAGATTTATTGTATAAAATCTAAAAATTTTATTATATAATATTGAAACCCAAAATTTTCAATAACTAATGAATGAATTCATTTGAAAATTTAACTGAATAATCTTCGTGCTAAATACCACAAGCTAAAGCATTTCTTTTTCTCAAATTTTGCAATAAAATGAAAAGATAGGTCAAATTCATTAGTACAGGTGTAGTGTCCGTTTTACATCCCCTTAATTAATTATCTAAACACCTGCACAATAAAACTTATGTGCTTTCTATTCATAAAAAAGTTATAAATATTTTATTATGTTACATAAAGGCTGTGGCAGACGCGCGGTACCCACCGCTACGCCTAATGCTGAGCTTCCCGACACACTTGTATTATCTATAATTTTCCACGCTAATTAATGAATCGTCAGAATAGTACATTACTCTACTAGTGAGCAAAATGGGTCATTCCCTCACGAGTCGCTTTGTCACTCGAGCGTAACGGGAGTGACAAAAAAGACAAGTGAAGTATAAAATTTTTTCCAACAAGGTGAACAGAATCCGACTTCAGTGCCTGTTTTGAGTAAGCAAAACACTACATTACCCCACTGAGTGAGGGAAAATGGTCTCACTCTTAACAGGCGCCGAAAATCGGTTTTTGCTCGCCACGTAGGAAGATAATACATTTCGTAACGGGTATAAAAAGCCTTTTTATACCAGTTGTGAACCGTATTTTTCGCCATGAGAGTCAAAAAAGAACAACGAAGTTGCAATCTGAAATTTAAAAAAAAGTATGATGTATGTAGTAAAATAAAATATTTAGAAACAATGTTCTAAAGAATACTATAAAATAATATGAAATCAATTCTCGAAAATTTTTTATGAAATCTCTAGGTTTGAGCCGCCATATTGAAGCCGCCATTTTGAATTTTCAAAATCGCCACATTGCAAAAGAAGGTAGAGTATAATACGAAAATTTTGAGCCCATACACGATTTTTTTGGTGCTCTACAATTTTGGACAGAGCCATTAGTTGTTTGACGTGGATTGACACATATTAGTTATATATGTCCTTTGGCCGTATTCAGGTGGAATATGAATCGAGGACAATGTTTGTGCTTCGCGCGCCCTCGGCAATTTCAGCTCAAGCGGCAAACATTGTTCGAGATTCAGATTCCACCTGAATAAACGGCCAAAAGACATAGATGATTTTATGACCGAAGTAGGCCGTATGAGGAACTATAACTTATTAGTTGAAAATATTAATCTTTTTTTCAATACTTTTAAAATAAAATTTTAGTTATATTGATTTTTTCTTTTGTTTCTTAGATTGACATTTTATAATGAGTATAGCTGCTGTAGCGAGATTTTTAGCTAAATTTAACTTAAACTTAGCTAACTTTCAGCGGAATTTTACTTTAATTTTACTTAACTTCAGCATAAAGTTAGCTAAATTTAAGTTAATATTAGGTAAATTTAAGATGAGGTTAGCTAACTTTCAGCTGAATTTTACTTCAATTTCACTTAAATTCAGCATGAAGTTAGTTAATTTTCAGCTGAATTTAATTTAATTTTAACTAAATTTCAGCTGAATTTAACTTTATTTCAGCTAAAGTTAAGGTAATTTTACTTCAACTCAGCATAAATTTAGCTAACATTGAGGTAAAAGTTAGTTAACTTATATATTAAGTGAAAAACCTTTATATAATTTTTACAAATTTTATTATAATTTTTTATCTTAATATAATTAATTTATAACATTTTTCATAATTTCTTATATTTTCATCTTTTAAAAGTAAAAATACTCTGAATTAAATTAGTTAATATAGAAGCAATTCTATTGTGAATATATTTAGAAAAAATTCATTTAAAATAAATAAAAATTTTTAAGAGATTTTTAATTTTTAATAATGGGTTTGACTGAGAAAGATAAATTGATTGTTAAAGGACAAGAATTGTATGGTGGAATTGCTTCCATGTTAACTGATATTCATATATTAGAATTTAATAATATTTTAAATCAATGCACCTCATTCAATATGCAATAAACTTTACCAATTCAAAAACCGCAAAATATTGATTCAGTACAGACTGATGAAGAAGTATTATTTTTCTGAAATTTTGAAAAAGGTCACTGGATTTGTATGTATTATAATAATAAAATAATTCATATATATGACAGTTTAAACTTAAATATCTACAAGATGAGCATAAGATTTAAATAAACAGATTATTTCCAAACGAATCAGGATTGAACATAATTTTTGAAACAGTACAATCACAAACAAATAATTATGATCGCGGCCTTTTTGCAATTGCTTTTACTGTTGCAATACTTTATAATTTATGTCCATAATGTTTAATGTATGATATTTCTTAAATGCGATTACATTTATAAGGGATTTTTGAAACGCAACAAATAAGAATGTTTCCACTTCTACATAATTATAATAATACAAGTATTAATTACGATAATCCATCAGACATGATAAGAAGAAATTTTTGTCATGAACCATGTTTCAATAAAATACCACGAAACTTAGATATCGCACGGTGCTCCCGAGGAAGTTTAAATACAAATTTATTGTAACTTCAAAATTTCGTCTGAAAATAATTTCTAGGCCCATTACATAATTTAGGCATCATTTTTAAAATCGTTTTATATTACCGATTTGAAGGAAAATAGGTAACAATGAAAAAAAAATTCAAAACCAACTTGAGTTGTCCGTACTAGAGTTTAATCTAACAAATTTTCACTTTGTAGCAAAAAAACTCGATTAAACGAATCGTTTATTCATAAATTAGGATTGAAAATATTATTAGAAGGCGGGCAGCTTCGTCATGTTCTTAAGTCCTGTTACAAATAAAGCATCTTTTTCATCTATTTTTTTTTATTCAACAATTTTATTTTATTCATAAAAAAAATGCACGAAAGTGTTTAGAACGTAAGTATAATAGTAAAAATATAATAAAATTGAAGGATATCTGCCTCAAGTTATGGAGCTATTAAGCTCAAATATTAAAATTAATGTCGAAAAGAAGTTCAATAGCTATTTACGTATAGATACATAGTATTTAAAGAATGTAAATATTTACATCGATGACATCTGTTAATATACATTTTAAGTAGTAATTTGAAACTTGCACAACTAATAAATAGAAGTCTCCACACCTCTAGGAAACAGATTTGGCTGATACTGCAGGTTCTGATTCTTCGATGAAAAAAATTAATCCGTGTTATTTCTTTTCCTTTAATAAGCACAGAAACAAAGATTAGGTTATTTTTTCGAAAATTTAATAAAAAGAAGTGCTTATAAGAACTTTAATAACCAAAAAACAAACTCTTACAAAAAAGTGCATGGAAGATAAAAAAGTACAAGTTGAACACTTTACTTTAAACCTTATTGTGTTAGAAAAGTTTTTGTGGTTAAGAAGTTATGCCAAATTAAATATTACTACATATTATCTTAAAATTTTTAGCATGTGACACATGATAAATTTTAACAACTATTTAATTAGCATATTTTAATCACCTCCCACATAGCATGGAATATTTATGGAAGCTTCCTGGAATATTGGCACGGAAGATTTGAAATATTTTAGAAAGATTTGGGTCATCTCAGATCTTTCATAAAATAATTTCAGGAATCTTGCAGGAATATTTCATGAAATATTTCGGTCATCTCAGATCTTTCATTAAATAATTTCAGGAATCTTGCAGGAATATTTCATGAAATATTTTGTTGAAACATTCATGGAAGATTTCTGGAATATCAAAACAGAAGATTTGAAAAATTTCATAAACCTTCGATGGAATATGCATGGAAAATTTAAGGAATCATCGTAAAATATTCCATGGAATATTCATGAAAGCTTTGTAGAATAATGGTACGGAAGATTTGGAATCTTCTGGAAGTATTCCACGGAGTATTTCACAGATAGATTGAGGTATCTTCCAGTGAAATATTTCATGAGAAATTTCAGGAAAATTCCATAAACATTTCGCTGGAAGATTCAGAAAAACTTTAGAATTGTACAGCGGAATATTACATGAATATTTCAGAAATCTTCCATGAAATATTCTTCTGATATTTATATGTCCTTGATTCTTCTTACATTAGAATATTCAATGGACTATTCTTAAGAGGCGGTCGGAACCATTTGCCGCTTAGTGGCGCTGCAGGTGGGAGAAGAAAATAAAATATTTTTCATATACGGATTTACAATTTATTAAGACAACAATATACTTCTAATGTTGTCAATAACTCTTGCCATATATACATATGGGACGTTTCACGTCAACTCACCTAACAAAAAAATAGAATTCGTCGAAAATTTGTGAAAATGTTCTATTTGATACCCAAAATATACAAAAAAAATTTTAGAGGTCCAGGTTAAAGGATCAGGATTTAAACGTGATGGAATTTTTCGAATTTCCCAAATTTTTTGCTAAATAAATATTTTAATGAATTTTTCCCTCAAAAACTATCAATTTTTCGTTAAAACTTAATAGAATACTTTTTCTTGGAAATTAGATGTAGAATTCACCTGAATTTTTGTAAATTATAATATACTGATTTTAACGCTTACTTGATCGATTTAAACATACTATTTAGTATATCTAAAAATCGAGCAGGTTAAATTGGCTTTTTAAAGTCTTATTTTTTTGTTTTTTTATGAGGAAAAAATATACGAAGCCTCCAGTTGGGCAGCCTTCTTAAAGTTACTTGTTGTGCAAAAAAGTCTGAATAAATCGTTATTTTGAATCAATGATGAGATTCGTGATTTTTTTTCTGAAAAAGTATTGATTTTTGGGACAAATGTATGAAAATGTTTTTTACTGGAAATTGTATGTAAAATGTATGTAAATTTTTGTAAACCATTATCTGCTAAACATCACAAATTATAAATGAAATTTTGAAATTTTAAAATTTATTTTTTGTTAAATTTTTAGTATATATGGTTCATAATGTCTTTAATTACAATTTGTAAAAATATCTTCATATTCTACACATGATTTCCAATAAAAAACATTTTCATACATTTGTCCCAAAAATCCATACTTTTTCAGAAAAAAAATCACGAATCTCTGTCCTTTTTTAATCAAAGAATTGAGATTTTTACAGAAACTAATAACTTGAGCAAAAAATGAAGAGAAAGCCGCATCTTGTATCAGGAAAAGCAATATTTTCTTTGATAAGAGAGAATTAATTTTATAGCTTCGTTTTCAAGAAAACCTTGAAAAACTTAAATCATAGAGGTTCGGGTAGACAATTTGGTTTTTCAAGGTTTTCTTGAGAACGAAGCAATAAAATTAATTTTTTCTTATCAAAGAAAATATTGCTTTTTCTGATTCACGGTGCGGCTTTCTTTTTATTTTTTGTTAAAGTTATTAGTTTTTGTAAAAAATCATTTCTTTGATTAGAAAAGGACAGAGATACGTGACCTCCTCTTAAGTAACTTTAAGAAGGCTGCCCAACTGGAGGCTTCGTATATTTTTTCCTCATAAAAAAAACAAAAAAAATAAGACTTTAAAAAGCCAATTTAACCTGCTCTATTTTTATATATACTAAATAGTATGTTTAAATCGATCAAGTAAGCGTAAAAATCAGTATATTATAATTTGCAAAAATTCAGGTGAATTCTACATCTAATTTCCAAGAAAAAGTATTTCATTAAGTTTTAACGAAAAATTGATAGTTTTTGAGGAAAAAATTCATTAAAATATTTATTTAGCAAAAAATTTGGGAAATTCGAAAAATTCCATCACGTTTAAATCCTGACCCCTTTGACCTGGACCTCTAAAATTTTTTTTGTATATTTTGGGTATCAAATAGAACATTTTCACAAATTTTCGACAAATTCTATTTTTTTGTTAGGTGAGTTGACGTGAAACGTCCCATATATATATATACACATACATATAGAATAATTATCGATGCTAATCTTGTTTGAAAAGTCTAAAATATTTTTGTAAACCGAAAAATGCTGCACGTAATAGAACCGATGTAAATATGTGTATTTTTCTTTAGTGCGACAGAGAAAGCAATACTAAAGAATGATGAATACATATGCTCACGCCGGCTCTATCTCGCACTGCATTTTTCGCTTCACAACAACATTTTAGACTTTTCAAACAAGATTAGCATCAATAATTATACTACATATATATGGTTAGAGTTATTGACAACATTAGAGGTATATTATTTTTTCAGTAAATTGTAAATCGCTAAGTAAAAATTATTTTACATTTTTCTCTCACCTGACCGCAGCACCCCCATGCGGCAAATAGTCCCAACCGCCTCCTGAAAGATTTCAAGAATATTTCAATGAAAGGTTTCTGTAATCTCTCATCTGTCATGATATGTTCCTCGAAGATTTTTAAAAGATTTCGGTAAAAGAATCGGAGTTTCAGATCTACCATGAAATATTTCTGGAATATTTCATGTAAGGTTTTGAAATGTTGTGAGGGTCCACACAGCATGGAAGATTTCATTGAAATATTTCAAAAACTTCCACTGGAAAATTTCAATGGAACCTTCCATGCAGATTTAAGGACGTTTTCACGGAATATTTCGAAATAATCCACTGGAATCTTTAATTAAGAGCTTCCGGGAATATTTATGGAATATTTCATAAAGAATGTTTAAAAACTATCCGAAACATTCTATAAAATATTCACGGAAGATTTCTGAAACATTTCATGAAATATCACATGTAATGTTTATGGAATATTCCAGTGGAATAATTTATGGAAGATTCCGGGAAGGTTTAACAAACATTTCGCTAGAAGATTCCGAAAAACTTTAAAATCGTACAGCGAAATATTACATAAATCTTCTGAAAAAATTCCACGAAATATTTTACGAAAGGATTTGAGTAATTTTTCCATGAAATATTTTATGAAAGATTCTCGTAAGATTTCATAAATAATTTGCTGGAAGATTCCGAAAAACTTCAAAATCGTACAGCAGAATATTGCATAAATCTTCCAGAAATATTCCACGGAATATTCCACAGAAAGATTGAGGTAATATTCCAGTGCAATATTTCATGAAAGATTTCAAGATAATTCTATAAACATTTTGCTGAAAGATTCCGAAAAACTTTAAAATCGTACAACGGAATATTACATAAATCTTCTGGAAATATTCCATGGAGTATTTCACAGATAGATTGAGGTATTTTCCAGCGAAATATTTCATGAGAAATTTCAGGAAAATTCCATAAACATTTCGCTGGAAGATTCCGAAAAACTTTAGAATTGTACAGCGGGATATTACATGAATCTTTCAGAAATATTCCACGGAATATTTCACAGAAAGATTTAAGTATAGATTTAAGTAATCTTTTGCTGGAATTTCCGAAATCTTCCAGAAAAACTTTATGAAATATTTCATAAAAGATTCCTTAAACCTTCTATGCATATTCCATGACAGGTTTATAAAATGTTTCAGATCTTCCGTTTCAATATTCCGAAAATCTTTATGAATGTTCCAACGGAATATTTCATAAAATATTCCTGCAGGATTCCTAAAATGTTTCAATGAAAGATCAAAGATAACACAAATCTTCCAATGAAATTTTCTTGGAATCTTCTAACAATATTCCATGGAATATTTTAATATAAGAAGAATCAAGGACATACGAATATTACAGGAATATTCCATGGAAAATACCTGAAATATTTCAAATCTTTGGTGCCAATATTCTAAGAAGCTTCCATAAATATGCCATGCTGTGTGGGGAGATAGTATATGTATATATATATATATATATATATATATATATATATACACACACATATATATAAATACTATCCGCTCACAGCATTTCAAAACCTATATATATATATTATATAGTAACACATTATACTCATACATCAAAGCATATACGCATACATAAACATTGACATTAAGTTATAAAATCGCATTTAGTTATTCGCTTTGACTATACACAACAAAGCGACAACCCTTTCGCTTATATAATAGGTGAGGTATCGTCTAACCACTTGGGGATAAGACTTCCATTCAACGAATATGCCCCTATCGGCGTGACTGGGAATCTTCCGTAACATTCAGCGTAACCTTCAAACGAAAACTTCATGGAATCCTTCTGGAATCTTTTATACAATATTCCACTAGAATATTACTTAAATCTTTAAATAAAATATTTCATGAAATATTACTTAAGAGTCAGCTGTATACCGACACAGTTACCTGTTTTACCAAATCTATTTAAAATTTATTTTTTATAAAAACTAATAGCTTTAGGCAGAAATAAAGAGATAGTTTCGATTCGTATAATAGAAAGCAATATTTTCTCTGATAAGAATAATTTAGTTCCACCGCTTTATTTTCAAGAAAAGTTGGAATAACTTGAAAATCCCATTATTTGACACTAATTTCTAATTTTTTAAGTTATTCCAACTTTTCTTAAAAACGAAGCAATAAAATTAATTCATACTAATCAAAGAAAATATTACATTTTATTAAACACATCGAAACCATCTCTTTATTTTTGCCTCTTGTTGCTAATTTTGGGAAAAAAGTCAATTTTTTAATTAGAAAAGGACAGAGATACAGCGAACTCTTAAATCTTTGAATGAAATATTTCGTGGAATATTACTGAGAGATTTATGTAATGTTCCGCTATACGATTTTAAAGTTTTTCGACACCTTTTAGCAAAATATTTATGGAATCTCCCTAGAATCTTTTATGAAATATTCCACTGGAAAATTATGAAATACTTCGGTGAAATATTCCGTGGAATATTTCAAGAAGATTTGTGTGATATTCCACCGTACGTTTTTAAAGTTTTTCGGAATCTTCCAGAAAAATGTTTCTGGAATCTTCCTAGAATCTTTAATAAAATATTTCAGTGGACGATTACTTAAATCTTTCTGTAAAATATTACGTGGAAAATTTCTGGAAAATTTATGTAATATTCATCTGTACAATTTCATAGTTTTTCGGAATCTTCCAGCAAATATTCATGAAATCTTCCTGAAATCTTTTGTGCAATATTTGACCGGAGAATTGCTTAAATCTTTCTGTGGAACGTTTCGTGAAATATTTCTGGAGGATTTATGTTATGTTCTACCAACGAAGATAGACGCTTATAGAAGCGTACTTTAAATGGGCGGACAGGGGCTCAAAATCTAAAGCTTATGTCCTCCAGCCACGTGGTGGCTCTACTAAAATACCATGTATTTCTATATCTATATATACCGATGTTTTCATATATATAGATATACGTAATGTTAAAGTGTCCTCCAAAAGCTGGGCCCCCAAAGTTAACCCAGAAGTACGCTTCTATAAGCGTCTATCTTCGTTGGTTCTACTGTACAATTTAAAATTTTTTGTAATCTTTTAGCGAAATGTTTATGGAATCTTTCATAAAATATTCCAGTGGAAGATTATTTAAATCTTCTTGTGAAATATTCTGTGGAATATTTCTGGGAAATTTATGTAATATTCCGCTTTACGATTTTAAAATTTTTCATAATCTTCCAGCGAAATATTTATGGAATCTTCTTGAAATCTTTTGTGCAATATTTCACTGGAGAATTACTTAAATCTTTCTATGGAATATTTCGTGAAATATTTCTGGTAGATCTATGTTATATTCCGCTATACAATTTAATAGTTTTTCGTAATCTTCCAGTGAAATGTTGATGGAATCCACCTGAAATCTTCCTTGAAATATTCCAGCAAAAGATTACTTAAATCTTTCTGTGAAATATCCCGTGGAATATTCCTGAAAGATTCATGTAATATTCCGCTGTTCAATTCTAAAGTTTTTCGAAATCTTCTAACGAAATGTTTATGAAATCTACCTGAAATCTTTCATAAAATATTCCAGTGGAAAATCACTCAAATCTTTTTGTGAAATGTTTCGTAAAATATTTCTGGAAGATTTATGTGATATTCTGCTGTATGGTTTTATAATTTTTCGGAATCTTCTAGCAAAATATTTATGGAATCTTTCTAAAAACTTTTATGCAATATTTCACTGAAGAATTACTTGAATCTTTTTGTGAAATATTTCGTGATACATTCCTGAAAGATTTATTTAATAGTCAGCTGTACGATTTTAAAGTTTGTCGGGTTCTTTCAGCGAAATGTTCACAAAATCTTTCTGAAATCTTTTACCGAATATTGCACCGAAAGATTACTTAAATCTTTCTGTGAAATATTACGTGGAATATTTCTAGAAGATTTATGTAATTTTCGCTGTACGTTTTTTAAGTTTTTCGGAATCTTTCAGCAAAACATTTCTGGAATCTTCCTGAAATTAATCATGCAATATTTTACTGGAGAATTACTTAAATCCTTCTGTAAAATATTTTGTGAAATATTTTTGGAAGATTTATGTTACATTCCGCTGTACGATTCAAAAGTTTTTCGTAATCTTTTAGCAAAATGTTTATGGAATCTTCCTGAAATATTTCATGAAATATCCCAGTGGAAGATTACTTAAATCTTTCTGTGAAATATTCCGTGGAATATTACTGGAAGATTTATGTAATATTCCACTGTACAATTTTATAGTCCTTCGGAATCTCCCAGCGAAACATTTATGGAATCTTTGATTAAATATTCCACCAGAGGATCTCTTGAATCTTTTGTTGAAATATTTCGTGGAATATTTCTGGAAGATTTATGTAATATTCTGCTTTACGATTCTGAAGTTTTTCGGAATTTTTTAGCCAAATGTTTATGGAACCTTCCTGAAATTTTCCATGAAATATTACTGGAATATTTCATAAACATTACATGTAATATTTCATGAAAAATTCTAATAATTATCCTGGAAGCTTTCAATGGAAGATTCCGGTGGAATGTTTTGAAATATTCCGTAAAGGATTCGTAGAATTTGCATAGAAGGTTTGATTGAAATATTTCAGTGGAAGTTTTTAAAATATTTTGGTGAAATTTTTCATGCTGTGTGAGTTATAACTTTTGAACTAGGCAAGACTTTGTGATACGATAATGTTTAAATCAAAGTATTAAACTTATACTCTCCTTATTTTTTTAATATTTTTCTGTGATATTTTTAATGATTTGATTAATCAAGTTTCTATGAGCGCCTGTTTTTACTATGTTTTCAAAAAATGGCTTTATCTTAGTCTTTGGGTTTATTAGACGAAAAGAAAGAACCTGGGTTCATTTTTTGATCAAAGAATCATAACCTGCAGTATCAGCCAAACCTGTTTCCTATAAGTGAGGACCTCTCCTTATTAGTTAAGCAAGTTTTAAATTACGACTGAATTGCTCAAAATCTGGCATATGATGTGAAATTTAACAAATTAAAGAATATATTAGAAGATGGCATCGAATAAATATCTACATTCTTTGAATATGTATCTATACGCAAGTAGCTATAGAATTATTTTTCGACAATATTTTTGATGTTTGAGCCTAATAGCTCCATAACAAAAGGCCAATATTCTTTAATTATTTTATATTTTTACTATTATACCTACGATTTGATCACTTTTTAGCATTTTTTCATGAATAAAATAAAATTGTTTGGTTTTGAATCATTCTTTTCATTCTTATCTATTTTTCTTCGAATCGGCCATGTGAACCGATTTTAAAAATGATGCCTACATGTTTGTAATGGGCTTAGAAATTATTCTCAAGAGGAATTTTGAAGTGATATTAAATTTTTATTTTAATTTACTCTGAAGCACCGTGATCGCCAAGATTGAATTTCTTGAAAAAAACTGACACATGCATTTATTAGCATAACATAAATTTATTATGGAAATGTATCGTAAACGGAAGAATTCAAATTTTGAAATGTTCCGGATGGAAATTAACAGTGACATTTTAGATACAATTTTTCTTAAATCAAATGATAATTTAATGGGTTTTGATAATATCCACATAAATTATAATGATATTAAACCTAAGACTAATAAGATTAAATTAAATAAATAGAAAAAAAAAAAATTAAAAAAATAGACGACAAAAGAGCTTTATGTATAACAGGATTTAATAGAGGACCTGATGAATTAAAACAACTACATGCAAATGAGGCTTTACGAAAAAAAACTTATATTTAAATAAAAAAACAACCAAATAGATATAAATAAGTAAGAAAATACAAAGATAACGAAATTAAAATTCAAGAAAGAAAAGAGTACTGATGAATTGGAACAAATGCATGCGAATGAGGCTTTACGTAAGAAAGAAGCTTATATAAAAATTAAAAGAAAAACAATTAAATAAATACAAAGAAAAATTAGAGAATACTAAGATAGCAAAAATGAAATTTAAGAAAAAAATAAGTACAGATAAATTGGAACAAAAACATGCGAATGAGGCTTTACGTAAGAAAGAAGCTTATATCAAAATTGAAAAAAAAACAACCGAATAAATATAAGGAAAAATTAAATAATACTATGATAACAAAAATGTAATTGAAGAAAAAAAAATGGTACTGATAAATTGAAAGAGCAAGAAAGGGCGAAAGAGGAAGGGAGACAGCAAGAGCGGGTGAGAGAGACGTAGACATAGACATAGACATTCTTTATGCGGCCTTGGGGTATGTACCCTGTCTGGCACTATTAGGTAAAATACAACATCGTATAAAATTATTTATAAAATTATTTATAAATATTAGGCCCAAAGAAAATAGAACTCAAAAAAATGTAGGGCCCGAAAAATATAAGGCGCAGAAAATTTTAGAGCCCAACAATATATAAGACCAAAAAAATATAGGACCCAAAAAAAGCCTAGAAAAATATAGGACCTGAAAAATAAGGCCCAGAAAAATATTCGGCTTAAAAACATAAGACCCAGAAAAATGTAAGGCCCGAAAAAATATAAAACCCAAAAAAATATAGACATCAAAAAAATATTGGGCCCAAAAAAATATAAGGCCCAAAAATATAAGGCTCAGAAAAATATAGAACCCAAGCAAATATCAGAATAAAAAAAGAAGGGCCCAAAAAAATGCATTGAATAAAAATATAGGATCCAAAATAATATAAGGCCCAAAAAAATATGGTCCGAAAGAAGCTTTTGACTAATGAGCACTAATTATATAGGACCCAATTAAAAATTGCTACCCTTATTACCAAAAGATTAAACGCATTTAAAAAGGCGGAGAACCGGAGAAACGGAAAAAAGTGGTTTCACTTTAATATAATATAAGATAATTAGATGGGTTTTATAATTAGTAGAAATGAACACATCCATCACTGTCTTCAATTAAACAGTTTAATTTAACTTAGGGGTCGTACCCAAATGCCGTTGACAATTTTTTCGATATTTCGACCCCCCGGTCCCCTTTCCGTGACATGTGTAAACTATCAAAGTACCCTCCTCCCCCCCTGTAACGTAAACCAACTTTTTTATTTTTTATTAAACTTTTAAAAAAAATTTTAATTATATTAATTACTTTTTAAATATTGAAATTATTTTTATGTTTTTTATTTTATTAAAATAGCATTTTCACAAAACAACAGAATTCTAAACATTGCATATAATAAATATTTATAAGATGTTAAATATATTAATCGTCGATAAACTTTTTCACTTCAATTTTATCGAAAAAGATCATAAAACTATGAACCTTTTAAAATACGTTATAAAAATAGAACACGATTTAACAGGCACAAATATAAATGCTGCAATCGGCTTGAAAATTTTTCGTTTTTTTTGACAGCTCACTCGCTAAAAGAAACGGCTTATGCTTTGCACCGTATGGCGGCGCCCGCGTACATGTAAAAGAAAGTAATATACTGTGTTTTAGTGGACAGACTGCGGAACTGCTTGACTTTGCAGTTTTCGGATGAAAAATCTGCTCCAAATTGCTAATTTTATGCAATGATCTTTTTGATAAAAAAAAATAGCCAACGTAGTAGTAAATAACTAACCCCCCCTCCCGTAGCGTTACTTTTCGTAGATTTTGATCGACCCCTCCCCCCCAAAAAACTGTCAACGGCATTTGGGTACGACCCCTTACGTGTATACAAAATTTAAAACCCAGGAAAAATCGTGAAATCTTCCCAAAAAAAAACTTTTAAAAGCTAAATGTCTAGGTATTTAGGAGTCTTATATCTTAAATTATACATTATTCTTTTTTTTAAATAATTTTACTTTTTTATAGAAAAAGTATTGTATCAATAAAAAAAAATTTTATTAATTTTATTATTGATTTGTACATATTTGGAGTCGAAAAAAGGGGTTTCCAGAAAATGTCTGTATGCATGTGTGTGTTTGTGACGCCAATCAAATCTCGAAAACTACTCGATAGATTTGCTTTCAGTTTTGCACACAATTTATGTTTTTGTCTAGCTGGAGGGAAAGCTATTGAAAATTGGTTACTTTAGCGTAGTTTTTTTTAGACATTTAAAACAAAGAATTTTTTTTCATTTCTTATTTTTTTGTACTTTAGGCAAACTACTCGATGAATTTGCTTAAGAGGAGGTCGAGTATATCTGTCCTTTTTTAATTAAAGAATTGATTTTTTTACAAAAACTAATAATTTTAGTAAAAAATAAAGAAAAAGCCGCATCTTGTATGAAAAAAAGGAATAATTTCATTGATGAGGAAGAATTGATTTTCCCGCTTCGTTTACAAGAAAACTTCGAAAAACTTAAAACAAAGGTTAGGGTAAACAATTCGGTTTTTTAAAGGTTTTCTTGAAAACGAAGCAATAAAACTGATTCCTTCTTATTGAAGAAAATTTTGCTTTTTATGATACGAGATGCGGTCTGACGTTATTAATTTTTGCAAAAAATTAATTCTTTGATTAGAATAGGACAGAGATACGTGACCTTCTCTTAAAAATTTATATGGGAATTCTTTGCAATTGCCAAAAGGAGAAAAACTTTTAAAAATTAATTTTCTTAGCGTAGTTTAAATTTTACAGCTGTTTGAGAATTTGGAAAAAAAATTTCATTTTTTATTTTTCTTTTGTTTTACACAAACTACTCGATGGATTTGCTTTAAAATTTGTATATAATTTATTCATTATTGTCTGAAGAAGAAAAGCTTTCGAAAACAAATTTTCTTATTGTAGTCACAATTTTAGAGAATTTATAATATTTTAAATAATTTTGGTTTTTCTTTTTTTCTTTTTTTTATTTTATGTAAAGTACTTGATATTTGCATTTAATTTACTTTTTATCTAACTAGACGGGAAGTTATTGAAAATGGGTTTTCTTACTGCAGTTTTAATTTTAAAAAATTTAGTTTTTATTTTTTTTTATGTTAATTACTGTATGGATTTGCATGGGAATTATTTGCAACTTCTAAAAAAAGTATAACTTTTAAAAACTAATTAACCTAGGGTAGGTTTAATTTTAGAAAAAATTTATATTCTTTTGTTTTTTTTTGTATGTTACGAAAACTACTTGATAGATTTACTCTAAAATTTCTATACAAGTTATTCGCTACTGTCTTTATAAAACATGTTTTAAAAAAATTAATTTTTTAGCGTAGCTTTTCGATCACTTCTTCTGATTTCTAATTTAACGCTTTTACTAATTCTTTTCTTTCTTCGTCACTTTCTCTTTTTTTATTTTGCTATAATGATTTTATTTTCTATGCTACTGTTATTATCTAAATACTTTACCTTTCATTGTTATACGTCGTTGTAATATTGCTGTTATGCTAGACAGAGTCTAACCCCAAGGCCGAAATAAAAAGTCGAAGTCTAACAAGAAGAGCACCCCACCTCCGGGAAACGGATTTGGCTGTAACTGCAAGATAGGATTTTTTGATGAAAAAAAATGAATCCGTGTTTTTTGTTTTCGTCGAAAAGGCCCTCTAGACATGGATATAGAAATTTTTTCGAAAGTATGATGGTTAAGAACCTTTGTAAAGAAGTTTTATAATGCAGAAAACCTCAAATTGAAGCTTTTAATTCGTACTTCATTTTACAGTCGACGATCTGAGTCCCGCCGCCTTCTCCTCCATCGACTAGCTCGTGCGTCACCCCCACTCGCTGACTAAAAGAATTTGTTTCCAAACATTCTGAGTCCCGCCGCTGCTCTATGCGACTTTTTAACTTGTAAAAATGGATTTATTGGTTTAATTTTTTTGTTTAGAATACAATTAACGTTTATTGAAATAAAAGGTAAAAAAAAATATTGTAATATTGCATAATTCTCATTTATATTTACTATAAAAAATATAAAAATTAAATTTTTTTATTTATAGGTAACATAAATTTAAAAATTAAAGAATATATTATTTATTGATGAACTAAATACTCATTGTTATTATGAAAACGAAATGAAATAAGATTTATTTTATCTTTTATTTATAAAGCAATCACTTAAATTTTCAAATAAATAACATTTTATTGATTGATTAAATATATCTAGTTTAATTTTTATATTTTTTATAGTAAATATAAATGAGAATTATGCAATATTACAATATTTTTTTTTACCTTTTATTTCAATAAACGTTAATTGTATTCTAAACAAAAAAATTAAACCAATAAATCCATTTTTACAAGTTAAAAAGTCGCATAGAGCAGCGGCGGGACTCAGAATGTTTGGAAACAAATTCTTTTAGTCAGCGAGTGGGGGTAACGCACGAGCTAGTCGATGGAGGAGAAGGCGGCGGGACTCAGATCGTCGACTGTATCTTTCATTCATTTTTTTGTCAGACGCTTAGTTCTTTGGTTATTCGAGTTTTTATAAAGGCTCTTATTTACCATATTTTCGAAAAAAATGTGTATATCTTTGCCCAGAGGGTCTATTCGATAAAAAGAAAAAAAACGAGTTCATTTTTTTTCATCAAAAATATAAATCCTGCAGTTTCAGCCAAAGCCGTTTCCCGGTGGGGTGCTCTCCTTGTAAGTCTCTTTCCTTTTATCTCACCCTGATACTCATTTTTACACTGTTTTCCTTTATCCCTTTCTCTCTCTTAATATTTTTAAGTACTTCCTCACAGTTACTCTTACTCTCTCTTTCCTTTCTTAATTTTCCTTGAAAAGAAAACATGTTTTTTCACATTGAAATCATATTTAAGAAAATAAAATAAAATTATTCTAATTCAATCAGCACTCTAAGAAAGCATTGCGCTAAGGACCTTGGCAGCGTTTTTTCTGTATAAAAAACGTTGTTAATAAATTTTTTTTAAACACAAATTAATATAAAACAAGCAACAAATACCTCGCTCCTAACGTCGCTCGGTTGAATTTTCATATATTATATTATTATGTATAAATTAACTAATTTTAAAATAAAAAAGAATTGGCGCAACTTATGACTTTTGATATTGTAGTTTTGTATTAAATTGAATTTTTATATTTTTATAAAAAAGATTAATTAAACTTACAATGTGCATGAAAATTGTTTTAATACAAATTATATCATGATAAATTAAGAATTTGTTCTACTAAATTGCATTTGAATCAATGAAAAAATATAATAGGAATTTATTTTTTTAAATCACGTGTTTCAATCACGAACCATGAAATAATCGAAAACAGTATTTGACGTTTACTAAAACTGACAACTATCAAACTAAAACAGTATTTGACGTTTACTAAAACTAACAACTGCACGGAGAAAGGAAAGTATTGTTAAAATAGGTTCTAAATCAAGTATATCTAATGTATGTACTAAAGTACTTAAAAAAAGAGTGACGATATAATTTCAATTAGTACTATAGCTTGAATTTTAGGGACCAATGTTGGTACTATTATATTATGAAAATTGCGTAAATTTGCGATGCTTAGTGTCTTTTTTTTGGTACTAAGACTGATATTTCACCTACTCGATTCAATGGCAATATTACGCAAAAAATGTAATTGGTAATCTCTTTTCCTGTGACTTTTCCTGTCACTAAAATTAAAAATTATTAAATATAGAATTATTTACATAATATATAACACTTTAAAATTACTAATAATTAATATTTTAATTCGTAATATTTAAGGAATAAAACGATACATGTTTATCTTTCATATTCCGTTTTAAAATAGTTACTTTTGAGTTTTAAATTAATTGTTAGTAATTTAAAATTAATATATATTTTATATGATTTACATTATATTTATCAACTGTTGAAAATTGTTACACAATTTAATGGGTTTTACGTTAATAGGTATTAATTATATAGAAGTTTTTCGCTCCTGACGTCGCTCGGTTGAATTTTTTTAAATTATATTATTATGTATAAATAACTAATTTTAAAGGTAGGCTCTGATCAAGCACGACCAAAAAATCGATTTTTTCTTTTTTTTTTGCTTAGAAAGTTGTCAAACGTCTCGTAGAATACGATAAATGTATAGGGTTAGCATCGCTGATTAGCCCAAAGGTACGTTATTTTGTCATTAAGTCAAAAAAATCGCGTACTAAAATTTTAAACGCGTTTTTCTCGAAACCACGTTTTTTGAGACGGGCGGCAAGATATCTCAAAAACTATTAAAGATATCAAGATTAAATTTTTTTTTGAACTAAAATCATAATTTCACGATGATTATTTTTATTGTTGTTGCACTTTTAAGAGAAAGAAAGTGCAAAAAAATTTTTTTTTTTTTTGCAAGTCCACCATTTTGTTAATTTTGAACTATTTTTCGTGGTTTTAGTTCAAGATCCAGTAAATGTCTTCTAGTTTATAACAAACTCTGATTTTTGATTTCAGACAAAAATTGGATGAGTTACTTTGCCGCCCGTGGAGGTGTCTTTTTTTTCGATGACTTTTTTTCAATGCACATAACTAAAAACCTATTGGTTTTTTATTTTTTTTTTAAATTTGTAAAAATAGTTGATAACATACTCAATAAGTACCAAAAAACTTGACTACTTGATTCATTTCCTTCCATAAGAAAAAAAATCGCAAATATCACGTAGTTTTTGGGTTGCTAGATAAGAACCTCCCCTTAAGTAAGTAAAAATTGGTTAATTTAAATTAATTTTGAGTACTGAATAAAATTCAAAATAATTTGATGAAACATAATATAAAAATATATGTACACATGTGCTTAAAGTTAAAAAGCAGATAATTTATTCCATCAAGTGACTATTTCTCACTCTACTTCCATAAGAAAAACGAAGATAGTACGATATTTGATATAACTAAACTAAGAATTGGGAACTGAGTAACAACTATAATTTCCAGACCTTAACGGCATGTCGGAGCTGCAGCAATCGAGTTTTCCTTTTTTTATTCTATCAACATCTTTTTAAATTCATAAATTAAACAAATATAATGACTTGTCCGCACTAAAGCTATATTAATACAATAATTTTGGTTAAAATAAAAAATCATTTGGACTTGTTATTTTTTTATGAGCTTGGATTGGAAATTAGATATCAAACTCGACAAACCTAACCTTAAAATACGATATATTGAAAGTTTTTATTATAACTTTGTATGTATAATATTTTGGTGATTTTCTTGAGTTGTCCGCACTAGAGTTTAATCTTACAAATTTTTTCTTCATAGCAAAAAAACTCAATTAAACGCATCGTTTATTCATAAGTTAAGATTGGAAATATTATTAGAAGGCGGACAGCTTCCTCTTAATATATATGCTCTTAATATATGACCATGAATTTGAATTATGAAATTAATTTTTACGTGAAACATGCTTTAAAAAAATTTTGTGTTTATTTCTAATAAAAATATCTTTACAAATGTATTTTATATATATGAAATACGAAATTTAAGTAAAAAAAAACATAAGATTAAAATACATATTTTTGGTTAATTTTAAATTTGAATATTTCAGAATAATAAAATAACTATTTGCAATCACTTAACGATCCTTTTTGCATCTAATATAAAATTTTAATGAGATAAAAATATTACAAAGTGTATGTATCACAAGTAATGTTTGCATATCATAAATATCATAATTTTTAGGAAATTGATATATATTGATAGATTATTAATTTAAAAAATTAAATATTTTTTCATCAATTACAAGTAACTTTTCAAATATAGTTAAAATAATACTGTAACTGTCAATCAAATAACATTTTTATAAAAATAAATTTCAACGCTATAATTATTAAAATAAACATTTTTATTTTACTACAATCTATTGTGATAATTATTCTTTTATATATTTATATATATATATATATATATATATATATATATATATATATATATATATATTAAAAAGAAATAATTCAATTTGATGAACAGCTATATAAATATTATATATTTATAATTGTATAACTCAATTTATTAAATTAAAATTTTATTCAGTTATCATTCAGAGAATAAAGTATTTAAATTAGTTTTCATGAAAAAATATTATTTGAAAAGTTACTTGTTAACAATTTTTTATAAATAACATACATTTAACCTTGATTACATTTTCATAAGTACAGGTGTTTGTATTTAAATGAATTATCATTTATATGAAAATTGTTAACAATTAAATTTATTAAAATTCATTTCATTAAAGCAATAATATTTTTAATAAGAGAAACATTTTGATTTTTGAAATATATTAAATTACCTCATTTGAAAAATTATCATAACATGATATAAAAAAATTTTTTTAAATATCGTTTAAACATAAATTTTATAGAATACAATTTTAAAAAATTATTCATTTAATATTAAATTTTTTTTAACAGTCAATTATAAAGATAGGAAAATATATGAAATATAAATAAATTTTTCTGATTATGTCTATAATTATGAATTTATATTTATGAACTGTCTAGATAGAAGGAAAATTTCCCCTAAAAAAGTAAGCATTTCAAAAGAAAATTTACTTATCATTTGCGAAACACATTATAAATGCGAAAAAAAATATTATTCTGTAATATTACTCTAAAATTTGTATTAAATGTGATCATTGAAAGTACAATTATTTTATTATGTTGAATTTGTTGTCAAAGTTTGATTATATTTCACTATTAGAAGATATATAAATTAACTGTCATATTAAACTGTCTTTCCATTTTATCGTTGAATTTCCATAAAAGAAATGTACTAACTTGTAGTATGTATCATGATGATTATTTATTTAAATTTTCAAATTATACTCATTATTGGTTTTTAAGATATTTAGATTTTTGATTCTAAATAGAAAAATATTAATAAATAATATTAAAACCCAAACTCCTCAATAACTAATGAATAGAATTATTTAAAAATTTAACTGAATAAACTTCGTGATACATACTATATGTTAATGCATCTGTTTATTCAAAATTTTGAAATACAATGAAAATATGGTCAACATTTATGGACGCAAGTGTACTGTCCATTTTACATCTCCTTAAATAGTTTATACTTATAAAATTTACATAATATTTTATAGAAACTATTAAAATGATAATCATATATTTAATATTATTTTAAACTATGAATAAAAAGTTTAAAAAATTATCATTAAGTGATAACTTATAAATAGTTATATTATTTTATTAAATACATTTCCAACTTGAATAATTATCTTCATGTTAAAACTAAATTTAATTAGCATTCGATTCCACAAGTTATTTAAAAAATTTACCATTATTTAAGTTATTAATTGGAAGAAGGTATTCTCACTCTACAGAGGGCGACCAAAGCAGTGTCGGAGTGGGCTGCTGGTGTCTCTCTCACTTTGAATTCTAATAAAACCAAGGCAATCGTCTTTGGCAATAGTCGTTTTGTAAATTCTTTTTATGCTGATGGGTCACGTACGATTGATCTTGAGGGAGGCATTAGTATACCTTTCTCTGACTCCGTGACGAGTCTTGGTGTTGTGCTTGACCCTAAACTTTCATGGGTACCGCACGTTGATATGATTACAAAAAAGTTTAATAGAGTTTTGTATGCCCTGCGGTTTCTCCGTCGGTACACCACGGAGACTCTGCGTAAACAGCTCGCAACCGCCCTGCTGTTTCTACATCTTGACTATTGTTCGGTGGTTCTGCTCGATGCTTCTCAGGAGTTGAGAAGACGAATACAGAGATTACAAAATTCATGTCTGAGATATGTGATGGGTTTGAGAATGGGTGATCATGTCTCTCCTTATAGAACCGCGTTGGGTTGGCTGCGCACTGATTCGAGGAGACAGTATTTTTTGGCTGTGCTTATGTACAAAATCGTGCGCATGAATACTCCGGAGCATCTAGTGAGTCTCTTCACTAGATGTGTACCTAGGGCGGCTACTAGGGGAGAGACTAAGGATCTTGCGGTGCCCTTTATGCGCACTGAGACTGGAAGAAATTCCTTTTAAGTTCAAGGTGTGCATTTTTGGAATTCCCTACCTGCTGAAATTAAGTATCTTCCATCTATCAGCAGGTTAAAGACGGCAGTGAGGGGGTACCTACTTGACCTTGAGTAACGGATATTCTCTTTATGTTATATTTATAGTCCCTTTATGTTAATTTATTATCATGTGTAGTCCCGTATATAGATTTAAGGCGTGCTTGTATTTATAGTATGGATGATGAGCGCATGGTTGAGAGTGAATGCATTATTTTTTTATTATCTTTGACTGTTTGACTCGTTTGATTTTATTATATTTTATTTTTTGGTTTTGTTTTTACTAGTTTGACTGATAGATATTAATTCGACATATTTGTTTATTTTTATTTTATTGATGATTGTGTGTATTTTATTATTGTAATGATCTGTGATATCACTCTGAATAGTGACTTACTTTTGTAGTATTATTAATTTTAGGAAATCGACTGTGATATCATATGTGCAATAATTACATTATCTCATTTCTGTATCTTATCATGTATTAAATATTATATTTTTGTTTTGTTACACACTTTTTGTAAACTATTACAAATAAATAAAATATCTAATCTAATTAAAAAGTCAATTATAAAAAGTATTCCTATATCGAAATTTCAAAATTCTATAAATTTATCTTTTTATTCCTTACATTAGAGAATTAGTTGTGATGTTGAAATTTTTTTGTGATATGCAACATGTATATATATATATATATATATATATATATATATATATATATATACACACATATTGAGAACTTGTACATTAGTATTAAAATATAAATGATTCCGTGATACTTTTAATATTTAGAAGACTATACATAAATGCTATATCTTATAGTAAAATATTTTATCACCTTGTATGAAAATTATTTTTTTTTGAAAGTAGAATAATACTGTGAATAAACAAATGATTATAAGAAAATATTAAAAACTATAAATAACAATAAAAAAGCGTTAGGCTGGAGATGAATAATGATTGTTTATTATCATTTATACATTTTTTAAATGTAGATACTGCAAATATCCGTAAATAACTGTAAATAAATTAAAGAATACAATTATTAGAAATGACTCAAAATAATTTTCATTTTAGTTCTTTTTACAGCAAACTTTTTTTAATGATTAAATATATATATATATATATATATATATGCGACATTTCACACCAACTGGAAGAGCAGAAAAATAAAAATCTCTGAAACTCTAAGAATATATACTTTTTGTTGCCCAAAATATGTAAAGATATTTTTTAGTATTTAGATTAGAAGGATCAAGAGCCATAGATCCTTGAAATTTGGAAATTTTTCAAAATTTTGGAAAAAGTATCAACTTTATAATTTTTTTCCTGAAAATCCTGGTGTTTTAGAGAAAAATTCATAAAAATACTTCTTGTTGTAAATGAAGAGGAGAGTTAGCATGATTTTTTACAGACCTGAATTTTGAAGTTTTCTATTGGTTCTTATATGTATTACATGGTAATTGAAATTACTCATTGTTCACCACTTCAGAAATTTCTTTTCGCGGGCTTTTTTTTTCTATTTTACATGAACTTTAAAATGAATTTTTGATCATGTAAGTTAGAGTCATTAATAAGGAGTTATGACAGTTTAAAATATATATTTTCATTTATCATTTATTTTCAATATAAAAATTATTCATACATGAAAATATATATTTCAAACTGTTATAACTCCTTATTGGTGGCTTTTTCTTACACAATCAAAAATTTATTCTGAAGTTAATAAAAAATAGAAGAAAATAAGCCCTCAAAAAACAATTTCTGCAGTGGCAAATAATGAGTAATTTCAATTACCATGTAATACATGTAAAAACCAATAGAAAACTTCAAAATTTAGGTCTGTAAAAAATCATGCTAACTCTCCTCTTCATTTACAACAAGAAGTATTCTTATAAATTTCTCTCTTAAACATCAGGATTTTCAGGAAAAAAATTATAAAGTTGATACTTTTTCCAAAATTTTGAAAAATTTCCAAATTTCAAGGATCTATGGCTCTTGATCCTTCTAATCTAAATACTAAAAAATATCTTTACATATTTTGGGCAACAAAAAGTATATATTCTTAGAGTTTCAGCGATTTTCATTTTTTTGCTCTTCCAGTTGGTGTGAAATGTCCCATATATATAAATGTATAATTGCCGAAAATAACCATTTTTAAACCCTCCTTATACCTTGATACACTTGTACCTATTTTTATAGTGATTGAATCCGCAATTAAGTATATTTGTAAAATCATTCCGCATACAAATAAAATGAAAGCAGAAATATAACAAAATAATCGAAATCCGTATTAGTCAAAATAAAAGAAGGGACTCTTGCCGTTTGTATTAGCATTACCCAGAGTTTACCACGCGTAGGCTGCAAAGTCGGACTTAAACTCCTTGGTCATCGTCAGTCTGTTAGTCATAATAGTTATTAAGTCGTGTATTTGTTGAATCTGTCTATTCTACCGTTACTTTTGTTGTCTTTCTAATATTTATGGGTATTAATCTTTTTAATCTTTTTAATCTTTTATAATCTTTTACAAATCTTTATTCTTCACCATCGACTATTAATTCGTCTTGATCTGCACCATCATCATTATTTCTGTGGCCGGCATTTAGAATGTATCTAAGAAGCATCGTACTAGGATACTGTATGTTCTGTTCATGTCGAGCCCATACAAGAAACCATAAAATACTTGCAATATGTGCACAGCAACCTAAAGTCCTTGCCCCAGCCTTACAGGTACAATAATATCCTAGTATAACATCACCTTCATCTACCATTCGATCATCTTCAATGTCTACTCGAAAACTTATCCATAATTGATAGCGAGTAGTATTTCTAAACCGAGAGTAGATTCTAATTCTTAAGAGGAGGTCACGTATCTCTGTCCTTTTCTAATCAAAAAATTGAGTTTTTTACACGAACTAACAACTTTAGCAAAAAATGAAGAGAAAGCCGCATCTCGTAATAGAAAAAGCAATATTTTCTTTGATAAGAAAGAATTAATTTTATTGCTTCGTTTTCAAGAAAACCTTGAAAAACCAAATTGTCCACCCTAACCTCTATGATTTAAGTTTTTCAAGGTTTTCTTGAAAACGAAGCAATAAAATTAATTCTTTCTTATCAAAGAAAATATTGCTTTTTTTATTACGAGATGCGGCTTTCTCTTCATTTTTTGCTAAAGTTGTTAGTTCGTGTGAAAAACTCAATTTTTTTATTAGAAAAGGACAGAGATACGTGACCTCCTCTTAAGGGCAGGCCGAACTCTCTGTCTTTGTCTAATAGTGTTTTCTATCTTTTATATAAAAACCATCGGTTTTAACAGGAAAAAAATAGCAGTCCCCGCTAGATATTAATATAATGAGTAAATTTTATAATCATAACGATATAATTTTATCGCGTAATTTTTTAGTATCATTTGACCTACCAAAATTTTATAAAAGAAGACAGATTGTATTTACGGCAGTTCGTAGGTCAAATCATACGCAAAAATCACGCGATAAAATTATTTCGTTATGATTATAAAATTTACTCATTATATTTATATTTAGCGGCGGCTACTATTTTTTTCTTATTAAAACTGGTGGTGTTCATATAAAAGATGAAAAACACTATTAGACAGAGACAGATAGTTCGTTCCTCTTAAGAAGCCTGGTACATCTCTGTTTAGATCAAGTTCGAAGACATCAGAACTTTTATGTTCGAATTTGTCTTGCACATACGATGGAGCTAATTCGAGTTGATACGGACCGAGGGTCAATCGGCGTAAATATTGTAAATCCAATCAAGGAAATTCAGGAACGTGTTCCTGATTTAAACGTTCCCACATGGTATTCCTTCTAGCAAGATTATGCTGCTCAACTAACGCTTGAACTACGTTTACATCATTTAATCGAGTTCTAATCTCTCGTGCTAGGGCAACAGTTTTATCTATCATTAGAAGCGGTACTCGATATTTATTTATCAACGCTCCAGCAATTAAGTAAAAATCTCTTGAATGTAAAACATGAGCTCTTAGAATAAGACCGTCTAGAAACTTGTAAATGGATTTTACATGACCGTTTCAGGCTTCAACTACCCATCGTTGCATGGTCACTATGCGGGCGCGATTAGCCATTTCAGTGGAAAGTTGACGATTGCCTTCAGTAACAGGTGGCATTTGGACGTTGTATCGTTGATTCTGCAAGAACTTGACTGCGTCCCGATAACCTCGACCCACAATAAAAATGTCTCCATCTTGAAACCACTCATTAATGTTACCAACATCATTTTGAAACTGATCAATTAATATCGAGGCATCATTTTTTCTACCATCTGCAAAATACGGTCCTTGAATATCGAGAATGTAACCGTCAGGTGCAGTGACCATAACAGGCTTTACTAAATGACGTCCCTTGTGTACCGAGTAACTTTGTCTTAAGGTTCGGTAGTTTCCTGATATTTCGATGTAACTATACGTTCCATCTACAATTGAAATGGCTTTCAAATCATTCGGATTATCATTGTACAATTCATTTGCAAGTGGAGTGACGTGCCGTGCGATGTAATCTTCACGATTTGTCGCTTCAAGATCAATGTTCTCACGTACAAATCGCATCATCATCGTTGTTCAAACTGTTCTAATTAAATCACTGATTCCCTGTCTACTTTCATAGTTAAATAAAATCTTTAGAAAATCATCAGCAAGTCCATGACGCATGTTACATAAAAAAATGAAAAGAGATTTTCTCTATAAATTTTTGCGATGTGAGAATTTAGTTATATGAAAATTTCAATAAACAAATTATTAAATAGATTAATATAACCTTGCCCGTCCCCGCATGCAAAGTCGGCCTGTCGAAAAGAAAAAAAAATCTTTAATTTATTAAGAGCGCCAGACAGGCCACCGGCTTACTCGTCGGCAGCATGAATCTCGGGCTGTCTTGGCTGGGAGGTGGGCGACCTCTGGTGTCAAATTTTCTTAGTTGAAGTTGGGAGAGGGATTACACAAAAAAATTAATATTATTACTTGTTCAATTTATAACACTTGACTCACTTTATTCAACGGAAAAAAAATTATATATATATCAGAAAAAAATAACTTTAAACTTATTATCGCTCGGTCTATAATCTTTAATTTATATTTTCTATTAAATCTACTACTCGCGCACACTCATCACCCATACATCCCGGTCAATGTAACATTATAAATTTTCTTAATTCACTTTTATTGAAATAATATTAATGTTCTAATCGTAAACAAATTTTTAAAGTTACGGTCTGGTCTACTTAAGCGACCTCGCTCTTCCTTCTTTCAACAATATGGCTATCAAGAGCCCGCGCACTTGTCTCTCTCTCTCTCTCTCTCTCACACACACTCTAATCCCACGTGTTTACCAATTTGTTTAATCACCGGTCAAAATTACAAGAAAAAAACTAATAATTCGTCGAACTTGCGTACAAAATACCAATTTAATTTTTAATTTAATTTAATTTAATTACCCGGTCAACGAAATCGTTAGACACGTGGTCGGATTTTCACTCCCGCACTCTCGAAATTTAATATACCTAAAGAAGGAAAATTCAATATTTAATTATTATCTCTTCTGATTTACAAATTTCTTTTTTTTTTTCAGTTAACTTAATCTACTAGTCAACGCAGAATATCCAAAAATTTTTTCTTTACAAAATGGCCGCTAAGGCCCGCGTCATGAACTGTATTACGTCATACACACCACGATGTCCACCGATCTCAAATTTTATTATTATGATTCCGGTCAATCAAGCGAATTATTTTTAAATCTTTATTTAATATAATTAAACTAACGAGAATTTTACCGGTCAACGAAATCGTTGCACACGTGGTCTAAATTTAATTTCGCTTTGTCAAACTACAAATTAATCTTACAATCAAAATTTTCTTCACACTTTTAATTACACCTCGTTACTACTAGATTTCTAAATTTTCACTAATTACCGTTGTCACAATCACTTTGAATTTAAATCTTACGCCCGCACTGAATTTACAACTAGTCGGCGAGAGCCGCTAGTTTACAAAAAATTATTAGTCGATTCGGACTACAGTCCACTCACCGTTGTAGAATTTCTCGTTGACACAAGAATCTGGTCGGCGATGGCGACGATTTTGGTCACGGATGGCGGTGATGGCCTCAGGTCGTATATCTCTCTCTCTCTTTCTCTCTCTGCACGAGCAACTGGTCGGCGCCGGCTGCGGAGATGAGTTGGTTGACGGTTCAGGGCAGCAAAAACCTCCTTAAGGAATCTGGCTGCTCAACTGCTTCCTCGTCTATCCATTCTGCAATCTCTACACAGCTATCAACGAAAAACGCACGAAGTCTTAAGCAGCTACTTGCAAAGAAAAAGTATTAGGTTGATCGAGTGAACGTTCCGATACGGCACGAGGACAGTAATCGAATGCCTCCTTTGATGCTCACTTCCTTCTTCTTCGGTCTATTTCTCCCTCTTCTTCATCGTCTATCTCTTTTTAATTTCTAACTCCTCCAATAACAAATCATTTGTCCGAATAATTGCTTTCTATTCGTGAAATTTGCCTTCCGGTCCTCGAACGCAAGTCTGCAACCTGCGCGCCACCTTTTCTGTAGTAAATTTAATCTAATTTCTTCTTTTTAGTCTTCTTTTTATCTACGTTCTCTTTTTATCCGTCTTTATTCATTAGAGAGAGAGAATCATTACAGGCATGGCTATCTATTATATATATATATATATATATATATATATATATATATATATATATATACCTATATATATATATATATACAGGCTACTCAGTGCAGCTGTACTTAAGTAGGAGCAAGAGTGGTACTCTCCCTTCTCCATGCTCTCTCGATCTCTCTTTATCATCTAGCTTCTCCCTCTTTCTTCACTGCGCGAGAAAGAGGCGCGCCATCACTCTTAATTTGCTCCCATCGAATATGAATCTTTCCATCTCTTTCTCTCTTCTCTTTTGTGTTCCCTCTCTTTCTACATCTTCTTCGTCGTGCGCCACTCCTAGCGCACGCGCGGTCGTTGCTATGTAGGGGTAATAGAGATTCCCTACCTACGGTCTGCGTAAGCAGCACTAGCGCTCACACACATGGGCTTTGAGTGTGTAAGTAATGGCTGCCGCGCGCGTCTGCTAGTCGTGCTCCTCGTGTACCGGTAAACAAAAAAAAAGAGTTCGTTTGATTAATTATTTATTCTTACTCAATAAATTACGCCCGGGTCGGTGAGTAAGCCGGTGGTGTGTTGTAGTGCCCTGGTGATTTACAAATTAATAATCGTTGTGACGTGTCGTGGAAACGTGTATGTGAGTTATACAACGTACAATAAATTTTTAATTAACAAAAAAAATTTTTGTTGGGACGTACCACGTCACATTTTTTAAAACCAGATAATAATATAATGGGAATCGATTATATCCAGTTAAATCATAACGATAATAAAATTAGGACAGTTGAGATTAAATTAAATGAAGAAAAAAAAGAATCAAAAGAAATAGATAAAAAAGAAGCTTTATTTGTAACAGGACTTAAGAGCATGACAAAGCTGCCCGCCTTATAATAATATTTCCAATCTTAACTTATGAATAAACGATGCGTTTAATTGAGTTTTTTTTGCTATAAAGAAAAAATTTGTAAGATTAAACTCTAGTGCGGACAAGAAACCCACCAAAATATTATACATATGATGTTATAATAAAAATTTAGAATGTATCGTATTTTATGGTTAGGTTTATCGAGTTTGATATCTAATTTCCAATCCAAGCTCATAAAAAAATAACAAGTCCAAATGATTTTTTATTTTAACCAAAATTATTGTATTAATATAGCTTTAGTGCGGACAAGTCATTATATTTGTTTAATTTATGAATTTAAAAAGATATTGATAAAATAAAATAAGCAGAACTCAATTGCTGCAGCTCCGACATCCCGTTAATAGGAAAATGGTAACAAAACAATTACATAAATATGAAAAAATTTCAGGAAAAGACATTATTATGGAAATGCATGAAAAAAAGGAACGATGAATTAGAACTAAGACGTGTTCAAGAAACTTTACGTAAGAAAAAAGCTTATATGAAAATGAAAAAAGGACAACTAAATAAATATAAACAGAAATTAGAAAATGCTAAGATAACAAAATGGCAATTCAAGAAAACAATGAGTACTGATAAATTTAAACAAATACGTGCGCATAAGGCTTAACGCAAGAAAGAAGCTTATAAAAAAATTTTGGTGGCTTCCACGTTCATCTTTACGATCTTAACGTATCACCCCACACCTTTATTTACAACTTTCGATTTTCACTTTTTGTTTTTTGACCGTCCCATTTTACCCCGTTCCATTCCGCAATCGCCCGGGGTAATGCCCGTGAAGAGGGGAAAACCCATAGGCAAACCTAGTGGGATAAAACCTGGGAAAACCCTCTCCAGAATGGGTCGGTGTATATAGAAGATTCGGTATTAGGCATCCTTGAACCAGGATACCTACACCGTATTTGCCACACCTCCCGCTCACATTGTCATGTGGTCAGCACGCCCAAGCGACCGTCACATAAAGCAAGTCCAGTTTGAACGCGCAGATCCTTGGAGCGGTCACCCATCCAAGTACTGCACGCCAAAGCTGCTTAACTTTGCAGATCGCCTGGCGCGCGCCGAACCACTTGGCCAATGCGTCGGTAGGAAGCAGCTTATATAAAGATTAAAGAAAAACAACCGAAAAAATATGAAGAGAAATTATAAAATACTAAGATAACAGAATTGAAATTAAAAAAAAAAAAAAAAAAAAATGAGTACTGATAAATTGGAACAAATACGTGCGAATGAGGCTATACGTAAGAAAGAAACTTATATAAAAATTAAATTAAAAAAAAAAACAAAAAAAAATATTAAGAAAAATTAGAAAATACTAAGATAACAAAATTGAAATCCAAGGGAAAAATGAGTATTGATTAATTAGTACAAATACGTGCGAATGAAGCTTTACGTAAAAAAGAAGATTATATAATAATTAAAAAAAACAACCCAATAAATATGAAGAAAAATTAAAAAATACTAAAATAACAAAAATGAAATCAAAGATAAAAAAGGGTACTGATGAAATGGAACAAATACGTACAAGTGAAGCTACACGTAAGAAACAAGCTTACATAAAAATAAAAGAAGAAAACCAAATAAATATAAAAAAATTGAGAATATTAAGATATAAAAAATAGAATCAATTGAAAATAGAGATACTAATAAATTGAAAAAATTGCATGAAAAAGAAAAATTACGCAAAAAAGAGACTTATAGAAAAGTTATTAGTGAACAATATAATGAATATAAGAGAATGGTACAAATTAAAAATCAAAGTAGAAAAAAAATTAAAGGAATTAAATGAAAAAGTATTAACTGAAAAAATTAATTCGAAATTGATTAGTTGCGTAGCGGATATATATTTTGATAAAAATCTCATATCTGAACATAACATTGGTTCCATTACAAATACATGTGTTTATTGTGACGCAAAACATTTTGCTTTTAAACATACTAAAAGTGACGATTTCTCCAATTGTTGACATTAAGGTTAAAGTAAAATTGTTAGAAAATCCTCCTTATCCAGAACAATTAAAGTTTTTAGTAACTGAATTAACGAAAGAAATTATTGATTTTCGACGAAATGTTAGGTTGCACAATGATGCTTTAGCATTCGCAAATTTTGGTGCCAATTTTGATACATTGCCGGGTAAAGGACCACAAGTTGTTAGAATATGTGGACAAATTTACCATAATGTATATGCGTTACATCCTAATAAAGATAAAGCACGTAAATTTGGACAATTATATATTTTAGATGATGAAATAGCAATGATTGAACGGAATAAGTTTAATATAAATTTAACATTATTCAAAAATTTAGATATCTTGATAAGAGACATTAACCCTTATGCTAAAGCCTATAAAATGATGCATAAAGTAGAAGAAGAAGAACTACAACGATATGCAAAAATCAATTGTCTTCTGAAAACTGTTACTATGCCTATTATCCGCAATAATAATTTCGATAAAAATAGATATAATCTATCTACCTGTAATGACATTGCAATAGTATATGTTGGACAAGACGATCTTTCTCTTATTGAACGTGATATGGTCATTTACTCTAAGTATGATAAACCAATTAGTATACCGACAATTAGCAAATATACAGATCCTATGACATATCCGCTTATTCATCCTAATGGTGGTTTGGGATGGATGCCAAATATAAAAAGTAAATTTGGAAAATCTAATATTTCAAATTTGAAATTTTATAATTATAGATGTAGTGTTAGAAATGAATTTAATCCATTCCTTCATTTGGGAAAATCATCTCAACCGTCCATTGTTGATGCGTTTGAAAAAGTTGATACCTTCAGATTATATTTCATACGAAAAAACCAAAACGTATAAAAAGTGATTGTTACAAAGGTGTTATGGACTATTTACATAAAAAAAATTAGATTCTTCGAAAATTGGAAAAATGATAATATTACCGTCAAACTTTACAAGAAATCCACGATTTTTCAAACGAAATTACATTGATTCAATGACACTTGTAAATTATCATGGTAAACCTGACCTTTTTTTAACTATGACCTATAACCTACATTGGAAAGACATAACTGGAAACTTGGACATTTATGAAAATGCAATAGATAGACCAGATATTATAACAAAAGTATTTTATCAAAAAATAGAAGGATTCGAAAATTTAGTAATAAAAAAGGGAATATTAGGAAAATGTATTGCATATAGTTATGTAATTGAATTTCAAAAACGAGGATTACCGCATATGCATATGTTTTTACTCTTAGATAAAAATGATAAATTTGATATTCCCGAAAAAGTTGATGAAATAATAAATGCAGGAATCACAAATAGAGATATTTATCCAAAATTATATAGTATTGTTAAACAATTTATAATACGCGGTCCCTGTCGTATGCAAAATAGAAATCGTCCGTGTATTGATAAAAATACGAAACAATGTACTGAAAATTTTCCAAAAAAATTTAATAATACAACAACATTCAAATCCAATGGATATCCACTGTACAAACGTAAAAATGATGGCGTCAAAATAAATCTCAAAAATAAATTTACAGGAAGAATTGCGGATACTGGATTTGTTGTTCCTTATAATCCTTACTTATTATTGAAATTTAATGCACACATAAACGTAGAAGTTTGTTCTACTGTACAATGCATTAAATATTTATTCAAATACTGTTATATAAAGGTCATGATTGTGTATACATTAAAATACATCAAGATAATGTGGATTTTCAATCAGAAAATAAAAACACTTTTTAAAATGACAATCGTGAAAATGTTGAATGTGAATATGACGAAATCCATCAATACATTAATACACGATATTTATGTCCACCTCAAGCAATGCACAGATTATGAGAATATCTTTTTCATGTTATTTCACATACTATAAAATGTCTATGCGTTCATGAAGAAAATCAACAAAACGTATTTTTTAAAGAAGGAAAAGAAGAAATGATCATGCAAAAAATGTGGGAACCACATCAACAGCATATTTTGAATTGAATAGAAGATTTTAAAGCACGAAATTACTTGTATTCAGAAATACTAAATTTTTATGCATTTAATGAAAAAATTAAAAAGTGGAATTGAAGAAAAAAAACGAAAACTAATACTAAGTAGAATGTACTTAGTAAATCCGAAATATAGAGAACGTTATTTCATTAGGTTATTACTATTACATGTTAAAGGAACCACATCTTTTAAAGCTTTGCGTACTGTTGATGATGTGATGTACACTTGGCGGAAAGGATATTTTTCTGAATGTTAACCTCAAATGGCAACATCGTACATTTTACCACAGGCATAAGATAATTCCAAATTATAGAGCAAATTTCGCATCATCATTACTTATTACTTAATGACATAATTTTAATAAACAAACAATATTACTTTCTTTTTTCATGATCCGAATTATAATTTTATTAAATAAAATTTTTATTATAATCATATAGAATCTAATATTGTGAATTGAAATTGTATAAGCAATAAAATTTAAGTTGTTATTATTTGAATTTTTCATAAATAACCTATAAGAAAAAACAAAATAATCATGATGCGAAACTCAATGCATAATTCGAAGTTTTCTTATATCTGTGGTAAAATATGCAGCGCTGCCATTTGAGGTACACATTCGGAAAAATATCCTTTTCGCCAAGTGTACAATCCGTTTTATGAGGCAGCTAAGGCAAAACAATTAATTAATGAAGATGATGAGTGGGATAGATGTTTGGAAGAAACATCTTCAACAGGATTCCTTTATATTCTCTATGAATTATTTGCTTTAATTTGCGTTCTTCATAATTCTATAAATGCACGAAATTTATATAAAAAATATAAAGATAAGTTATACCATCCTTAATACGGAAAAAATATAGGTGAAAATCTTGCATTGAATGTTATTAAAAATAATTTAAAAGTCAATGGATTTTCTTTAAACGATTTTAATTTATCTAACATAAGCACATTTATAGAAGAAGATAATAATCAAACAATTTTAAATCATAATAATAATATTCCTAATAAATTAGAAATGAAAATAAATTCTTTAAATGATAAACAAAGGTAAATATTCAACTCTACTATAAAAAGTTTAAACAACCAAAGTAAAGAAAAATATATTTTTATAGATGGACTAGGTGGAAGTAGAAAAAATTATATACTTAACCTTTTAATAATATATTTTAAATACCATACTATACATTATTTATGTGTATCTTGGACAGCTATAGCAGCGAATTCATTGGTCGCTGGAAAAACCGTGCATACAATATTTAAACTACCGATATAACAGATAGTTCAACTTGTAATGGCCTAATTCTGCAGAAGGCAAACAATTAAAGGGAACACAAATAATTATTTGAGATGAAATATCCATGACTTCAAAATTTGCTTTCGAAGCAGTTGATCGTCTTTTTCAAGATTTATGCGGTGTGAACCAACCCTTTGATAGTAAAATTGTAATTGCATCGGAAGATTTCAGGCAAACATTACCAATTATACGACATGGAAGCTGTATGAACATTATTGAAAATTCAGTTAAATTTAGTTTGTTATGGCAGAATTTAGAGCCCAAAATATAGAGCCAAAGTAAATATAAGAATCAAAAAAATATTGAGCTCAAAAAAATATAGAAACTAAGAAAATATAATGACGGAAAAAATATTAGGGCCAAAAAGGTGTTTTAAAAAAATATTGGGCTTAAAAAAATATAGAGCCAAGAATACATAAGAATCAAAAAAATATAAGATTCAAAAAAATATTGGGCCCAAAAAAATATAGAACTCAAGAAAATATAAGAATCAGAAAAATATAGATCTGAAGTAAAATAAGAATAAAAAAAATATTGGGATTGAAAAAATTAAAGAATCAGACAAATGTTGGGCCCAAAAAATATAAAGACCAAGGAATTATAAAAATAAAAAAATATTGCGCCCAAAAAAATACTAGAAAAATATAAAACCCAAAAAAAAGTTAAAAAAAAATAAGGCCTAGAGAAAATAGGACAAAAAAAAAGTAGGTCCAAAAAAATATAAGGCCCAGAAAAATATAGAGCTAAATAAAATATAGGACTCAAAAAAAATATAGAACCCATGAAAATATAAATTTCAAAAAAATATTGGGCCCAAAAAAATATAAAGCCAGAGAATATATAAGAATCGAAAAAATATTGGGCCCAAAATAAAATATAGGGCCCAAGAATACATAAGAATCGAAAAAATATTGGGCCCAAAAAAATATAGAGCCCAAGAAAATATAAGGCCAAAAAAATATGAGGCCCAAAGAAAATAGGACTCAAAAAATGTAGGGTCTGAAAAATATAAGGCCTAGAAAAATAGAGCTAAATGAAATGTAGGACACAAAAAAATTATAAAACCCAAGAAAATATTAATTTCGAAAACATATTGGGCCCAAAAAAATATAGAGCCCAAGAAAATATAAAGCCCCAAAAAATATAGGGCCCAAAAAAATATAAAGCCCAAAATATATAGAGACCAAAAAAATATTAGTCCCGAAAAAATATTAGGCCTGAAAAAATAGGGCCCAAGAAAATATGAGTCCCAAAAAAATACAGAGCCCAAAAAAATATAGAGAACAAAAAAATATTGGGCCCAGAAAAATATTGAGCCCAAAAAAATATTGGGCTCAAAAAAATATAAGGCCCAGAAAAATCTAGAGCTAAATAAAATATAGGACCCAAAAAAATTATAGAACCCAAGAAAATATAAATTAAAAAAAAATATTGGGCCAAAAAAAATATGATTCAGAAAAATATTGGGCCCAAAAAAATATAGAGCCCAAGAATATATAAGAATCGAAAAAATATAATGCACAAAAAATATAAAGCCCAAAAAAATATAGAGACCAAAAAAATATAGGGCGCAAGAAAATATAATGCCCAAAAAAATATAGAGTCCAAAAAAATATTGGACCCAAAAAAATATAGGGTGCAAGAAAATATACGGCTCAAAAAATATAAAGCCTAAGAAATATAGAGACTAAAAAAATATTGGACCCAAAAAAATATAAGACCCAAAAAAATATGGCCCAAAAAGATGCTTATGACTAATGAGGACTAATTATATAGGGCCCAATAAAAAATTGCTATCCTTATCACCAAAAGATTAGACACATTTAACAAATGTGGAGTACTGGAGAAACGGAAAAAAAGTGGTTTCACTTTAATATAATATATGATTATCATTTTAACAATGTTACAAATTTAATTTTTAATCCATTTATATCAATTTTTCAATTAGAATTTCCATATAATAATTTTGTTATGCTAAAAATAATTTAATAAATTTTTTACAACACAAGTCACTACAATATTTTTAATTTAATAAGATTACTCATCGAATTATTGATTTATATACATTTTTATGGGTGATGTATAAATTTCAAACTTGCAGTTATGAAAATAGTACAATCATTAGAAGTTAATCATGAATTTTATGATAATTAAAGGAATTACTTTTTTCAAAATTTGTCTATCAGTAGTTGATCCTACATAGGCATGACTTAAAAAACTTGTTAGTCCTCTAGGAGATGCAAGAATGACTGTTTTAATAGTTGACTTGTTTTTATAAGTAGAAAAAGTACTCTGTTTGACGGTTGGTAAATTGTGTTTTTTTATTTGAATTTCAGTGCCATCTAAAATTTCTCTAGTTCCTGGAAAATTGTTTCGGAAGTCAGTTGGTGTAAAAAAATGTACCAAATCTTTCGATGGCCACTGTAGTATTTCTGACCAATGCAAATGCATGAATCTGATCCATGTGATGAAAATATTTTTTACTTGTTTTTGAAGAATATTGAATAACAGACTTAATTCATAATGACTTTTATTTAATTTTAAAATAATTAATGTTAGGAAAAATTGATCAACTGGATTTATTTTACTATTTTTATTAATTTTGCTGGTCCAAGGAAATACAAAAGGGACAGAGCCTAATTTAAGTATTTTTCGTTCTCCTACAATTATAAATATTTACATTTTACTATTTATTTATTAACTTTTTTATTGTATTATTTATATACTTTTAAATCTTGAATACTCACTATCTTTAATATAATCATTTTTATAATCTTTTGGCTTGAAATGTTTAGTACAAAGTTTGCTCCATTTTTTCGGACTCCAATTTTCTCGCTTGATTGCTAAAAGCCACAATTTATGTTTCTCTTCATTTTTAAGAAATAAATGTGCTTCATTTTGCCTATTAAAACATTCTAAAACACAGCAATATCCTACCATTTTCAAAATATATTTTATTTTTAAAAAAATATCCTTGTATGCTGAAATAACTACTTTCATAGGTTATGCTAAACGTAATGATATACTATTAAAAGTACTGCTATACTGTAAAATATATTTGATTTATTTTTTTTTTTACAAAATACGAGTATTTCTGTCTTTATATTGAAAATTTTCAAGAAATATTTAAAATTAATTAATTATATTAATTTTAAAGAAACTAGTTAAATGTAACATACTTATATTAAATATAATTAAATCATAGAAGTTTATAAATTATCTATATTTGAAAATACCGCTTTTTTACCCCTATAATACAAAAGCGCCTCTGGCGGAGGAATAGAGATTTTTGAAAATTTTAAAAATACTTCATAATGTACGGTAGAACGGGTGCGACAAGTATTAAAAATGAATGGAATAGTAGGTTAATTGAAGAACTATTACATTTTCTATTTCAATTGCATGAAATGCAATTGAAGAATGTTCTAAGACATTTTTATTGTATAAAGTGAAATATTTAAAAGAATTAGAAAACTAACAAAGGATAGGATGATATAAAGTAGAATAAAATATTTCTTGTTTCTTTTGAAAAAAAGTAATTCGTTTAACCCTTTCAGTCATGCAATTCAATTCATTTTTTTTCGTATGTATTTGTTTATAATGATAATTAATAGTTATAAATTTATAAAATATCATCAGCATTATAAATAGTAAGGCTGTGTATCTGAAAATACAAAAAATCCAAGAATCAAGCATGATATTGCAAAAATATTGAGGTAAAAAAAAAGAAAATTAGGTAGCCGATATATCGGCTCCTGTGACTGTAAGGGTTAATTATCATAAAATACATGACTAACTTCTAATGATTGCTGTATTTTCATAACTGTAAGTTTAAAACTCATACTTCACCCATAAAAATGTATGTGAATCAGTAATTCAACGAATTATCATATTCTTGTTTATATTAAGAGCAGGTCGTATATCTCTATCTTTTCTAATACAAAAATTCATTTTTCTGCAAAACCTAATAATTAGCATGTTTCATGAAAAATGTATTATATCCGTCAGGTAGAATACGAAAAAATAAAAGACCTGTATTTTTTCTTTTTTCATGAAAATGAAAACTCAAAGATATAGAAGTAGTTAAATTGGTATGACGTCACAATCACATATGTGGTTGTGACGTCACGTATCATGGCTATATATATATATATATATATATATATATATATATATATATATATATACATATAAATTCTTTTAACTTATACCGGCTATAACTTTTGCAACTAAATTTTTTTTAAATGTGACTTATGCTACTTTCATTCTCACCCACACATTTACTTAGAGGCAATGATGAATGCGGTCATTTTTATTTATTATAAAACCCATCTAAATATTTTATATTAATTTTGGTTTAAGAGTAGGCCGGAGCAGATTCGATACCAACCGAGGATCAAAAATCCGTTGTTTAATTTTTTCCTTCTATACGTAATGGAATGCATTAAAATTTTAAATATATTCACGAAATTTATTTCTCTATTGCGATCTCCAAGAATAATTGAAGAAAATTTTAAAAAATAAAAAATTTCATGCTACAACTGTTTATCTCTAAGTACGGTGATTTACTTTTTTTTTTAAATATGGTGAATATTATGAAAAAAAACGTCTATTATACAATCATGTGTATATAAAAAATTGCGCTCGACAACAATTTCTTTTCAAAATAGTATAATTATTTTATTTATGGTAAAATAACATTTTTACTTTTCGGTCAGTAACAAATTTTGCTCCGGCCTACTCTTAAGAATCGGCCGTATATCTTTGTCCTTGTCTAATCTAAATTTTCGTTATAATTAATAAATTAAATATGTATATACAAACGTAGGGGCTGAGCGCTGTAGAGCAAAAAACGAGCAAAGGATTCTATTCTATGAAAAAATATAAAATTTTCATTATTTTCCGAGTATAGTCCGAAACGGAAAAAATGAAATCAAGTTTAACTGTTTTTTCCATTTCGGACTATACTCGGAAAATAATGAAAATTTTATATTTTTTCATAGAATAGAATCCTTTGCTCGTTTTTTGCTCTACAGCGTTCAGTCCCTACATTTGTATAAAAATATTTAATTCATTAATTATAACGAAAATTTAGATTAGACGAAAACCACTATACGGCCGACTCTTAAAATGTTTTTACATGAAAAAATGTAAAAAAAAATAATTGATATTTTTTAGTATAGAAAATAAATTTATGAAGTTTAATAACAGTAAAAAAAACAAATTTATCCATGCTTTTAATAATAAATATAAAAAAATACGTAAGTAATAGAAAACAAGTTAAATAAATGTGAAAACTCAAATTTGTGAATAATAGAATGCAGTTACTAACAAAATTTCATTATTTTTGATAAAAAAAGTCGATGATTGTAGTATTGATTAATAACTTTTATAATCATTCATATTAAAATATTCTGCAACGATTCCGAAATGCATTTAAATTATTAAAATGAAGAGAAAAATTTTAAGTTAGGTTCTATTAGGTATATATTATAATCAGAAAATTTTATTTTTTATTAAAAAGCATAGAGAAATAGATAATGGAATTTTCTATAAAAAAATCTTCAATAAATTATTAAATTTTTCGAAATGTAATATTAATTCAAATTTGAATGAAAAGCCCGCCGTAGGCCGGTTCGCGTGTCCGAATCTCATTCGTCGAGGGACCAAGAGAGAAGCGTGGTGCTCCTTGTCTCTCACTATTGGTAAGAGAGAGAGGCAAAGAGACGCGATGCTAACGCGTCGGTACAACGTTACACTAAATTATAACATTAATCCAATGAATTTCTCGATCGTTTAACTGAACGAATAAGGGAATTATTAAAGATATAATTCAAATTAGACATTTTCTTCATTATTGGATTATTTTGAGATCATAAATCAACTAACAGATGAAGTAATCATTATTAAGAATGTCTAAATTAAACTAAGTTTGAATCCCTAGAGTAAATGGGGCTTTCAAATCATCTGAGGACAGTGATGGATTTCGAGGATGCTTTATACATTTATGTATATCTATATATTAGAATATCCTTTAGCCAACTTCAGAGTATACCGTAGAATTAGAGTATAAGCAGAATATATTATTCTGTAGTATATACTCTGAAGTTGGCTGTTGGATATCATATAAGCATCTTCGAAATCCATCACTGTCTGAGGACCAACAAAGACTTTAGGAAGGAATTAATTGAATTAAATGATTATTTTTAAGAAGAAAACATAATAATTGTATGATTTAATATTTTTTTTTATAAAATAAATACTTTCCATAAATAAGTTTGCATTTTAAAGGCAATTTCTTATTTAAGTAATATCTTTATTATCTAACACAGTATGTAGATGGGGGTATCCATGTACGCTGGGAATAAATACAAAGAGGTCTCCGCACATATCTACTTAACAGCCTAGATGAAGTAGATTATCTAGATCACCAATAAAGTAAGAGGGGATCAGTGAGCTCGAGCTCACGGAGCGCAAGGAATGAAGGCATTCTCTCTCGCACCGCCTTAGTGAATAATACTATAGATTCAAATTAATTGTTTTCTTTGCTTTTACTCTGTTTAAAGTAAGATAGAGACATGATTCTTTTTATTTGTTTTTCTTCAGGGGCGTCCTCATACCGGTACAGAGATCTACCTTATCTACATTTGAATTATGCATTTTAATAAAAATTTAACTATTTTTGACTAAAATTCATAGAAGAGGCACATTCTTAACATTCTAAAAAATTTATTGCAACGTCAAAAGACAGAATAAAAGTAAAAATGAAGACAAAACCTACATAATACGATTATTTATAGTTACATTGAAAAGTTAATCGTATTAAGCAGTTTTCGCCTTTATTTTTACCTTTATATTGTCTTTTAACGTTGCAATAAATTCTTTGGCATGTTAAGAATGTGCCTCTCCTACGAATTTCAGTCATGAATAGTTAAATTTTGATTGAAATTCATGATTTAAATGTAGATAAGGTAGAACTCTATCTCGGTATGAGGATTCCCCTTAAGTGTTTTTTTTATTTATTTCCTTGCTACATATAAATACTTATGAGCAAGTGGTAATTACTTAATAAAAATAAATATCTTCAAGATTGTTTCTTCGCGAATAAACTCGAACTTGTTTTTTTTTTTATTATTATGAGTAATCCTGCATATAAGCTAACTCTTTGCAGGATTACTGGCATTTATTAGTAATTAAAAATAGAGTCAGTGTAATAACAGTGATTGTGTGTTAACATACATAACTAACAAAAAATATATTTATTGATTTCGACTAATAAGGGGAAAGACTAGGCCTTCGGCCGAAAAGCCCCGAGTGGTAGTTCTGTGTTTTCATAAAACCACTGCACATTGCACAAAAGCCTGATGGTGATGGGTGTAAGAGGGTGCTAAAAAGCTGCCTTTATCCAGTGGACACCACGTGCATTTCATGCCTGGTGATGCACAGGTTATCATACACCAGGGATTAAGGCTATCTTGTTTCAGGTTATATACAATAAACAAATTCGCACACGACTTATTTTTACTGGGATTGATAGATGTAGCTAGTATATGAAAAGCCAAGGAAAATCGAGAGTAGTTTTTTTCCTTTTTTTGATAATTAAAAGATATTTTTTCATAAAAAATTAAATTCAATTACTTTTATGATTCACTTTTTTTATTAAGATTAGATATTTTTCTTTTGAGATCTTTAAAGATAATTAAGTTAAATATTCAAGACTTAAATCTTTAATTAACAGTTCAATCATAATTGGTTTTCTTATATATATATATATATATAAATATATATATGTATATATATATATATATTCAACAATAAACGTTGTACTAAGTTAAAAATAAATGAGAATCATATTAAAAAAGACGTCAGATACCTGACCAACTCAAACAAAAATACAGTGTCAATTATTTCACAAATCACTTCATGTTAATTTTATGTGGGTCGTACATTAAGTGTTATTTTGTATGCTAATATGTTATATCCAATATATAAAATCATTAAAAGAAATTTTATGTAACTTCAAAACAACGAACCTAATGGACATTGCTGAGTCGTAAAGTCGGCGAGTATACACTACCCTCCAGCCACATTTGCCCACCCTACATAAAAATAGATAAAACTTTAAAGTTTTGTGGCTCAGTGAAAAATAGTCGTAATTAAAAAATTCCAACTGGGTTTTAAAAAGGGTTCAAAAACCTTTAATTTAAGCCGAGTTGAGCAAAAAAAATTAAAAAATGCGTAAAAAACTAACTAAAAAATATTCAATTTTTTTCGCCCCTATTCAAATGCCTGCCATTTTTGCGGAAATTATCGAATCATAAAAAAAACAAAATGGAGGTAAAAGCTAAAGGAGTCACCTTCAAAATCAGCTATAGAAAGCTAATTTATGATCGATTTTACGGTGGTTATGGTCATTTTTTATGAAAAAAAATGATTTTTTTTAATAGCTATTATCTCAAAAAATACGCATGATATAAAAAAATTTTTAATGAAAAAATTGTTCATTTTTGAGTCAAAAATATATATATTTAGATTCAACTGAAATCCGGAAGGAAAAGTTTTTTTTTTAAATTCATTAAAATATAAATATTGAATAAATGGATTTTTTTTCAATGGGATCAAAAATGAATAAATTTTTTTTTTACTGATTCTCAGTTTAACCTGAATATTTATTTTTTTGACTCAAAAATAAACAATTTTTTCATTAAAAATTTTTTTATATCATGCGGGGCAAAAAAAATTGAATATTTTTTAGTTAGTTTTTTACGCATAAGGCATGCATTTTTTAATTTTTTTTTTGCTCAATTCGGCTTAAATTAAAGGTTTTCGAACCCTTTTTAAAACCCAGTTGGAATTTTTTAATTATGACTATTTTTCACTGAGCCACAAAACTTTAAAGTTTTATCGATTTTCATGTAGGGTGGGCAAATGTGACTGGAGGGCAGTGTACTAGCTTTACCAGAAGAAGGCAAGATTGGTATCTTTCTTTTGCTGCTTATTTGTAAAATTATTGTTTAAAGAATAATAAATATATATATATATATATATATATATATTCTGATAAGAAAAGAGAAGGGTAAGATCAATTAAGAAAACACAAATTGAATATTAAATTAAGCTTAGCCAATCTTGCTATATCTCTTAACATTTTGACGTTACAATTCTGAAATAAACAATTCGTTAAAATTATTTTTTTACGATAAAGTGATACGTAAAAAAAATGCAAAAAATTTATAAAGCTAATAATAAACCATAAAGCTAATAACAAACAATTCGTTAAAATTATTTTTTTACGATAAAGTGATACGTAAAAAAAATGCAAAAAATTTATAAAGCTAATAATAAACCATAAAGCTAATAACAAACAATTCGTTAAAATTATTTTTTTATCATAAAGTGAGATGTAAAAAATAAATGCAAAAAATTTATAAAGCTAATAACAAACCATAAATTTATCAGATTATCATACTACTTAACAAGCGTTCATAGTGTAATAGTTATGGTTTCCACTTAAAGGAGAGTATTTGACCTCCGGAAAACAGATTTGGCTGAAACTGCAGGATATGATTCTTTGATGAAAAAAAATGAGCCCATGTTTTTTTTGTGCTAGTAGGCCCTATAGACGGAGATCACGGTGGTCTTCGAATAATTTTGACCATGAAGATTTTGCACCTCATATTTTCCTTTTGGATATATCTATACATATATGATTCTAGACAGATTTAGGATTAAATTCCAGCTAAAACAAAAATCGAAAAACGAAAATAGAATAAGGACTTTTTTATTTATTCAAATTTTATTTTTTATGCTTTTTATAAAAAAATTTTTTTATTTATAATTTATGAGTTCAATTTCTAGAATGCCGTTTTGAAATAGAACTATAAATTATTTACACATCTTAAGCAAATATTATTCTAAATATATTCAGAAAAATCTTAAGCTATGTAACAATGTAAGCGTAACGTTAAAATTAAGATTTTTTTCGTAAAACATTATAGTTATAAGGACCATGAGAAATGTTTTCAAATTAATCAAAGACGTCATTTCAAGTAATTGTAATTAGAAAATACCATGTATTAATATTCTATAAGAACACTGCATGTACTTTTGGTATTTTAGTAACACCAAAAGTACATTTTCCATGTTTGGATTCAAAGCTTTCACGGTGAATGTTAGACATTAATAGAGGATTTTTTCGGATTTTGATCGTGTCAGTTGTGGTTTACGATTCCGACCGTTGTGATGTTCGTCGATATCCCAAACCACAACTTACACGATTAAGAGCAGGTCGTACATCTCCGTCCTTTTCTAATCAAAGAATTAATTTTTTTGCAAAAATTAATAATTTTAGCAAAAAATAATGAGATAGCCCCATCTCGTATAATAAAAAGCAAGATTTTCTTTGAGGAGGAAAAATTATTTTTATCGATTCGTTTTGAAGAAAACCTTGAAAAACGTAAAAAATAGAGGTTAGGATGGACAATTCAGTTTTTCAAGGTTTTCTTAAAAACAAAGCGATAAAAATAATTTTTCCTCATAAAAGAAAATCTTGCTTTTTATTATACGAGATGGGGCTTTCTTCTTTTTTTTGCTACAATTATTAATTTTTGTGAAAAAATCAATTCTTTGATTAGAAAAGGACAGATATACTCCACCTCCTCTTAAAATCCGAAAAAACCTCCAACAATGTCTACATTTTCTATATAAAAGATTGTATTGAAGAAGATTGAGGTTTAGGTTTTTACAGCGAACAGGCTATGAAAGCGGTCCATTTTGATTTTCCTGCAACATGAGCTAATACAAAGTATCGTGAAATGACTCTCATTATGCAGATAAATTATTAAGAACAGTCTGCGAATATAATTCACTGTACGTTACTCAAGTAGAAACTATGTACACGTTATCTGTATATAAATATATTAGTTATATATGTCCTTTGGCCGTATTCAGGTGAAATATGAATAGAAAACAATGTTTGTCATTTGATGATTTTATGTCCGAAGTAGGCTGTATGAGGAATTATAACTTATTATTTTAAAATATTAATGTTTTTTCTAATATTTTTTAAATTTAAATTTAGTTCTATTGATTTTTCATTTGATTCTTAGATTGGCATTTTGTAATGAGTATAGCTGTTGTCGAAGTGCGGGTCATTTTTTTTTCATTAATCTTCGTTCAATATGATTGCTCTTTGACATACTGAACGAAACATAATAGGATCGGTGAAGCGATATTGATTTTTTTTGTGATATATTGAGTCTAAATATATCTCAGGAGGACATATAAATCTCGTGAAGAGTCGAGGAGCGCGTCTGAGATATATACGATGCCAATACAAATTTAGCATGCTCTTTACATAATGATACGAATACGGCCTACAAAAACATAAATATATATATATACATATATCTGCATAATTATAATCATTTCATGATACTTTGCACTTGCCTATGATGCTGGTAAATTATAATGGACCGCTTCCATAACCTGTTCGCTGTAAAAACCTAGGCCTTAATTTTCTTCAATACAATCCTTTACATGGAAACTATACTTTTGGTGTTACTGAAATACTAAAAAAACGTGCAGTGCTCTTATAGAATATTGATACATAGTATTTTATGACTACGATTACTTCAAATGCCGTCTTTAAATAATTTAAAAACTTACTATTTGTCATAGTCTTTATCACTATAATGGTTTACAAAAAAATCTTAATTTTAACATTATGCTTACATTGTTACATAACTTTTTTCTAAATATATTTAGAATAATATTAAATAAAAAAGTGCTCATTCTTCGATTTTTGTTTTTGTTGGAATTCGATCCTGAATGTGCCTAGAATCATATCCAGAAGGAAAATCTAAGGTGCAAAAACTTCATGGTCAAATTAACTCGAGGACCACCGTGAGATATAAACATTTCTTCGAGAATATAGAGGAAAGAAGCGTTTATAAGAACTTCAATAGCTAAACAATTACAAATTTTACAGAAAAGTGTATGAGAAAAAGAAAAAAGTACAAGTTAAGAGCTTCAATTTGAGCCTTATTGCATCAAAAAAGTTTTTGAGGTTTCAAAAGTTGTGCCTAATTGAAAATTACTACACATTTATTAATATTTTTAGTATGTAACATACGATCAAATTTTTACCCTATTTCATTAGCATTTTTTAATCGCCTATAACTTTTGAACGATATGAGATTTTTTAATACAACAAAGCTTTAATTGAAGTTTTTAACCTGTACTCTCTTTTATTTTTTATAAAATTTTCTGTAAGAGTTTTAGTTGTTTAGTTATTTAAGTTCTTATAAAGACTTGTTTTCACTACATTTTCGAAGAAATATTTATATCTCCGACTATAGGGCCTATTAGCACAAAAGAAAAAATACGGCTTCATTTTTTTTAATCAAAAAATCATATCCTGCAGTTTCAGCCAAATCCGTTTCCCGGAGGTCAAATACTCTCCTTGTTTGTTTCCCCGGGTGCGTGAGTTCAAACCTCGGTTAGGTCAACAAATTTTTTCTGCGGTTTTCATATAAAATATTTTAACAGTAGTCATTTATTAGCAATAAATTGTGTGAATCAGAATTAAATTACTGTAAAAATATCTGTAATTACAACAACAATTTTTGTATAGTAAAGAGATTACTGAAACGACGGTGAAAGCAACCTCACTGTAATCTTTCAGTCCTCTTTTCGAATATTGCAGTACTATTTTTGAATCGTTGTAGAAACCTTCAAAAAGATAACATTATTATAAAAGCGGACATCGAAAGATTGTAGCAAGATCACAGAAAGGGCGCAGGGTACGTTGTAGTAATATTGATTTCAATAATTTCAATAATCTTTCTATACCATAGTTAGAAAAACCTTTCAAAAATATCACAAAAATAATGCAAAATTCATTGAGTACATTTGCAGAAGGATATAAGAAATCTTTCAATAATATTGCAGCAAGATCGTTTTCAGTAGAATTTTTTAATATTACACTGTTATTACGAAGGCTCTTTTGTATCGCAGAAAGATTACTGAAACGCTGGTGTTAGATTATAGTAACTTTTTAGTCATCATTCTAAATATATTGCATTAATGTTTCCGAATCATTTACCTTTCACAAAGCTAATATTGTTATGGAAGCGGATATCGAAATATTGTAGCAAGATCACAGAAAGGGTATAGCTATGTTGCAGTAACATTGCTAAGAGGTGTAATGTTTCCATTAGAAGATTACAGAAATGTTTCAGAAAGATTACATGCCGACTGGCAGAGATCACGAAAAACCATAAAAATATAGTCCGGATTTTCTCCTATGTGCCCGTGGCAGATTGAGGTCCACGGATCCACCCAATTACTATATTTATAACTTGTGTTACATTAAATTATTTGAAGACAAATATCCACGATTTACGCTTGATAGCGTTGTAATCGTATCAATTGGGGTTTCACATAAAAAATGTATTATGTTCGTCAGATAAAATACGAAAAAAATAAAGGACATTTATTTTTCTTTTGTTATAAAAACAAAAACTCAAATAAATACAGGCAGTTAAAATTGCATTATTTATAGTAATTGTGACGTCGTGTATCATGGCGCTATATCTATATATATCAAAATTGTAACATTTTTTTTTTCTTCTGGATGGTCGTGGGGTCCTCGGTGGGACCTCCGAGTTGCCACTGTACGTATGTAGTAGGTTCTTTCATTTTTGTAAATAATAATTTTTTGTTAGGGGGACTTATTAGCCCGGGTTTTCTCCTATATGCCCGTGGCCGATCGAGATCCACGGATCCACCCAATTAAATCCTATGTATTTTGACCCTCTAAACACGAAAAACAAGGGTGGATCACTTGAATCGTTGCCAGTTTTTCAATATCAACAAATTTTTGGAACAAATAAAAATATTCAATTACTTGCTCCAAAAAAATTTTTTTCACATTCAGTTGTTCTGTAAATAAAAAACGAATGCATGTTTTTAGTACTCATGCGCAACGATGATGTTAGTCTGAGCGCTTTGGAGTTTACTACTTACAAGGAGAACACCACAGCTTTGAGAAACGGATTCGGCTGAAACTGCAGCGTATGATTTTAAGATAAAAACAAATGAAACCGTGTTTTTTTTTAATCAAATAGGTTCTCAAGAAAAAGATATATACATTATTACGAAAATGTTGCAAAAAAGTGTTTATAAGAACTTAAATTACCAAACAATTAAAACTTTTACAAAACAATATATAAAAGATAAAATGAAGTACAGGTTTAATACTTGATTTTAGGCTTTGTTTTATTAAGAGGCGGTCGGGACTATTTAACGCATGGGAGCGCTGCGGTCAGGGGAGAGAAAAATGTAAAATAATTTTTACTCAGCGATTTACAATTTACTGGAACAATAATATACGTCTAATGTTGTCAATAACTCTAGCCATATATATGTAGAATAATCATTGATGCTAATCTTGTTTGAAAAGTTTAAAATATTGTTGTAAAGCGAAAAATGCAGCACGAGATAGAGCCAGCGTGAACATGTGTATTCATCATTCTTTAATATTACTTTCTCTGTCGCACTAAAGAAAAATACACATGTTTACATCGGCTCTATTACGCGTAGCATTTTTCGCTTTACAAAAATATTTTAGACTTTTCAAACAAGATTAGCATCGATAATTATTTTACATATATATGGCAAGAGTTATTGACAACATTAGAAGTATATTGTTGTCTTAATAAATTGTAAATCCGTATATAAAAAATATTATATATTTTTCTCTCACCTGCAGCGCCACCAAGCGGCAAATGGTCCCGACCGCTTCTTAACCCTTTCAGAACGGAATTATTATTTCATCATGAAAAGTTCTGATAACCATTTAGCGATGATAAGTGTTCATTTATTAAGCAATTTTTGCGAAAAAAAAAATTTTTTTTTTTTTTTTCCTTTTAAGTTTTCTCAGTTTCTATCAAAGATATAATAACTTAGGCCCTCAGATTGAGATCGGAAATAGTCCACTTCAATCTAATACACATATTTTTTTTACAAAATTTGAAGCCACTTTTGCACAATTTCAAAAAAACCAAAAAATGTCAATGTACATTGTAATGTACATTGGTTCTGAAAGGGTTAAGGGGACTATCAAGTAAATCGAGTTGTGTCAGATTAACTTGAAATTTTGATCACATGTTTATAATACCATTATGTATCTGTCATTAAATTTTTAGAAGCTTTAGCGGTACCGGTTTTTGAGATATAAACTTCTAAAATTTCAACTTTTAATACGTGATTCCTGTATTGACGTGCGGTAAAAGGGACGTTTTCAATGATTGTAAATTGGTATTGTGTTCGATTCAAACCGAAATCTAATATGTAATTTAAAATTTCACAAAGAATATATTAATCACAAATCAAAAAATACTAGCGGTACCGTTATTGAGAAATCACAACTCAAACATTTATACAAATAGGAAAAGTCTATCGAAAATATATAAATCTAAGCACGCGAAACGAACAGAGAGTAGTGATGGGGTAACGCGCCACGTGTGTGAGCACAGTCAGAATCAAAAATTGAAACTATAGCGCATACGCGTAGACGCTTTTTTTGATACTTCAAACAATAAAACTTTTGTCTCCAACCAGTACTTGACAACCTCCTTAAAAAAGCTTTTGTGGTTCAAAAGTTGTGCCTAATTGAAACTTTTTTTCAAAAATATAGTAAAAAGAAGGATTTATAAGAACTTGAATAACCAAACAACTAAGACTCTTACAAAAAAAATGTATAAATGATAAAACAAAGTAAAAGTTAAATACTTCAATTTAAGCTTCATTGTATTAAAAAATATTATCTGGTTCAAAAGTTAGAGGTTTTTCAAATATGCTAATGAAATAGCGTAAAAAATTCAATGTATATCTATCTATATCATAAAAGATTTTCGCCGCTGCCGCTGCAGCTGTCAGCCTCTCGAAATCCCCAATTCCCCCCTTAATCCATCCTTTTAAATGATAATTTTTTAGCTAATTTTAAGTGATTTATTGTGAGTTTTAGTTAAATATTTGATTCCTTAGCTTTATTTCAATAAATTAAGCGGATGAAATGATATTTTAGATAACTTATTGCTAAATTTATTTTCAAAAATTAATTAAATAGAAACCAACCCCGCCAACTCTCACACCACATAGAAAAATTTTAAAAACACTTTGTATTTGAATTGATTTTTAATTAAAATTAAATCTTTTGTTTTTTAAATTAATTTATTTATAACCTATAATAATTAAATCTTTCGTTTTTTATATAAATAACATTTCAAAAGTTACAAAAATTTACACAAACAGGTTTGTAAAAATGAAAGTTTTAGAAGAATAATTTTAGATACAGGTGAACAAACATCGTTATCATTTATATTATACCGTAGGCAATTTCCAATTTGTTTAGCATTTGCAATGACCATTAATAAAGCTCAAGGCCAAAGTTTTGAAAACGTAGGAATATATTTAAATAAACCTTTATTTTCACATGGTCAATTATATGTAGCATTATCAAGAGTAAAAAATAGTAAAAAAAATTTTATACAAAATGAAAATGAAAATGAAAATGTTATAAAAAATATTGTATGGGAAGAAGTATTATAAAAAAATATAAAACAATTATTAAAATATCATTATTTAATTGTTAATTTTTCAATATCAGAATAAATACATAAAAAAAATAAATGTTTGCATTTTAAATTTACATACTAATAAAAATTTATAAAAGTCACTGAAAATGTTTTAATTATTTATAATATACAATTTACATTAGATACAAAAAGGGGGGTTGGCGAGCGTAGTGAGCATGAGGGTACCCCCCCTAATTACATCCTAAAAATATAAACGAACACGGAGCAATTTTTAATTAGGTGCAACTTTTGAACCACTAAAGCTTTTTTAACAAAACAAAGCTTAAATTCAAGTATTAAACCTGTACTTCATTTTATCTTTTATATATTCTTTTGTAAAAGTTTTAATTCAATGGCAATTCAAGTTTTTATAAACACTTTTTTTTGCAACATTTTCGTAATAATGTCCATATCTATGTCTAGAAGTCCTATTTGATGAAAAGAAAAAACACAGGTTCATTTGTTTTTATCAGACTAACATCGTCGTTACGCATGAGTACTAAAAACATGCATTCGTTTTTTATTTAGGACAACTACAAATGGTAACAGGCTTGTAAATCTTTTTTTATTTTAAAATGTACGTTTGAAAAAAATATTTAAATCATGATAGACAATAATAGAATTTGAAATGTCCCTATGATGCTAAGTCAAGATTTCGAAAAATCGCAATTTTTCAAAGTTTCTAAATTTTTGTCTCTAAACCTAAGCAGTTTAAGTATGGGCTTGATATAAAACATTTTGTTCGAAATTAACTGAAAAATGTGAGAAAATTTTTTTGAAGAAAGTAATTGAATATTTTTATTTGTTGAAAAAATTTGTTGATATTAAAAAACTGGCAACGATTCAAGAGATCCACCCTTGTTTTTCGTGTTCAGGGGGTCAAAACACATAGATTTTAATTGGGTGGATCCGTGGATTTCGATCGGCCACGGGCATATAGGAGGAAACCCGGACTAATAAGTCCCCCTAGCAAAAAATTATTATTTACAAAAATGAAAGAACCTACTACATATGTACAGTGGCAACTCGGAGGTCCCACAGAGGACCCCACGACCATCCAGAGGAAAAAAAATAAGTTGTTACAATTTTGATATATATAGATATAGCGCCATGATACACGACGTCATAATTACTATAAATAATGCAATTTTAACTGCCTGTATATATTTGAGTTTTTGTTTTTATAACAAAAGAAAAATAAATGTCCTTTATTTTTTTCGTATTTTATCTGACGGACATAATACATTTTTTTATGTGAAACTCCAATTGATACGATTACAACGCTATCAAGCGTAAATCGTGGATATTTGTTGTCAAATAATTAAGGGGACGCTGTATCTCTCTATCCTTTTCTAATTGAAAAATGTAATTTTTTGAAAAATCTAGTGATTATTGATAGAAATTAAGACTTGTCCGCTACTTCACTGAGAGAAAATTCATGCTAATAGAGCATGCGAACTGCCATCTATGCGAGCATATAAAACATTGATACAAATATGACAGGCCGTGAGAAGCTCTATTAGTATTGGGTTACCTTATACTAAAAAAGATGGTATGGAGAGTAACTAAAGCATGAACGGCATTCACTGATGACTCGCGTGGTATACTTCGATGACTCCCCACTCTCATATCCTTTGTTTGCTTGAGTCGCCTCCTCTTTTTTTGGTGGCGACGCGAGCAAACACGGCTAATCTATACCCAAAATTATGTTGCAAATTTCTCTAACGTATTTTCGTAGCGTGAATCTTTTATTTCTTTTCTTTTCTTTTTTATGAAGGGAGATACGTTATAAATATAACCTGTTAAACTTTTTAACTTTAAATAATTAATTTTTAACTTAAAATTTAATTATTTTAAACCGCTGGGGGGGCAGATGAGCATGTACGATTTTACGCCAGAGATATTTCGGAGTAGCGTTGGTCTAGTGCGTAACGTTCGCGCTTTTCCTTTTGAGTACGCGAGTTCAACTCTCGGCTAGGGTCACTTTTTTTTAATTTTTTTTATTGTTTTAATATTTTTATTCCTTTTTATATTTATTTTTTTAGATTTTGTATTTTTTTAATAATTTTAAAATTTAATTTTTCACAAGTACGCTTGTTTTTTTCAATGAAAATTTTTTAAAAATAAATTATTCTTTATAGGTAGTAATTACAAATATTGATAAATAAATAATAGTGATGTTTATTTTATAATAGTATAGTTTAATTTATTTATAATTTAGTTCATAAAATTTATATAGTAATTTCTATAGTATTGTAAATATCACTATTATTTATTTATTAATATTTTAAATTATTTTCTATATGAAATAATTTATTTAAAAATATTAATAAAAAAAACGAGCATATTTTAAGTAACTTGTGAAAAAATAGATTTTAAAATTAATAAAAAAATAGAAAATAAAAAAAATATAAATATAAAAAGGAATAAAAAATATTAAAACAATAAAAAAAAAATTTTTTTTAAAGTGACCCTAGCCGAGAGTTGAACTCGCCTACTCAAAAGGAAAAGCGCGAACGTTACGCACTAGACCAACGTTACTTCAAAATATCTCTGGCGTAAAATCGTACATGCTCATCTGCCCCCCAGCGGTTTAAAATAATTAAATTTTAAGTTAAAAATTAATTATTTAAAGTTAAAAAGTTTAACAGGTTATATTTATAACGTATCTCCCTTCATAAAAAAGAAAAGAAAAGAAATAAAAGATTCACGCTACGAAAATACGTTAGAGAAATTTGCAACATAATTTTGGGTATAGACCAGCCGTGTTTGCTCGCGTCGCCACCCAAAAGAGGAGGTGACTTGAGCAATAGAAGAATGCCATGGTTAGCAGTAAAGAAAGAATAGTGGACAAGCCAGGTTTACTTCCTTCACGTCCAATGAGAGGATACAGCGCTAGCTATCGAAGGATATTAGAGTGGAGAGCTACTAAAGCATGTAAACAAACAGTTTTTGGATAGCACAAACCTCGTAAGAGTAGATGGCGCTGTTATTAAAGCATAGGATATTACTTACTAACTTTGGATACGTAGACTACATGCTCTATTGGCATGAATTTTCTCTCAGTGTTGTTTAGTAAAAATGAATATTTTCTCTGATGAGGACCAATTAATTTTGTTACTTTTTTTTCAAGTAAAGTTTGACATATTTAAAAAATCCCAAGTTAGGCTAGAGAATACGTTATTTAAGTATGTCAAACTTTACTTGAAAAAAAAGTAACAAAATTAATTGGTCCTCATCAGAGAAAATATTCATTTTTACTAAACAAGTAGCGGACAAGTCTTAATTTCTATCAATAATCACTAGATTTTCCAAAAACTTACATTTTTCAATTAGTAAAGGATAGAGAGATACAGCGTCCTCTTGAATGTAACACAAATTATAAATATAGTAATTGATTAAGAACACTTTTAATAAACTTACTTAAGGGAAAAAAATTTATTTGGTTCTTATTTGGGGGCTTCTGTTTGATACGACACCTGAAGCTGGTTGATGATATTTGAAATTTGTCCGTTCGGGTGTTGGAAGCTCGGTGGTTCAACCCACTCTAATAAGAATATTTTTTTTTTAAATATTTAAAAAATATATAAATTACGAATTTTTTATAAAAATTTTTAAAATATAAGGTTATTGACCAAATGAAAGAGAAAAAAATTATACAAATTTGAAAATTTAACATAGGCTTTTATGGGAAAAATAACATTCATGCTTATAACTTAGAAGGAGAGTGTCAGAGTATTGGAACGCAGATTTTTCTCAAATTTTGGGAGATGATTTTGGATGTAGAAACATGAAAAAAGCCAAATTACCAGACTCTAACGCTTAAAATTTCCCTCGTTACAGACAATTAAAAAAAATCATTATAAAAGTTACTAGATTTTCGAACGCTTATACTTCTTCAGCATTGATAGCTAAAAGCTTAAAAAATCAAAAGAATTTAAACTCTACTTTTAAATGAAAGCTGAGTTTAAACTCTTTTGAAATAATAGTTACAGCATATAAAAATATTATTTTTTTCCAAAATTATAAAGCAACGAAAATTGGACCTCAAATTCCTTTTTATAACATTAATTGATAAGTACTGGAATTTGGTCTAATCTTTATTACGCGATAATTTTGGGAAAAATGTTTTCGTATTCTATAAGTGCTATTTCGAAAGGATTTGAGTTCAACTTCCATTTAAAAAAGTTTTAAGCTTCTATATATTAAAACTGAAGAACTATAAGCTTTTGAAAATCTAGTAACTTTTATAGTGATTTTATTCAATTGCCTGTAACCAAGCAAATTTTGAGCGTTAGATTCTAGTAATTTGGCTTTTTTCATATTTTTACATCGAAAATCATCTCCCAAAATTTGAGCAAAATCTGTGTCCCAATACCCTGACACTCTCCTTGTCAGTAATAAAATAGTTATTTTTTATGAAACGAAAACAAAAATTATAGATTTTTTCATTATGAATTCAAATCTAAACTAATAATATTGGCAGATAATTGAAGAAAAGAGTGAACTGTTTTAAAATCAAAAAAAGTGAAAAAAAATTGAAAAAAAAAATTTGATTTTTTGGTCACTAAAAAATGAATAAAACAGTTAATAGCTGAAGAAAACTTTGACACTTTTCTGCTGTTATTAACTGTTGTCTTCAGTTTTCTTCATTTTTTTCTGCTAGGAATATAACCGATAAAATAAAAATATTTAAAAAATTTATTAAAATTAATGCGATTAGAACATTAATAATCGTAAATGACATATTTTTATATATAATTTAATGTAATTAAAATCACAACTATAATAATAAATTATTTACGTTTTTTATAAAAATTATTTATAATAAAAAATAACATTTCGTTCCTTTTTGTAAGGCCCTGACTAAGTATGGTTCTGAGCGCACGAGCCTCCTTAAGAGCACGACGAAACTGCCCGCCTTCTAATAATATTGTTTGCTACAAAGAAAAAATTTCTAAGATTAAACTCTAGTGCGGACAACTCAAGAAATCCACCAAAATGCTATACATAAAAAATTATAATACAAACTTTTAATGTATCGTATGTTAAGAGCAGGCCGAACTATCTATCTTTGTCTAATAGTGTTTTTTATTATTTATATAAACACCATTGGCTGCAATACGAAAAAAATTGCAGCCCCCGGTAGATACCAGTACAATATTTAAATTTTATAATAAGAAGAAAATAATTTAATCACATAGTTTTTGAATAATATGAGATCCATCAAAAAGGATAGATTATGTTATAAATTTTCAGCAGGTCTCATATTATTCAAAAACAACGTGATTAAATTATTTTGTTTTTATTAGGCAATTTAGCTATTATACTAATATCTATCGGGGGCTGCCATTTTTTTCTTGTTTCCAACGGTGTTAACATAAATAATGAAAAACACTATTAGACAAAGACAAATAGTTCGGCCTCTTCTTAAGGTTAACTTTGTCGAGCTTGATATCTAATTTCCAATCCAAGTTCATAAAAAATAACAAGTCTAAATGATTTTTTGTTCCATCAAAAATTCTATTTTAACATAGGTTTAGTGCGGACAAGTCATTATGTTTGTTTAATTTATGAATTTAAAAAGATGCTGATAATATAACAAAAGCAAGACTCGATTGCTGCAGCTCAGCCATCCCGTCAAAGAGTTAATCTTAAAAAACATATTTTAAATGTTCAAGATTTTAATATTTGCCTAAATCTGTGTCGTTAAGATCAGGCCGGATTTGCTGTCCTTGTCTAATTGAGATTTTTGTTATTTACTCAAGTATTAATCAATGTATCTTCAAATCGAAGATTGAGCACAATAGATATTATTATTATGAATATTTATGCACAAGAAAAAAGAATTCTACCGTTTTATTTTTGAGAAAAATATGGAACGCTGAAGTGAAAGTTTATGTTTATAATATTTTTGTGTCCCTTACTCATAATAATAATATCTACTGCGCTCAACCTTCAATTTGCAGATACATCGATTAATACTTGAGTAAATAACAAAAAACTCAATTAGACAAGGACAGCGAATCTGGCCCGCTCTTAAGGAAAAAGGGCATAATTCACATTTTTTGGGAAATCAAGACAACATTATTTTTATATTCTTTGGATGTCATTCTAACAGTTTGAAAACGATTTGATCGCTTACAATTATTTTTTCTGATGAAAAAAATATATCTGAAAAAGGGCATATGTCCATTTTTAGATCATAAATTTACATAAATATATAAGTTTAAATTACAAAATCTCGATAACTTTCTGAAGTTACTTATACCCTTTTATCCTTAACGAAACAGAAGTATGAATTACCCAAGACTTTAAAGATATGAAATACGATGTTTTTTGTGGAAATACAGGTGAAAACTAAGTTGTTATTTACAACCTGAAATATGCAGGGATTGATAAAAAAATGAAGCTTGTACCTAATATTATAAGATCTCCTTCAACAATTATTTCATTTAATCTGTCATCATTATGAGTAACTCCATATTCCAATATTTTACAAAGTGCAATAGTGGATACTTTCCGGTCATAACTACCAAAGAACAGTTGCTGTTTGCTCACCCATTCAGATAATACAAAAGCAAGAGCACTTTCTCCAGTTGGCCCTGGTACCGTTGAAAGAAAATCCAGAACTGCAGTAAATTCTGAATTAATTAAATGAGCATATATCATTATTAAGCTTTGCATTACAATAGATGATTCAGTTCGTTGCATTTTGCTAAGAACAGCTTTCAACAACAAATCAAAATTACCACCCAACAAATTTCCTGCTTTCCGAATTAAAGTAGTAACTAGTCGGCCAACAAACATAGCTGTAAATTCACTAGACTATAAGAACAAAGAAAAGTCATTTGATTGAATTACTTTAATAGAATAATATGAATTAAATTATTTATCATTTTACTGCACCTGTGGATTGAGTAAATGAGCTATAATTTGGAGTACATACTGTAAACCTGTTTGACCATCACCATCTGTATGTTCTATCACTTGCTGAGCACTAACAGACAGATATGCACGAACAACTTCTCCACCATTTTGTAAAATTCCATCATCACTTGAATTTAAAATACAGTGACACATAACAGGAAATGCTGATTCAAGAAGTGCACTACTTACTGGTTGTGGAGAATACTGTACTAAAACTTTTAACACATCTAATGCTACACCTCGCATGTCTTCTAAAGTGATTAAATGAATAGTTATCTATTGTATTGTACCTTTCAATAAAATATAATTCACAAAAGTATATATATTAAATAAAATACTTTCTGTACCATCTTTCGATTTATCCATTGGTGCTACATTCATCATACTGATTAAAATAGGTACCAAGCGAGTCTGTAAGGGACCGATACAATCTGAATTTTCACTTAATTCTTTGAAAATATCTTGGCAAAAATTGAGAATTTCTGGATCATTGTGAAATTTTATAAATATTGTAATTGTCAGAGGACAAATTTTATTTTCAACAGAAGCAGTGAATGCTTCATCAAGCTGAAAATATATAAACATTAAAATTATGATATAAAAATTCACATTTATTTTTAATTTGACTATATAATTACAGGAATTAACACTGAAAAAGACTCCATAATGAGAGTTAGAATTTCTTTAGAAGATTGATTAGATAACATGAAAAGTCCTTGAAAAATAGTTGGTAATTGAAAATGTAATACATCCAAAAATGAGATATTTTCTGCAGATGCTGCTTCACAGAAATAGTAAATAGTTTTTATAGAGCTGATGCGTATACATATAGGTTGAGTTTCTAATAAACCATTTACTGTTGCTTCTAAAAACTTTGAACTCATATCTGGAGGCAGCTCTTTAGCATAACGCCCACCAATGTATAGACATCTCCCTAAAAGTAATGGATGTGCTTCTAAAAATAGTAAAGTTTATTAGAAATATAAGTAATACGAATTTTCATAGAGAAAATAAGTAGATTTTTAATATTTTACCAGAATTATTTAGAGTCGTTAAAACAATGCTATCTAAAAATCTAATAACATCAAATTGTAATTTTCCCATGTGTAATTGTTCAACAATTATATCTTTAGCAATATTAAGAGCTACAATACAAGCTTCGTATATTTTCCAAACATCTTCATGACGGCTGATAATATAATTTGGCAACTGAGAATTATTTACTGCTTCAATAAGCTTATTTATAGCACCACAAAGTGCATTAATAACAGCTTCATCTGAATAGGATAAAAGAGTCTGAAAAATAATTTTTAAATTAATAATTTTTCATCACTATCTAATATATTAACCTCACAAGGAAGCCAATATAGCGGTGATAAAGTATAACGTATAAAATATAGAGAAAGATAAATATCTGATACTTGTTGTATAGGTGTGTTGATAAATGAAAAATTTTGAAAAGAAAGTGTAAGAATATTGATCAGAAGAGATTAAGAGGAGGTCACGTATATCTGTCCTTTTCTAATCAAAGAATTGAGTTTTCTTACAGAAACTAATAACTTGAGCAAAAAGTGAAAAGAAAGCCGCATCTCGTATCAAAAAAAGCAATATTTTCTGTGATAAGAAAGAATTAATTTTATTGCTTCGTTTTCAAGAAAACCTTGAAAAACTTAAATCATAGAGGTTAGGATGGACAATTTGGTTTTTCAAGGTTTTCTTGACAACGAAGTAATGAAATTAATTTTTTCTCATCAAAGAAAATATTGCTTTTTTTGATACAAGATGCGGCTTTCTCTTCATTTTTTGCTAAAGTTATTAGTTTTTGTAAAAAAATCATTTCTTTGATTAGAAAAGGATAGAGATACGTGACCTCCTGTAAAGAGAAAAAGAAAAAGATTAAGACATAGAAAAAGAAAGACAAAAGTGATGTTTTTAGGTCAGGATAAATCGGGGTACATGGGATATGCGCATGATGAAATGTGTGAAAGTAGGTCTTCTTCTTTTCTTAAAATTGACCTTTCGACTTATCATCATAAGCCATCATCAATTTATTTTTTTATTAATTATTTTTGCCCCGAGGGGACTTTTTATTATTAAATTTTTTGTATTGTTCCAAGGAACTCTCTATTTTGTGTTTTTTTGTGTTCTTCGGGTTCTCTTCCCTACGGAAAACTACGAAAATTGTTTTTCCCAATTTTCCCAGGGAGTCGAACCCCGATCCACTAGGACGCAAGCCAGCTGCCTTTGGCAACTGAGTTACTTTTTGTCCTTTAACGACGGAGCTCGTAAGTGTGTTTATGAAAAACATAGCACATGTAACAGAGGTGCTAGCTTGAAAAACAGCCGAGAGCGGGATTCGACCACGGTCCCCCGAGAATACGAATCCAACGCTCCTACTGACTGTGCCACAGACCGGCTCTCGTGTGGAAGTAGGTAAAATAAAATTTATAGACACTTCAAAAGAAAATAAAGAGATCAAAATTAGAAGAGTTATACACCTAGTTTTGAAGGAGAGAAAGATAAACAGAGATAAAATGAAGGATGCACATAGAAATACTCAAGAGAGTGATCAGAGTGAAAGTGATAACACAAATGATAGATATGAAAAGAGAAAAAGAAGTATCAGTACACCTGAAGACCCAAGTAATAAAAAAGAAAGAGTAAAAAGAAAGAGAATAAAGACAAAGATAGAATGAATAATAATTAGGAAAGCTTAAAAAAATGAAAGAGATGGTGGAGCATAATTTAAAAGAAATGATAAAAATGATGGAAGGAAGCAACAAGCTATGAAGAGAATCTCTAAATCAGCAAAAAGAGGAAAGACAAAAACAAGAGGAGAGATGGAGAATGAACGATGAAAGATTTGTAAAACTGGAAAAGGAGAGGAAAAGATGAGAAAAAGAGCTGAAAAACAAGATGAAAAATATAAAAGAAAAAGTGGAGGACAATGATAAAAGTGACAATACAGAACTAAGCAAAAATGATGATAGTGAGAAACATAAAGTGAAGAGTTTAAATAAAATGAAAGACAATGAATTGTTTTGGTTAGTAGAAAGAGAAGAAAGACCAAGAAAAAAGAACAACATTATAATTAAAAGAGAACTAAACAAGGAGATTAAAAATAAGAAAGATATAGAATCATGGTTAACCTTCAGGCGGCCGGCGTGACCCCTTTTGGGGTCATCTGATGTTGGCCACTTATCAAGTCATACTTTGTAAAAAATTTCCATACTAAACTTTCAAAAATATCTAGTGATAAGTGGCCAACATCAGATGACCCCGAAAGGGGCCACCCCGGTCGCTTGAAGGTTAAGGGAATGTAAAATGGACACTACACCTGTACTCATAAACTTGGCCTTTCTCTTCATTTTATTGCAAGACTTGAGAAAAAGAAATGCTTTAGGTTTTAGAATTCACCATGAAGATTATTCAGTTAAATTTTCAAATAAATTCATTTATTAGTTTTTCAAAATTTTGGGTTCTAATATTATATATTGAAATTTTTAGATTTTGAACAAGAAATATAAAATTCTGAAAAACTAATAAATGAATTTATTTAAAAATTTAATTGAATAATCTTCACGATACATACTACAAGCTAAAGCATTTCTTTTCTTAAAATTTTTCAATAAAATAAAAAGATAGTCAAGATTTATGAGTAAAGGTGTAATATCAATTTTAAATCTTCTAAGAGAAAGTCACGTATCTCTGTCCTTTTCTAATCGAAGAATTAATTCTTTGCTAAAACTAATAACTTCAGCAAAAAATGAAGAGAAAGTTGCATCTCGTATCAAGAAAAGCAAAATTTTCTTTGATAAGAAAGAATTAATTTTATTGCTTTGTTTTTAAGAAAATCTTGAAAAACCAAATTGTTTACCCTAAACTCTATGTTTCAAGTTTTTCAAGGTTTTCTTGAAAACGAAGCGATAAAATAAATTCTTTCTTATCAATGAAAATATTCCTTTTTTTATACAAGATGCGGCTTTCTCTTCATTTTTTGCTAAAATTATTAGTTTTTGTAAAAAAAAAATCAATTTTTTGATTAAAAAAGAAGATAGTGAAAGTAAGGGTAGAATCATGGGAAGCAAGAGCAAGCTGAAAGGTTTAAAATCAAGGGGCGCGGCAGCGCCCCCGATGGCAAGTAGGCGAAGCAATCGGGCGCTCCAAGCCTTTATATACGTTAAGTTTTCGTGTTTAACCTCGTAATTGAAAAAAAAATTTTTATTTTAAAAGATTTTTTTATATTTTATTATTGCTGAATCTTTAAAAAACTATTTTATTTATGTTTTTAAAAGATTTAACATAATTTGATGAATACTTTTTGTGTAACGTAAGTTTTTAAGTTCGTAGCAGACGGCATTACTATTTTACTTATAATTTTTCTCCAGTTTCTTCAACTCATATATATAGATATACTGCCGTGCTTTTCTCCAGTTCGTCAATTCTTTAACTTACACGGAGAGAAAAATCATGTTATTTTCTCGTGATAAATTGAACACGTTAAAATTATATGATTATTTACGTAAAGTTCTCATGAGATCAAGTTAATTTAACGTCAATTGATTCTGACTTAAAATACTATAGGCGCCATGATATTATTCCTTGGACGCTCACGGGATTTTCACGTGGAACTCAAGTGAATTCGATGGTGGTAGGGCCGACCGAATAGCGCGGGCTTTGAAAGAGAGAGGGAGAGAGGAAGGGAGAGAGAGACTAAAGAATATAAGTGTATTTTCATAGCAGCAGTCAGTTAGAATACACATACTATGCGAGTAGAGTGGGGGTTCATTTTCCTGTCGATTTTTATTAGCGAAGTCCTTTAGTTACTTTGTTTCTCTCTCTCTCCCCCTCTCTATCTCCTTTCAAAGCCTGTGCTACTGAGTCGGCCGCACCACCGATAAATTCACTTGAGTGCCACGTGAAAATCCCGTGGGTCTCAAGTAATTTTAACATGATGCATCGCCATCTATTAAAAACATGAATATCATCGAAAAATCACTTGTTTCTTCGATAATATTCGGTGAAAAAATATCATGTAATGATCACTTGAAATTTCATGGAATAATAACATGATTTTTCTCTCAGTGTATGTATATATATATAGGTATACTACCACACGTCTTTTTCTCCAGTTCGTCGATTCTTCGACTTACAAATATATAATATGAAATAAAAATAGATAATAAAAATAGGTACTACATTTTAATAAAAAAAGAGTGCTGTTTATGATTTGAATAATAAGGTTATATTTAATTTTTTTTTCGAATTTCAAAAATACATTTCTTTTGTTTTTAATTTGCATATAATGTACATTTTTTAAAAGTATTTGAATTTTACATTCTTTTAACAATATTTTGTAAAAATTGTTTTGAATTTTAGTAAATACAAGTTTCAATTTTTGGAAGTTACAAATTTAAATTATTTCTTACGATTCAAATATTTTTCATAGTTTTTTTTTTATTTTGCTTAACTTTTGTAAATACAAATAAAATATTTAAAAATCGTCATTAGAACAATATAAAAGTTTTTGAACGTAAAATAAAAGAGATCATATTAAAGAAAAGAAATGACAGATTGTAATCACATAATGGCTCAATAAAATTGACATGTACTGCTAAAAAAATATAATATCATTGAATCAATCATTTCTTTTCTTTTTATTAATAATTTGATATTCTTAAATATAAAAGTTTGTAAATGTTACATTATATTAAATTTTTGTATGGTTTTTATTTTCAATTTATTGGGACTTGCAAGGGGAATATCTAGATATTAGAACTAAAATACTTTTTCTACTTTGCGATATTTTTTCTTACATAAAATTCTAAAGATAGTCCATATCTATAATATCTATAAAATAATTCAATGAAATTTAAAAATAAATTCACGTAAAAATGAACGAGAACAGTCATAAGTAAAAACCTAAAAGAAATTTTTATTTTATTAAATCTCTGTAACCAACAAACTGAATATTATAAAAGCTTACCTTTAAAAAGGTATATGATGGGCAAGTATGCTTAGCAATTTATTTTAATTAACGATTTTAACTATTTTGATGTCTTAAACATATTATAAACTATTTTTTTAGTGATAAAATCAAACCTTGACATTAGAATTTTATGAAATCATGAAACAAATGTCAAGTATTTTTTTTATAATTGAATTTTACATGGTTCACAGAATTAATCCATTTATTTAGTATTTGAAACTATCGAATCTTGACATTAAAATTTCATGAAATCACGAGACAAATGTCAAGTATATAGTAAAAGTGATAAAACTATGGCACCTTACCATAATTTTTAACAAAAGATTTTTCAAATTTTTTTTTTATAAATAAACGTTGAATTTTACTAACCAAATTACTTCTTATCTTTTTTTATCATTTATTTAAAAGTGTTCTGAAATTTTTAAATCTTATTAAATATTTACAAAATTACTTGCTAGGCCCGTGGATAAATATTTTATTGGTGAAATGCTTAATAAATGTATGTTCTAACATTTGAACTAGAAATTATAATAGGTGTAAAATACAGGTAATATACAATTATTTAAATGTATTAAGATGATACGCTCCTGAAAAATATACTGAACATAAAATACAATATTGTGTACAACGGGCCTAGCAAGTAATTTTGTAAATATTTAATAAGATTTAAAAAATTTCAGAACACTTTTAAATAAATGATAAAAAAAGATAAGAAGTAATTTGGTTAGTAAAATTCAACGTTTATTTATAAAAAAAAAATTTGAAAAATCTTTTGTTAAAAATTATGGTAAGGTGCCATAGTTTTATCACTTTTACTATATACTTGACATTTGTTTCGTGATTTCATGAAATTTTAATGTCAAGATTCGATAGTTTCAAATACTAAATAAATGGATTAATTCTGTGAACCATGTAAAATTCAATTATAAAAAAAAATACTTGACATTTGTTTCATGATTTCATAAAATTCTAATGTCAAGGTTTGATTTTATCACTAAAAAAATAGTTTATAATATGTTTAAGACATCAAAATAGTTAAAATCGTTAATTAAAATTTTATATAGATAATGATTCAACAAAAAATGAACGGAAAAACAAAGAAAGAATAGAGAAATGATTTCAAAAAAGGAGAGATAAAAAAGCAGTGAAATTAAATAAAGGTAAAAGAAACTCAAGAGAAAAAAAGAAAAAGATAAGGATAATATCATGGAATACTGCTGACTTAAGAAAGAAAAGAAATGAATTTTAGGACTATATTAAAAAATTTGATGAAGATTTTATAAACAGAAAGCTAATGGATTATTACACAAAAATAATCTGGGCAAAAAGAACACATAAAAAATGAAGAGCAATAGGAGGTCTAATCCTAGAAATAAGAAAAGAGTTGAATAACGAAATTGAATGGGATGAAACGAGTGTTGAAAACGAAAATAAAAGTATACCAAATTTGAGAATAGAATTAAAAAATAAAAAACTAACAGTAATAATAATGTACATGAGAGAAATGAAAAAAATACAAATATATAATGAAAAAAATAATAGAAAAGAACTTTAATGATAGAGTGATTATCTAGGGTAACTGGAATGCAAGAATTGGAAATCAAGACAATAACAACGAATGCGGAAGAATATAAGAAAATGAGATAAAAAAATTCACCGACAGACAAAGAAGGGAAAGAAATGTTAGAATGAATATCAGAAAATTTATTAGAAATTCTAAATGGAAACACCCAAGAAGATAAAGAAGGAGAATGGATGTATATAGATGATGCGGGACTATCTGTAATTGATTATGGTCTAGTAAATTGGAAAGGAAGTGAAATAACAAAGGATATGAAAATAGAAAAAAAGATAGATTCGGACCAACTATATGCCTTTAGAAATAAAATTAAACTATGAAAAAGAAGTATTAAATTGAAATGAGAACCTAGGTAAAGAAATAACAAGCTAGGAGAAAATATGCAATAGGAAGATATAAAAAAGAATCAAGAATAGAAGAAAAAGCAAAAAACTGGTCAGAATTAAAAGAAAAAGTAATTAGGATAGAAAGTACATTGATGAATGGTGTGATAAAGACTGAGCAAGAATGAAGGATGAAGTGAGAAAGAAATTGAAACAAATTAAAATAGGAGAAGATGAAAGTAAAGCATATATAAAAAAAGGTGCAAAAAAACTAATAAAGGATAAAAAAGAGGAGAACAACTGTTGAAAGAAATTGATAAGGATAAGACAAAACAGAAATTCTGTGCAGAAGTGAATAAAGGAAGAAGGAAAAAAATATTTATACAAAAAGACATCAAGGAAGAGGAATGGATACAAAATTTTAGAATAAAAAATGAAGGTAATAGAATATTAAAAAATAATTATAAAAAGGTTGAAACCATGGGAAATGTTTTAAAAGAAAGAAATAATAGATAAAATACGAAATCTCAAAAGAAAAAAAGCTCTAGAGGAAGATATCATCCCAAATGAGGCGTAAATGGAAGCAGAAGATATATACTGGTGGATGAACTGGAAATAGTAGTAAATAAAATATGAACAGAGAAAGAAATACAAAATAAATGGAATGTAGGTATAATATTCCCTATATATAAAAAGGGTAACTCAAAAGAAGCAAAAAATTATAAAAGGATAACGTTGATAGATACTGTATACAAAATTTTTGCTGAAGTTATAAGAAGAAAGTTAGAAACTGAAATAGAAAAAAATTAACTATTAAGCTATACACAATTTGGATTTAGAAGAGAAAAAGAAAAAACTGACGCAATATATTGTCTAAAAACACTAATAGGAAAAAATATAAAAAAGAAAAAAGGTATAGCTGTCATATTCTTTGAGGATATGGAAGCTGCATTTGACAGCTTTAACAGAGATGAAATCTGAAAAATATTGAAAAGAAAAAACACCAAGAAAGAAATTAGAAAGAATGTTGAAAAAATATACAAAAAAACGAGCAAAAGTTATAATGGAAAATAATAAGTTGACAAAAGATTTCGAGATAGAAAAAGGAGTATGACAAGGATGACCACTGAGTGCCACATTGTTAAACTTGGTGTTCGCAGACCTAGAAGAGCATATGGAAATAAGACAAACAGCAAGGATAAATATATAAACAATATCATATGCAGATGATGTATCATTGTTGGCAAATAACGCTGATGGAGTGAGAAGTATGTTAGAGAGATTTGCGAGATTTATTGAAAAGAAAAGTTTAGAATTAAATGTGGAAAAGTCTAAAACAATGGAATTTAGAAAAGCAGGTGGATAAAGAAGAGAAGAGACATATGAGTAAATCCTCCATAGTGTTAAAATTTCACCTTCAATAAATTAGAAAAAATAATTACAGACACACGTATAAAATAAATTTTTTCTGAATTTTGACGTATTACAATGAAAGAAAAAAACCGTACTTCTCACTTTTGAGGGTAGTCTTTTTAAGAGGAGGTCGAGTATATCTGTCCTTTTCTAATCAAAGAATTGAATTGTTTACAAAAATTAATAATTGTAGCAAAAAATAAGAAGAAAGTCTTATCTCGTATAATAAAAAGCTAGATTTTCTTTTATGAGGAAAAATTATTTTTATCGTTTCGTTTTTAAGAAAACTTTGAAAAACTGAACTGTCCATCCTAACCTATATTTTTTAAGTTTTTCAAGGTTTTCTTCGAAATGAATAGATAAAAATAATTTTTCCTCATCAAAGAAAATATTGCTTATTATGATATAAGATAAGGCTATCTCCTTATTTTTTGCTACAATTATTAGTTTTTCCAAAAAAATAAATTCTTTGATTAGAAAAGGACAGAAATCTACGACCTGTAAGATACATCTAGAAAACTAGGTAATCAATGTAAATTTAGAAAATTTAATAACCGGAAAAAATTCAATGATTTTCAGAACACTTGAAATAATATCATCAAAAAACCAACTTAAACATTTCATTGAGTACTATAAAATAGTAAATTACAAAGTTCACAACAGAGAAAAGGTGCATAAAAGCTCAGGTTTCCATATTAGAAGATAAAAACATATTTTCAAAGGTGAATTACGTTTTTTAATTTTAATTTCAAAGTAACACACACTGAGAAAAAACATAGTTGGCTTTACTACGTTTAGAAGGATAAGATTTATCAATGTACTGTTTCTCTCCTTTACTACAGCAACATAGTTAATACAACTAGATTCTCGAGTAGGCATTTAGTAGCACATGATGAATAGATTTTAACCTCAAAAGCTACACAATAAATAATACCATGCATTTGCATATTATTATAATTAACAAACGTAAATAGATGATGTAAGATGAATAGATAAAATAACAAGAACCAACGAGACTCAGAAAGACTTAAAAGTCTCAAAACTTTGGTTAGTATAGTTTGAAAAAAATGATTAAAGTACTTATAAAGACTTTAGTAATTCCTACTATGTTGCATCTAATAAATGCTATTATAAAAGGTTAATCTTACTATATATTGACTACTAGAATAAAATGGTTGTAGTTACTAGAGAATGAAATAAAGTCAACTATGTGTTTTTCTCAGTGCAGAACTTTATCTACGCCAGGCACACGTTCCTAATAAAGAAATCTCTGTTTGTGCTTCTCAATACTACTTTTTGATGTAGTTTAAAACATCATCGCTGAATTGTCTTTTACAGCATCATATTTTCCACAAAAAAGTAAATTATATAAATTTCTAGTAACATTTTAATGACTAGTCAAAACTTACTTTTGTTACCAGGCACACGCCCATGGTCTTGATTTCCCAAAAGTATGTACATAGATACCGCTTTAGTGTGAATTTCAGATCAATAGAAAAATAGTAATTTTTTTATAGCGATAATTTATCATTTTACATGATCTCGTAACATTTAAAATTCATGAAAAAAACCTCTTTTCTCCATTTACCATAAAATGACATGTCTAATTATAATCCAAACTATATCAAAATTACTTTCTGATATCTCAATAAATTAGTAAACATTTGCTGAGAAGATATGCTGTCTCATATTTACGAGTAATGACGTAGAAACATGAATTTTAAAAGTATGGAAGATTTACTCATATTCATGGAAAGGTAAAGAAATAGAAGTAGTTAAATCTATAACATACTTAGGATACAAATAAGAGGTGAATAATAAGAACGATAAACAAATAAAGGATATAAAAGCAAAAGCGAACAGTAAACTAGGAAAAGTGTGGAGTATAGCTGAAAGATTATTTAAAAATAATTGGAAGATAGAAATGGAACTTTTTGATACACTGGTGTTAAGTACAATGATGTATATAGTGTAGAGATCTGGGAATGCACGAAAAGAGAAGAAATTAAAAAAATTCCAGGTGAAAAAGATTTTAAATAATAATAATTTATAAAAATTAATAAGGAATGATAAAAATGAATAAAGCTATTAATGAGTAACAAAAAGTGAAAAAGGTTAATAAAAATAAATAAAAATAGATAAAATACAATAATAAATAATAAAATTGAATAAAAAGGGATAGAAGGAGAAGGGTCAACAAGGCCGGTTTTACGCTCAAATTTTTCGACATGAAAAATTTGAAATTTCTTTGCAAATTTTTTTGGGTTTTTATCTACAATCAATATATAGTCGATTTCACCCAATACGAGACTTCTAAACTCCTCCGTCTTTCAGCCACCCCCTTAAAGTTATGGAAAATCAGGTATAAACGGCACAATTTAGATGCATTAACACTTGTAGGAAATGTTATGTCAGCCAAATCTTTTATTTCGCAATAAAAATAATGCACATAGACAACTAATCAAACATAAATAACTTCTCATCATAATCGTAACTGGCACTGTAATTGAATCAAAGTAGAATATTGACGCTTTTAAGCCTTCTTTTCCTCCCGCACCATACTCCCTCTCCCATTATATGCCCACTGTATTGAATCTAAGTATAATATAGGAAATTGATATAAATAATACATCTAGACAATCACTCAGACATAAATAACTTCGTTTTCCTCCCGCAACATACCTTACTCCCTCAATGCACCCCCCCTCTCACGTCATACGTCCACTGTAATTAAATCAAAGTAGAATATTGGCACTCGATACAGATAATGTCTAAGACAACCAGTTAAATATAAATAACCTTCTCTCCCACCTGCACCATCTCTTTCTTCAATACATCCTCTCCCTCATCGTACCTCTACTCTATTTAATCAAAGTAGAATATAGGGACTTAATATAAATAATGCATCCAGACAACTGATCAAATATAAGTACCCTCCTCTCCTCACCATACTCCCTCTGTAACCGTATACTTCACTGTAATTCAAGCAAAGTAGAATATTATCGGTTTTTTTTATATTCATTCATATATCTGCTATTAGTAATTCATTTATGTATGGTTATTCATTACATCGTTATGTAACTACCTCTCCCCTAATTAAGAGGAGGTCACGTATCTCCGTCCTTTTCTAATCAAAGAAATGATTTTTTTACAAAAACTAATAACTTTATCAAAAAGTGAAGAGAAAGCCGCATCTTGTATCAAAAAAATAATATTAAAAATAAAAAAAAAACTTTTTAATGTACCACGTTTTTATAATGAACCAAAAAGTATAAAATAATGTGTAATAAAATGAAAAATGAATAATGATTTGAAATAAAAAAAACGTGGGGCGCATGTTTATTATTATGTATTGTATGCGCCCCCACGTTTTTTTTTATTTCAAATCATTATTCATTTTTCATTTTATTACACATTATTTTATACTTTTTGGTTCATTATAAAACGTGGTACATTAAAAAAGTTTTTTTTTATTTTTAATATTATTTTATACTTTTTAGTTCAATTAAAAACGTGGTAGATTGAAAAATTTTTTTATTTAAATATTATCTTATACATTTTGGTATTATTATTATTATTAATAATATTATTTATCGTGTTGTCCAACAGTGCATATTATATAGCATATATATTGTTGTCAAGGGACTAAAACGTGTTTCATCTATTTTTTTAGAGAACACGTAATCACATGGTGAGTTTCCCGCCATTTTGACGATAATGACGCCATTAGAAATTCAACCAAGATTTATTGTTTTATGCATTGTTAGACCATAAAATGAATAAAATACAGTCTCCAATTTTATATGTATAATAGAAAATGCTGTAATTTATGTCTAATTGCAATACATGACAAGTTAAAGAATTTTAAAAATTTTCGAAGATGGTTAGACACTAATGTTAAAAGTATATCTATATATAAAATCTTCAAAATTTCAATTTTTCCAATATCTCCGTATATAATTGTATTAATATATTTTTCGGTGGGAATATATATTTAATTATATTATCCAACAATGCATGCAAAATATAATATTGAATATATTAATATATTAATATATTTGATATATTAATATATTAATATATTTGATATATTAATATATTTGATATATTAATATATTAATATATTACTATATTAATATATTACTATATTTGATATATTAATATATTAATATATTAATATATTAATATATCAAAAGAAGATTTTTAAAATTTTCGAAGATGTTTAGACACTAATGTTAAAAGTGTATCTATATATAAAATCTTCAAATCTTCAATTTTGCCAACATCTCCGTATATGATTGAATATATTAATATATTGTTCGGTAGATATATATATTTTTTTTATAATATTGCATTGTCATCCAGTTCCGAGCTATATTTAAAATTTCAAGTCTCTAGCTCATCAGGAAGTTAGTTTACAATCGGTTGCAAAATTCGTACCGAACAGACAGACAGACAGACAGACAGACAGACAGACAGACAGACACCAAAGCGAGTTAATAAAATAATAAAAAAATAATAATAAAAATAACGTAGTAAAAACGTAGTAAAAAGCAATATTTTCTTTGAAAAGAAAAAATTAATTTTATTGCTTCGTTCTCAAGGAAACCTTGAAAAACCAAATTGTCCACCCTAACCTCTATGATTTGAGCTTTTCGAGGTTTTCTTGAAAACGAAACAATAAAATTAATTCTTTCTTATCAAAGAAAATATTGCTTTTTTTATTATGAGATGCGGCTTTCTCTTCATTTTTTCCTAAAGTTGTTAGTTTCTGTAGAAAACTTAATTCTTTGATTAGAAAAGGACAGAGATACGTGACCTCCTCTCAAGTGATAGTTGCTGCAACGATCACAGCTACTTGATAATTGATAACATGTTCAATATGTACGTGGTAATCTTTAATGCAATACCCCTCCTTCGCACATTTTGTGTAATATATTATAAATAATATAATATCACATATTACACACAATATATAAATATATTACTATGTAAGCACGTACATTGACATTTGTGTCCCTTGTGCTCTTTTTAGTTTGTACTTTGTAGTAGTTGCTCAAACCTAATCTCAATAGCAGAACTTTGAACTATTATTTTGGTTTTATTTTTTAATCGATTTCTCGACTCATTCATTGTGTATTAAACTTCAAAAAGATCTTTTAACTACTTTTCGTTCTAAGTAATATTAAGAGGAGGTCGAGCATATCTGTCCTTTCCTAATCAAAAAATTGATTTTTTTACCAAAATCCTATTCCATATTACATTTCTATTATATTTTTTTAGGACCAATATTTTTCAGGCCCAATATTTTTTCGAAATTATTATTTTCTTGGGTTTTATAATTTTTTTGGGTACTATATTTTATTTAGCTCTATTTTTCTGGGCTTTGCATTTTTCAGACCCTACATTTTTTTCAATCCTATTCTTTTTGGGCCTCAAATTTTCTTGGATTCTATATCTTTTTGGGCCCAATATTTTTTGGATTCTTATGTGTTCTTGGGCTCTATATTTTATTGGGCCTAATATGTATTCAATTCTTATATATTCCTGTGCTCTATATTTTTGGGCCCAATATTTTTTTGAAATTTATATTTTCTTGGGTTCTATGATTTTTTTGGGTCCTATATATTATTTAGCTCTACTAGCGACATTCATGCACGCAAAGCGCGCAACAAATTTATACTTCAGGGTCAACTATGGATATAATAACACCTATAAACATGATAAGTAATTTTAATAAACGAAATTATTTTAGTAGCAATTTTATTGTTTTGAAAAAAATGATGAGTGGTCATCTATCAAAAATTAATTTTAATTAAAAACTAAAATTATGAACCTTAAAATCAAACAGTACGAAGTGCCTTTAATGCGTCATCAAAAAATAAAAAAATTAAATTAAAAAAAAATTTTAATATAATTTTTTACATACATAATTTTCAATATTTATATTAGTTCTTTGGCATGTAGGATATAAGATCAAACTCTAGACATCGCAGCATACAACTGACCATGATCAAAAACTTCTCTTCATCAATCAATAATTATATTATTCTTGAGCAGCTGACAGCAGCTAAAAATTTTTTTAAGGAACTGAATAAACTAATAGCAGTATGTGTTTCAATTTTTCTTTATTTACAACATATAAGTGATTTGAAACATAATAGAGACAAATCTGCATTGGTTACACACTGTAAAAATTCTGGCCATAGCTTTGATACAAACATAGGAACCTCAAAGATATTAGACATTGAATGCAATTATCAAAAAAGATTGCTATCAGAAATGATACATATTAAAAAATATGAAAATTGCAATAATACACGACACTGAAAAATTAAACAACGTATATAATAAATACATAGTTGAATTATTAAAAAGAAATTAATTTTTTTGATAAAACGGTTTCAAGAATAAATTATTTACAATAAAACGCAATAATTGTTAAATGAGATTAAATATAATTGAATCAGATTCATTCATGTGAGTCAAAATCTTGAATCAAATACCAAGTACATAAAGGAACACACTTGCTAGTCACTTTGTACAAATGTAACTCACCTAAATTACCTATGTTAAAGATTTGTATAACTTGCGAAAATTTTTATTATTAATAGAAATATCTATTATTATATATTTTTATAAAACAAAAATAGTTTGACAGTTATGTAATACCACATGTGTAATACTTGTAAGTTTCATTTTTTATTTTTATTGTTACACCTAAAATGTATTATTTTAGGTGATGTTTTTTTAATGTATTGTTGATGAATTTAGAAATTTTTAATCATTAAGAAACTGTTATCAGTTGTTATTAAATTTTATGTTTTAGCACCATAAGAAGCATCTCTAAAAAATAGAGGAGAAAAGTCGTTTTTTCTCTTATAGAAATAAAGAAAAATTGAAACAGCTGTGGCTATTAGTTTATTCACATTTAAAAATATTAAAGACAAAGTCTGTTAAAACCAGTTAACAGACAAAAATGTGTGTTACTTTAACAGACAAAATGTCTTTAAAGGATTTAACAAACAAATGTCTGTTAAAATTTTACTTATAAATTGCAGATATTGTCTGTCAATGTACTAAAACTTTTTTTGGGCTTGTTTTCCGTACACATACATACACGTTTTATATATAGTTTTATTTTTTTTAATTCACGTTTAAATTAATAAATGTACAAGAACTCAAGAAATATTAGAAAGAACGTTTTTTATTATATCTTATATAATATTATATTCGTTTATAATATAATATTCATTGTCTAATGAATAGCTTTCGTGACATTTACAATGATATAATTTTAATAATTATTAACAATTTTTATAAACAAATTATAATAATGCGTTTTTTCAAAAAAAAAAAAAAAATTTATGATATTTTTAGGTCATTTTGAGTAAAAAAGGTTCTCATGAATATATTGCTAAAATGAACTGAATCGGCAGAAAAAAATCGCAGTTTGAAAAAAAGCGATTTTTCAAAACTTTGACAGCCTATAGCTCAGCTTCTACTGATTTCATTTTAACTCACAATAGCTTAAATTGTTTGTTAAAATATAAACTTAAAGATTACAATAGTTAGCGACCATATTTATAATGATTGCATTACCCATTAAGAGGCGGTCGGGACTATTTGCCGCATGCGGTCAGGTGAGAGAAAAGTGTAAAATAATTTTTACTCAGCGATTTACAATTTACTGAAACAATAATATACCCCTAATATTGTCAATAACTCTAGCCATATATATGTAGAATAATTATTGATACTAATCTTGTTTGAAAAGTCTAAAATATTGTTGTAAAGCGAAAAATGCAGCGCGAGATAGAGCCGGCGTTAGCATATGTATTCATCATTCTTTGGTATTACTTTCTCTGTCGCATTAAAGAAAAATACACATGTTTACATCAACTCTATTATGCGCAGAATTTTTCGCTTTACAAAAATATTTTAAACTTGTCTTAATAAATTGTAAATCCGTGTATAAAAATATTTTATATTCTTCTCTCTCTTGCAGCGTCACCAAGCGGCGAATGGTTCTGATCGCTTCTCAATCGTTCATAAAAGTGCCGTTTTTTGAAAAATCGCGTTTTTTCAAACTTTGCAATTTTTTTTCTACCGATTCAGTGCATTTTAGCAATATGTTCATGAGAACCTTTTTTCAAGATTGCATGAACCTTTACTTATATTTCTTATAAGCATTACAATAAATTTTTTTCTCAAATGTAATTTACTGGAAGGATTAAAAGAATTTAAATATTCTAGAAGAAACATTTCATCTGATTCATTAATGATTTTCATCACTATCAATTTCCGAGTTCTAAAATAATGTATGAAAATTCTATAAATTTTGCAATAAAAGATCAAAAAGTTTTTCACAAAAAAAAACATTTTATTTTTTACTTTTGCATTAAATTTTGTTTCAACTCATTCATATAAAATTGTTTTCACAAATTATTATATGCGTTACATCTTTAGTTTGGATAGCATTAAATCAAATTAAATATTACAGTAAATTACATTTTCAAATACTATTATTAGTAATAAGAGTTTAAAAATCCCTCATTATTTAAAATTACAAAAGCATCTTTTTCATCTTTGTATATTTAATGACTATTAAATAAATGACTTTACTTAGCTACTTCATAACCGCATTATAGGTAATAATAAATATTATTACATTTATTTGAACTTAAGCATTTACAAAAACGCTGCCAAGTGCTTTGGTGTAATGTTTTCTCATAGAGTTCATTGTGTTAGAGTATTTTGATTTCATTTTGCTTTCTCATAGAAAAATTATTGTATCGGTGAAAAAATTTTTTTCTATTTTTTCGTTAATTTGTATATATTTAGACTCAGGGAGTCGAAAAAAGTGGTTTCAAATTAAAATTTTTTCAAAATTTTCAAAATACTCTAAAATTAAAACTGCGCTAAGAAAATTAGTTTTTAAAAATTTTTTTCTTTTGACAGTAGCGAATAACTTGCATGCGAATTTTGGGGCAAATCTATCGAGTAATTTACGTAAAATAAAAGAAAAATGAATTTTTTTTGCAAATTTTACAAAATTATCTAAAATTAAAACCACGCTAAGAAAATCAGTTTTCAGAAGTTTTTCTTTTGGTAGTCGCAAATAATTTCCAAGCAAATTTTAGAGCAAATCCATCGAGTACTTAAAGTAAAATACAAAAAAAAATTAAAAATTAGAATTGAAAAAAAGTTTTGAATTGTTCTAAAATTAAAACTACGCCAAGAAAACCAGTTTTCAATAGCTTCCGTACCAGTTAGACAAAAAAATAACCCTGGAAGAAAATTGACCATATCTTAAGCATAATTGTCGGTCAACGCATGTTAAAATGACACTTATCTAGAAATTTTGTTTGAATTATTTCTAGAATTTCTAGATAGGTGCCATTTTAACATTCGTTGACCAGCAATTATGCCTAGAATATGGTCAATTTTCTTCTAGGGAAATCGTATGCAAAATTTGAAGGAAATCTGTCAAGTACTTTTCGAGATCTAATTGACGTAATGAGTACATACACACACACATACATACAGACATTTTCTGCCCTACAAAAAAAAATCAGGTAAGAGATCATTAAATGATATTTTGGCATGATAAATCACCTAAGAAATCAGGTGATTTCTCTCCTGATTTTTTTTAACATGGTGGAAACCACTTTTTTCGACTCACAAGTCTAAATATGTACAAATTAATAAAAAAATTGAAAAAATTTTTTTATTGATACAATGTTTTCTCTATGAGAAAGTAGAAGTGTATTAAAATATATGTATAATTCATAAATCTTAAGACATGATACACATACAACATTATTTCATTTTGAATAGTATTATTAAATAAACAAAATCAAGTTTTTAACTAATCAAAAGGATTTTAAGCATCAGATAAGGGTTTTTAAAACTATTCATGGATCAAACTTTTTTATTTAAGGGGGCCAGATACTATTAGAAGCTGAAATATATTGATATAAATTGCTCTGATGTTTAAAAATAACTAATTTCATATAAAAATACATTCAATTTCAAACATGTTTTGGTTTGAAACATTTTCTATATCTTGAGAATTGAAGTGGTAGTGCTCGTTCAAAGTCTGGAACAAAAAACCAAAGTTTCTTCATGAGTTTTCATTGGATTTACTTAAAATTTTATGGAGATATTCAAAATTATAGTAGAATCCATGTAAGCGTAAAACATTCATAAAAAATTCAAATAATTAAAAAATTTTGAAAAAAAAAACAATTTGAAAAAAATTTTTTTTATTCATTATTATAAATAATAAGTTGATAAATAAATAGAAATAAATGAATTCAAAATCTGCTCCACTTATATGGATTCTACTATAATTTTGAATATCTTCATAAAATTTCAAGTGAATCCAATGAAAACTCATAAAGAAACTTTGCGGTAAAGGGTTTTTTGTTCCAGACTTTCAACGAGCACCACCACTTCAATTCTCAAGATATAGAAAATGTTTTAAACCAAAAAATGTTTGAAATTGAATGTATTTTTATATGAAATTAGTTATTTTTGAATATCAGCAATTTATATCAATATATCTCAGCAATATATCCCTACTGAAAAAAATCTTGTGGTAACCACATGACATACTATATGGTTTTCACATGGTTACCACATGATTACCACATGTTTACCACATAGTTACCACATATTATTTTGACGGGGTAATCATGTGGTAACCATGTGGTAACCATGTGGTGATCATGTGAAAACCATGTGAGTAAGAAAAAAATAGTTAAAAAAAATATGCAAAATTTATTATTTCACGTAATAAATACTCACCTGCTGTCAAATCAGCAAACTAAAGAAAATTTTTATGAAAATAATCAATAATATTAATATTTTCATAAAAATTTTCTTTAGTTTGCTGATTTCGACAGCAGGTGAGTATTTATTACGTGAAATAATAAATTTTGCATATTTTTTTTAACTATTTTTTTCTTGCTCACATGGTTATCACATGATCACCACATGGTTACCACATGGTTACCACATGATTACCCCGTCAAAATAATATGTGGTAACCATGTGGTAAACATGTGGTAGCCATGTGAAAACCATATAGTATGTCATGTGGTTACCACAAGATTTTTTTCAGTAGGGATTTCAGATTCTAATAGTATCTGGCCCCCTTAATGTATATTTAAGCTAAAAAGAAGTTTTATGAGTTAATATTATAATAAAAAATTATCAATTACATTTAAATCTGATTTTTTTTCAGACTGAAACTCAGGTCTGATAGCTCTAGTAACTAGAGTTGAGTAGAAAGTGCATAGGCGCCCAAGTTATTTCAGCTTATGTCTGTATATTATAAAATAACCCATTTGCATAAGTAAACTAATCAGTTAAATATATTATATTAAATATTAATTCATCGTATATCATAAAATAGCACACTTATATAAGTAAATTATTTAAATTTTCATTAAAAATAGACATATAGCTTGTTCGTCAACTGTAATACAAATTTTATATGTTAATCTATAACAAAGCTGTCTACCGTAATCATACTTTCATCAGTGTGTAAATTATTTTCAAACTACAATTACCTAAAACACACATTTTATACTTCTATTTATTTATGTATTAATATTTAATATAATAAATTTAACTAAATAGTATTGTATATTATGAAATAGCACACTCGTATAAATAGATTCTTCAAATTTTCACTAAAAATAGACATACAGTTTGTTCGTCAATTGTATCATCTATTGTTATCAGTAAATTTTGATCTTGATTTATTCTAACCTTATTTTTTTTATTAAAATGTGCACATAAATTTATTTTTAAAACATTACTTAAATATATTACTTTTTTTTAGTACTTTGATGATTTTTAATCTGAGTAATAGAAATATAGAATAATAAAACTTTCATAACCTCAAACCTTCATTAATTGCTATTACTATACTTATTTTTAAATGAAAAACAATTAAAAATATATATTTATTGTACCTGCATTAAGCAATACTTATGCAATAAAGGAATAAATTACTTATCTGAATTGTTATATTATTTGATGTCTTTACAATTTTACTGGAATTTTTAAATAAAAGGTAGTCACCTTGCTTGTGCTTATAGTTATATATTTTATCATTAAACTATACATTGGTTATATACATAAATAATATTGCTTGGTTTAAAATAAAATATTCTTATTCTATTTTAATTGAGTTACTTCTATTATATTTAGAAAACAATGCCTAGAAATTAATTTTTATTTATTTAAAAAATCTAAACCCTTTAAAATTTAATTTTTGGCGCCTATTCTATATCGACCAATCAGGATTCGATCTTTAGATGCTTCAACATGGCGGCTCATCATTTTTTTAAGAAGGGATTTTTCTGGGCTTTGTATTTTTCAGACCTTACATTTTTTTGAGTCCTATTTTCTTTGGGCCTCATATTTTTTTTGGGCCTTACATTTTCTTGGATTCTATATTTTTTTGGCCCAATATTTATTTGAAATTTATATTTTCATAGGTTATATAATTTTTTTGAGCCCTATATTTTATTTAGCTCCATATTTTTCTGGGCCTAATATTTTTTAGGCTCTACATTTTTTTGAGTCTTATTTTTTTTGGACCTTATTTTTTTGGCCTTTTTATGTCTTGGCTTCCATATCTTTTTTGGTCCTATATTTCTCTCAGCCTTATACTTTTTTGGACCTACTTTTTTTTGCGTCACATTTTCTTAGAGCCTCTAATTTTTTTGGACCATTTATTTTTGTGGGCCTTATCGTTTTTTAACTTTTTTTTTGGTTTATATTTTTTTCAATCTTATATTTTTTTGGGCACAATATTTATTAGTTTACAAGGAGGATTAGGCAGTAGGGTTATTTGCGTATTTTAGATGCGTTCTTCTTGGAGTTTGGTTGAACATACTAAGTGCACTCACTGCATATATAATATCTGGCCTTGTCGAGATTGCAGCATACATTAAGGAACCTATGATTGATTGGTAATAGTTCGATTCAATTAGAGGTGATTCGTTCAGTATGTTTAGATTTAATTTTGGTTCCAGAGGCGTCACGGCTGGATAAGAATTTTCAAGTTTAAACTTACGAGTTAAATCTTGAATGTATTTCGTTTGTGTCATTTTCACTGACTTATTACTTGAGTCTTGAGAGAATTCCATACCTAAACAATAACTTAAAAGTCCTAAATCTCTCATTTTGAAGTTCTTTTGTAAGTTTTTTCTGAGTTCCTTGAATAGAGTGTAGTCGTTTGTTGCTACAACTAAGTCGTCTACATATGCAGCTATTATTATCCTTTTGTCTGCTTCTGTGTGAATGTATATACATGGATTTGGATGAATTCGTTGAAACCCCAGTATTCTCAATTCAGCTTCAAGTCTTTCATACCATTTTCTTCCGCCTTGTTTTAACCCATATAGGGCCCTTTTTAAATGATAAACATAATCTTCTTTTCCAGGAACTTCAAAATAATCTGCTTGTAGCATAAAAATATCTTCATCTAATTGACCATATGTGTATGCCATAATGATATCTAACTGGAATAGGTCCAGCTTGAATTCGGCTGCTAAAGCTACAATTAGTCTGATGGACGATAATCTAGCTACTGGAGAAAAATTTTCTTTAAAGTCTACGTTTGGTTGTTGTGCATAGCCTTTTGCTACAAGTCGTGCTTTACGACGTATCTACCTTGTATTTGGTTTTTAGAACCCAACGACATCCAATCGGTGTACAATCTGTTGGACATTTCACAAGTTCCCAGACGTCGTTTTGTAGTAAGGATTGAAACTCGAGCTCCATGGCTTCTCGCCATTCTCTGGCATGCGGACCAGATAATGCTTGCTCAACAGATTCTTCATTATCTTCTAGAACTAAATTAGCAAAATGTAATTTTTGAGGTATTAGGTTATACACCTTCTTCGGTCTTTCTACTTTATCAGTACGTTGGCTAGAAGGTCTTCCAGGCCCAATTTTCATAGGTAACTCGAGGTCCTTTTTAATTTCAACTGATTCTTCTTTCTTGCTATCTTCATTTTCTTTTTCACTGTTGATTTCTTCTGTTTCTTTTTCTTCAGTTGAACAACAATTTTCGTTTAATTCTAACTCCAGATATTTTTCATGTATATTTTGGTTTTTCTCTAGATTATCGATAAATTTTATGTCTCTACTTTTTACTATCTTCTTTGACTTATCGTCCCAGAATCTGTAGGCCTTCGATTCATTAGAATATCCTACCATAGTACATTCAAAGGAGCGTTCTTCAAATTTTGACTTTCCAGGTGACTTGTTTAAAATAAAAACTTTACTACCAAATGGTCTAAAATGTGTTACATTCGGTATTTTATTGCACCACATTTCAAATGGAGTTTTTTGATAGATTGCTTTTGTTGGACATCTATTCCTGATATATGCAGCGGTGGATATGGCTTCAGCCCAAAACTAAATCGGTAGTTGTGATTGCAGCAACATACATCGGGCTATTTCTATTAATGTCCTATTCATTCGCTCTGTAATGCTATTTTGTTGCGGAGTGTAAGCTGTTGTGCGTTCTCGTTTTATCCCATTTTTAGAGAGTTCAGCTTCAAAATTTTGGCCACAGTATTCAAGGCCATTATCCGTGCGGAGGATTTTTATCTTCCTCTCCTTTTGATTCTCAAATAAGTTTTTATATTTTAAAAACATTGATTTTACCTCGGATTTATGCTTTAAAAAATATACTTCGACCCATCTTGATTTCCCATCGATAAAAGTTACAAAGTAACGATGTCCACCCATTGATTTATTTCTAATCGGGCCACATACATCGGAGTGTATTATGTCTAATACATTCTCAACTTCTGTATTAGAATACTTAGGTAATGGGGTAGCAGTTTGCTTTCCCATAATGCATATTTCGCATTGTGGCATTTTGTCATTCTTCAGTACTGGTATACCTGTAACCATCTTGTTTAATGATAGATTTCGTAAATTGGCTTCATTCAAATGTCCATAGCTATAGTGCCAGCTCAAAATCAAGCTTGAGTCTGTGTCGGTTAAGGCAGTACATTCTTCAGTTTCACGTTTTAAAAAATAAAGGTCTCCTTGTCTTTGAGCTTTAGCTATAGCCTTTCTTTTATTATTATAGATTACGGCTTTCTTTTCTGTAAATATTACAGCACGACCATTATTTGTAGTTTTGGCTACAGGCAACAAATTAGTTTTTAGGTTAGGGACGCATAGAGTGTTTTCTAACCTTAAAGTTTTTTGTTTTTTATTTTCATGCTCTATATTTAATATGACAGTGCCTTTACCTTTAATTAACGCTGATTGTTTATCAGCAAGTTTTACCTTTTGGTTTTCTACAGAGTGTAATTCGGTGAATTTTGACTTATCATTACACATGTGTGACGTTGCCCCGCTATCCATGCACCAAGCATCTAGGGTTATTTCTGTCGCACACATGGCGACTGCGAGCATCTTTCTTCTGTATGTACAATGTTGATTGGTTGTTCTTCGACCGATGAGACTGTAAACAATGCTTCTTCTTCTGCGTTTGCCTTTGACGCTGATTCTTTTGAATTTAAGTATGTTGCCTTTTTCCAACAGCTCGATGCCTTGTGCCCTGGTATTTTACAAAAATAACATTTTATTACGGACTTATATCGATTGCCTTTTAAATTATCATTATTAATTTTATTTTGGCTTTGTCTATTTAGATTATTAAAATCTTTAGTTTTATTTCCCTTTATGTATAGAGCTTCATGTTGTCCGGGATTACTATTATTTTCCTGTCTCGACTTAGATTCCTCGATAATTTTTATCTTTAAACTTTCTGGTTCAAGTATTTTGTCACGTGTCTCTATAGCGACTCTGAAATTTTCATATGTGCTAGGAATACTATAAAGCATTAAGATACTTACTATATCATTGTCGATTGCAACATCTAAGTCTTTTAACTTATCTACAGTGTCGAAGAACGTATTTAAATGATCGGAGACGTCTTCTCCTTCAGCCATTTTCGCGTGCCTTTTTATGTTTCTTCTCCCATGCCGGCACTTCTATTGCAACTGTGGGTCTAGTAATTGAACCATCGACGTATTCCCATAAATCATGCTTTGTTAACACTGCTTCAATCTGCATCTTCCATGTAGCATAATTTGTTTCTGTTAATTTTTCAATTATAACATTAGTATTAACTGTTACAGAAGACATCTTTGATCAAATATAACCTTATCACTAATAAACATGTGCTTTCACCTTTTTTAGGTTAGTTTTTTTGCTTCTACACACAGCAATATATTCGAACTTTTTATAGTTTTTAATTAAATATTTTCACCCTCACGCACCTGGGCCCATAACCTTTTAGTTTACAAGGAGGATTAGGCAGTAGGGTTAATATGATAAAAGATTTAATCACATGCTTCTTATGTATATATTTTATATAAAGCGTACTGAGCACAAGGGGCCTCACTCATTGTCTGAGACTTGTATCTTACCGTACATGACATTCTGACTACAGTTTGTGCGTTCACAATACATATGTAAAGATGCGCGGTAAATTCAAAATGTTTATTAAAATAAAATGTTTATTTATCTAATTCAACAATATTTTTTTCATTATTATATTTTCTTGGTCTCTATATTTTTTTCATCCTTATATTTTCTTAAGCTCTATATTTTTTTTGGGCTCAATATTCCTTTGAATCTTATATTTTTTTGATTCTTATATATTCTTGGCTCTATATTTTTTTGAGCCCAATATTTTTTTAAAACATTTTTTTGGGCCTTTTTTTCATTATATTTTCTTGGTCTTTTTATTTTTTCGAGCCCAATATTTTTTTGATTCTTATATTTACTTTGGCTCTATATTTTGGGCTCTAAATTCTGCCATAATAAACTAAATTTAACTGAATTTTAAATAATATTTATACGACTTCCATGTCATACAATTGGTAATGTTTGTCTTAAATCTCCTGATGCAATTACAGTTTTACCACCAAAAAGTTGGTTCACATCGCATAAATCTTAAAAAAGACGATCAACTGCTTCAAAAGCAAATTTTGAAGTCATGGATATTTTATCCCAAATAATTATTTGTGTTTTCTTTGTTTGCTTTCTGCAGAATTGAGTTTAACATTACAAGTTGTACAATCTGTTATATTTAGGAGGACGTTGTATCTCTCTATCCTTTTCTAATCGAAAAGTGTAGGTTTTTGGAAAAACTAGTACACTGAAAACTAAAAGGACTAGCTACTAGACTTGAAGTTTAGCCAGAGCGCCTAAACGCACTATAGTATGCGCGCCGTAAAAGGGATTAGTAGCTAGTCCCTCCGGCGCACTGAGAAGGCCCGAGAGCTCGATAGCAGCGCCATAGAGCTCGATAGCTGCGCCATAGATGAGTGTAAAGGGAAGATTCCCGCGTAGGCACAGTCGTCGAACTCGAAAGAGTTAATCAGGAAGCCCGAAAGACTAGAAGCGCCGCCTTTTCACGGGCGTGTTACTGGTCTTGGGTGAGGGTAATAGCTGAGCGAAAGAATTCTCAGTGTAGTTATTACTAGAAATCAATAGTTGTCCACAACTCGTACAGTGAAAAACAATATTTTTTCTAATGAGGACAAATTAATTCCTTAGCCTCACTTTTGTAAGTATGTTAAACTTTTTTTGAAAACAAAACATAAAAAATAATTTTATTATTAATAAATTTAATTCAGCGGCCTCTTAAGAGCATGACGAAGCTGTCCGCCTTCTAATAATATTTTCAATCTTAACTTATGAATAAACGATGCGTTTAATCGAGTTTCTTTGCTACAAAGAAAAAATTTGTAAGATTAAACTCTAGTGCGGACAATTCAAGAAATCCACCAAAATATTATACATACAAAGTTATAATAAAAACTTTCAATATGTCGTATTTTAAGGTTAGGTTTGTCGAGTTTGATATCTAATTTCCAATCCAAGCTCATAAAAAAATAACAAGTCCAAATGATTTTTTATTTTAACAAAAATTATTGTATAAATATAGCTTTAGTGCGGACAAGTCATTATATTTGTTTAATTTGAGAATTTAAAAAGATATTAATAAAATAAAGAAAGCAAAATTCGATTGCTGCAGCTCCGACATGCCGTTAACGGTAGTTTAAATGTTGTATGCACGGTTTTTCCATCGACTAATGAATTCGCTGCTATAGCTGTCCAAGCTGCACATAAATAATGTATAGTATAATATTTAAAATAAATTATTAAGACGTTAAGTAAATAACTTTTTCCACTTCCACCTGGGCCATCTATAAAAATATATTTTTCTTTACTTTGGTCGTTTAAACTCTTTATAGTAGAGGTAAATAGAAAGTTTAGAGAAAATCCATTGACTTGTAAATTATTTTTAATAACATTGAATGCAAGATTTTTACCTCTATTTTTTTCGTATATAGGATGTTATAACTTATCTTTATATTTTTTATATAAATCTCGTGCATTTATAGGAATAGGAAAAACGCAAATTAAAGCAAATAATTCATACACTGAGAGAAAATTCATGCTAATAGAGCATACGAACTGCCATCTATGCGAGCATATAAAATATTGATACAAATATGACAGGCATGAGAAGTTCTATCAGTATTGGATTACCTTATACTAAGAAAGATGGTATGGAGAGTAACTAAAGCATGAACGGCATTCACTGATGACTCGCGTGGTATACTTCGATGACTCCCCACTCTCATATCCTTTGTTTGCTTGAGTCGCCTCCTCTTTTGGGTGGCGACGCGAGCAAACACGGCTGATCTATATCTAAAATCATTTTGCAAATTTCGTTAACGTATTTTCGTTGCGTGAATCTTTTTTTCTTTTCTTTTCTTTTTTTATGAGGGAAGAGACATTATAAATATAATCTGTTAAACTTTGTAACTATCAATAATTAATTTTTAAGAGGAGGTCACGTATCTCTGTCCTTTTCTAATCAAAGAATTGAGTTTTTTACAGAAACTAATAACTTTATCAAAAAATGAAGAGAAAGCCGCATCTCGTAATAAAAAAAGCAATATTTTCTTTGATAAGAAAGAATTAATTTTATTGCTTCGTTTTCAAGAAAACCTTGAAAAACTTAAATCATAGAGGTTAGGGTGGACAATTTGGTTTTTCAAGGTTTTCTTGAGAACGAAGCAATAAAATTAATTTTTTCTTATCAAAGAAAATATTGCTTTTTCTGATACAAGATGCGGCTTTCTCTTCATTTTTTGATAAAGTTATTAGTTTTTGTAAAAAAATCATTTCTTTGATTAGAAAAGGACAGAGATACGTGACTTCCTCTTAACTTGAAATTTAATTATTTTAACCAGCTGGGGGGCAGATGAGCATGTACGATTTTACGCCAAAGATGTTTCGAAGTAGCGTTGGTCTAGTGCGTAACGTTCGCGCTTTTCTTTTTGAGTACGCGTGTTCGACTCTCGGCTAGGGTCACTTTTAGAAAAATTTTTTTTATTGTTTCAATATTTTTTATTCCTTTTTATATTTATTTTTTTTTAGATTTTGTATTATTTTAATAATTTTAAAATTTAATTTTTCACAAGTACGCTCGTTTTTTTCAATGAAAATTTTTTAAAAATAAATTATTCTTTATAGGTAGTAATTACAAATATTGATAAATAAATAATAGTGATGTTTATTTTATAATAGTATAGTTTAATTTATTATTAATTCAGTTTATAAAATTTACAATAAATTACAATAAATAAATAAAATTGAGGTATTATTATTTATGTTATAATATATATTATATATTTATATATGTTTATAAAGACAAAATTGAACTATAGTATTATAAACATCACTATTATTTATTTATTAATATTTCAAATTATTTTGTATATGAAATAATTTATTTAAAAATATTAATTAAATAAACGAGAATACTTTAAGTAACTTGTGAAAAAATAGATTTTAAAATTAATAAAAAAATAGAAAATATAAAAAATATAAATAAAAAAAAGTAATGAAAACTATTGAAATAATAAAGAAAAAGTTTAAAAAATGTGGTTCTAATCAAGAGTTGAACTCAAAAGGAAAAGCGCGGACGTTACGCACTAGACTAACGCTACTTCGAAATATCTCTGGCGTATAATCGTACATGCTCATCTACCCCCCAGCTGTTTAAAATAATTAAATTTTAAGTTAAAAATTAATTATTAATGGTTACAAAGTGTAACAGATTATATTTATAATGTATTTCCCTTCATAAAAAAAGAAAAGAAAAGAAAAAAAAGATTAACGCTACGAAAATACGTTAACAAAATTTGCGACATGATTTTGGATATAGACCAGCCGTGTTTGCTCACGTCACCACCCAAAAGAGGAGGCGTCTTGAGCAATGGAAGAATGTCATAGTTAGCAGTAAAGAAAGAATAATGGACAAGCCACGTTTACTCCCTTCACGTCCAATGAGAGGATACAGCGCCAGCTATCAAAGGATATTAGAGTGGGAAATAACCAAAGCATGTAAACAAACAGTTTTTGGATAGCATAAACCTTGTAAGAGTATATGGCGCTGTTATAAAAGCATAGGATATTACTTACTAACTTTGGATACGAAAACTAAATGCTCTATTGGCATGAATTTTCTCCCAGTGTAAAGAATATAAAGGAATTCTGTTAAAGATGCTTCTTCCAAACATCTATATTCTTAATCTTCATTAATTGATTGTTTTGCGTTAGCTGCCTCATAAAACGAATTGTATATCACATCATCGACAGTACGCAAAGCTTCAAAAGATGTGGCTCCTTTAACATGTAATAGTAATAACCTAATGAAATAACGTTGTTTATCTTTCGGACTTACAAAGTACATTCTACTAAGTATTGGTTTTCTTTTTTTTTCTTTTATTTCACTTTTTAAGTTTTTCATCAAATGTATAAAACTTTGGTATTTCTGAATACAAGTAATTTCGCGCTTCAAAATCTTCTCTATTTAACCCTTTCAGAACCAATGTACATTACAATGTACATTGACATTTTTTGGTTTTTTTGAAATTGTGCAAAAGTGGCTTCAAATTTTGTAAAAAAAATATGTGTATTAGACTGAAGTGGACTATTTCCGATCTCAAACTGAGGGCCTAAGTTATTATATCTTTGATAGAAACTGAGAAAACTTGAAAAGAAAAAAAAAAAAAAAAAATTTTTTTATCGCAAAAATTGCTTAATGAATGAACACTTATCATCGCTAAATGGTTATCAGAACTTTTCATGATGAAATAATAATTCCGTTCTGAAAGGGTTAATTCAAAATATGCTGTTAATGTTGTTCCCACATTTTTTTGTACAATCATTTCTTCTTTTTCTTCTTCATAGAATACGTTTTGTTGATTCTCCTCATAAACGCTTAAACGTTTTATAGTATGTTAAATAACATGTAAAAGATATTCTCATAATCTGTGAATTGCTTGAGGTGGACATAAATATCGTGTATGGATGCGTTTCGTCATATTCATATTCAACATTTTCACGATTGTCATATTGAAAAGTGTCCTTATTTTCTGATTGGAAATCCAAACTTACTTGATGCATTTTAATGTATGCACAATCATGACCTTTATAACAGTATTTGAATAAATATTTAATGCAGTGTACAGTGGAACAAACTTCTACGCTTATGTGTGCATTGAATTTCAATAATAAGTAAGGATTATAAGGAACAACAAATCCATTATCTTCAATCCTTTCTGTAAATTTATTTTTGAGAATTATTTCGACGCCATCATTTTCACGTTTGTATAGTGGATTTGCATTGGATTCAAATGTTGTTGTATTATTAAATTTTCTTGGATAATTTTCAGTACATTGTTTCGTAATTTTATCCATACACAGACAATTTATATTTTGCATACCACAGGGACCGCGTATCATAAATTGTTCAACAATACTATATAATTTTGGATGAATATCTCTATTTGGGATTTCTGCACTTATTATTTTATTAACTTTTTTGGGAATATAAAATTTATCATTTTTATCCAAGATTAAGTTGTTACTAACATATGCATATGCGATAATCCTCGTTTATGAAATTCATTTACAAACCTATATGCAATACATTTTCCTAATATTCCCTTTTTTATTACTAAATTTTTAAATTCTTCTACTTTTTGATAGAATACTTTTGTTATAATATCTGGTCTATCTATTGCATTTTCATAAAGTTCCGAGTTTTCAGTATTTCTTTTCAATGTGGGTTACAGGTCATAGTTACAAAAAGATTAGGTTTACCACAATAATTTACAAGTGACATTGAGTCAATGTAATTTTGTTTTAAAAATCGTGGACTTCCTGTAAAGTTTAACGGTAATATTACCATTTTTTCAATTTATGAAGAATCCAATTTTTTTTTGTTATGTAAATAATCCGTAACACCTTTGTAACAATCACTTCTTTATACGTTTTGGTTTTTTCGCATGAAATATAATCTGAAAGTTGAAACTTTTTTAAACGCATCAACAATAAACTGTTGAGATAATTTTCCCAAATGAAGGAATGGATTAAATTCATTACTAACACTAAATCAATAATTATGAAATTTCAAATTTGAAATATTAGATTTTCCAAATGTACTTTTCATATTTGGCATCCATCCCAAACCACCATTAGGTTGAATAAGCGGATACGTCATAGGATCTGTATGTTTGCTAATTGTCGGTATACTAATTGGTTTGTCATACTTAAAGTAAATAACAATATCACAATCAATAGCAGGAAGATCGTCTTCTCCAACATATACTATTGCAACCTCATTACAGGTAGGTAGATTATATCTATTTTTATCCAAATTCTTATTGCGGACAATAGACATAGTAACAGTTCTTGGAGGACAATAGATTTTTGCATATCGTTGTAGTTCTTCTTCTTCTACTTTATGCATCATTTTATAGGCTTTAGCATAAGGGTTAATGTCTCTTATCAAAATATCTAAATTTTTCAATAATGTTAAATTTATATTAAACTTATTCCGTTCAATCATTGCCATTTCATTATCTAAAATATATAATTGTCCATATTTACGTGCTTTATCTTTATTAGGATGTAACACATATACATTATGGTAAATTTGTCCACGTATTCTAATAACTTATGATCCTTTACCCGGCAATGTATCAAAATTGGCACCAAAATTTGCGAACTCTGAAGCATCATTGTAGAACCTAACATTTCGTCGAAAATCAATAATTTTTTTTCGTTAATTCAGTTGCTAAAAACTTTAATTGTTCTGGGTAAGGAATATTTTCTAACAATGCTACTTCACCTTTATGGCAACAATTAGAAAAATCGTTACTTTTAGTATATTCGAAAGCAGAATGTTTCGCATCACAGTAAACACATGTATTTGTCATGGAACCAATGTTATTTTCAGATATAAGATTTTCATCGAAATATATATTTGCTATACAACCAATCAATTTCGAATTAATTTCTCGAGTTATTATTTTTTTATTTAATTTCTTTTTTTTCTACTTTGCCCTTTACTCTTTTATCAATAACTTTGTTCAATACAATATTATGATTGTTATTATAATTATTATTATTGTAATTTTCATTATATTTATTGTCTTCAATATTTAATCGTTTACACAATAAATAATATCTTTAATTGATTAGAATCATATTTATGTTCTTGCTTTTTTTCATCTATCGGTTTATTTATTGTAATATCATTATTAACACGTTCATTGTCATCAATTTCTATTTGTTTACACCTTGTGCGTGATTCTTTTAATTGGTAAAAATAAATTTTACTTGTGTTTTCGTAATAATATTTCCAATTTTTGATTTTTAATTTGTACCATTCTCTCATATTTATCATATTGTTCACTAGTAACTTTTCTATAAGACTCTTTTTTGCGTAATTTTACTTTATCATGCAATTTTTTCAATTTATTAGTATCTCTATTTTCAATTGATTTTATTTTTTATATCTTAATATTTTCAATTTTTGTTATATTTATTTGGTTTTTCTTCTTTTGTTTTTATGTAAGCTTGTTTCTTACGTGTAGCTTTATTTGTACGTATTTGTTCCATTTTATCAGTACCCTTTTTTACCTTGAATTTAAATTTTGTCATCTTAGTATTTTATTATTTTTCTTCATATTTATTTAAAATTTTTTCTTTGATTTTTATATAAACTTCTTTTTCAGGTGAAGCCTCATTTGCATGTATTTGTTTCAATTTATCAATACTCATTTTTTCCTTGAATTTTAATTTTTTTTATCTTAGTATTTACTAATTTTTTTCAATATTTTTCTGATTGTTCTTCTTCAATTTTTATAAAAGCTTCTTTCTTACGTAAAGCCTCATTTGCACGTATTCGTTCCAATTTATCAGTACTCATTGTTTTTTTGAATTTCAATTTTGTTATGTTAGTATTTTCTAATTTTTCTTCATATTTTTCAAGTTGTTTTTCTTTAATTTTTATATAAGCTTCTTTCTTGCGTAAAGCCTTATTTGCACGTATTTGTTCCAATTTATTATAACTTATTGTTTCCTTGAATTGCCATTTTCTTATCTTTGTATTTTTTAATTTCTGTTTATATTTATTTGGTTGTCCTTTTTTTATTTTCATATAAGCTTTTTTCTCACGTAAAGTTTCTTGAACACGTCTTCCTTCTAATTTATCATTACCTTTTTTTCGCATTTTCATAATAATGTCTTTTTCTGAAATTTTTTTTTATTTATATGATTGTTCTGTTACCATTTTCCTATTAACGGGATGTCGGAGCTGCAGCAATTGAGTTTTGCTTTTTTTATTTTCTGAATATCTTTTTAAATTCATAAATTAAACAAATCTAATGACTTGTCTGCTGTTAAGCTATATTAATACAATCATATTTGTTAAAATAAAAAATCATTTGGACTTGTTATATTTTTATGAGCTTGGATTGGAAATCAGATATCAAACTCGATAAACCTAACCATAAAATACGATACATTGAAAGTTTTTATTATAACTTTATATGTATAATATTTTGGTGGATTTTTTGTGTTGTCCGCACTAGAGTTTAATCTTACAAATTTTTACTTTGTAGCAAAAAACTCGATTAAACGCATCGTTTATTAATAAGTTAGGATTGGAAATATTATTAAAAGGCGGGCATGGTTATTATCACGGTCGAATAGCCAAGAAAATATTCTCTATCTTTTGTTTTAATCTTTTCCTCCTAAAATACAATCCCGCAGAGTTATTTCGCCGTTCCGGTACTTTTGGCCCACCCTGTATATATATATATATATATATATATTTATATATTTAATCATTAAAAAATGTTTGTTGTAAAAAGAACTAAAATGAAAATTATTTTGAATTATTTCTGATAATTGTATTCTTCAATTTATGTACAGTTATTTACGGATATTTGCAGTATCTACATTTAAAAAATATATAAATGATGATAAACAATCATTATTTATCTCCAGCTTAACGCTTTTTAATTGTTATTCACAGTTTTTACTATTTTCTTATAATCATTTGTTTTTTCACAGTATTATTCTACTTTTAAAAAATAATTTTCATACAGGGTGATAAAATATTTTATCATAAGATAATATATATATTGTATATCACAAGAAAATTTGAAGATAAAAATTAATTCTCTAATGTAAAAAACAAAAAATTAAATTAGTGGAATTTTGAAATTGTACCGACGCCACACGATCGCGCACTCAAGCACTCGGAGCACCCCTACCACTGCACAAGCTACTCGAAGAAATCAGGAGCCGATGTAGCGACGTCGATGTCAAAAATACTACTACTCCTTTTTCGTAGAGACACGCGACTTTTACCTATTCTCTCCCCACCATGCCAGATGCGCACCACCTCCATGCGCGCGAAAACACCCGAAGGCGGTGTCATAATCCGATTATTCACGAACAATCCACCCGCCTTGTCCACAGGACGATGTATTACCGAGAAATTATGATATCGAATTATGAACCATCCGATGATGGGAGTAAAAGTGGGCTTAGTCGTACGATAGGCCGCTGTAAAGTGGTAGTAGCAGTCTTTAATGTCACTACCCAGACCAAACCATCTGGCCCTGGATGGACCGCTATAATTCGACCTAATGGCCACTTACCAGGAGGATATCGGTTGTCTTTAATGGCCACCAACTGACCTACAGCGAAATTTTGTGTAATGTCTCTCCACTTGCATCTTTCTTGCAGGTGATGGAGATATTCGCTGGACCAACGTTTCCAATAGTCATGTTTCATACGCTGCATCAGTTGGTACCGTGTCAGACGATTAAGTGGTACCGATGGGGGTTCTGGTTCTGACAGGAGGGCTGATGTTCCGCCGTGTATCAGGTGAGCTGGAGTCAACGCCTGCAAATTGTCGGTGTCATTAGTCAAAGGACACAAGGGGCGGGAGTTGAGACAGGCTTCAATCTCTGTCAAGACTGTAGACAACTCCTCGAAAGTCAGCGTATGGCCATTAAGCACTCTAAGAAGATGAGATTTGGTGGACCGTACTCCAGCCTCCCAAAGCCCTCCAAAATGTGGACTGTTTGGTGGGATGAAGGTCCAAGTCGTGCCTCGATTGGCCAACTCTGCGGCCACGTCCTTATAAAATTGCGAAGCACTCTTGAACATATCCGCTAATTCCTTGGCAGCTCCTTGGAAGTTTGTACCTCGATCACTATAAATCTTCCGAGGTATTCCTCTTCTCCCGGCGAAACGTCGATAGGCAGCGATGAAGGAGGCTGAGTTTAAATCGCTTACCGCTTCCAAGTGTATGGCCTTTGAAGCAAAGCATATGAAGACTGAGATATAGCCCTTATAGGCCCTATGACCGCGCCCCTTTGTGGTACGCAACATGATAGGACCGGCGAAATCCAGGCCAATAACCGAGAACACTCTCTCTGGAGGAACTACCTGGTCAGTTGGTAGGTTTCCCATAAGCTGACTCCCTAGCCGTGGTTGAAACCTTTGACAACGCACACATCTTCTTATGTACGCCTTTACCAGGGCCAAGCCTCCAGTCACCCATACCTGAGTTCTTAACACGCTGAGGGTCAGTGTTGGTCCCCCGTGCAGTGCAGTGAGGTGAGCGTGTTCTGCAAAAAGGCGACTTACATGAGCTCGTTTTGGTAATATCGGCGGGTGCTTCATGGTGACGCTTAGCTGGGAATGATCCAGTCGACCACCAAGTCGCAGCAATTCATCTTCATCTAAGTAGGGATTTAGCTTCTTGATGGAGCGGTTTACCACGTTTCAATCGGTCGATCTCCTTAACGTAACTGGCGGCTTGTGTGAGTCTTATTATAGCTGTGCGTGCTGTCGCAAGCTCTGAGGCGGACAGGAAATCCGTGTTTCGAGGTCCACCAGCCCTTTGTTTACGACAATCAACCATAAATCTCAGGCAGTACGCGGTGACTCTCACCAGTTTGGTAAGGGAGGAAAAGCGAGTAAGTAAGTCCTCTGTTTCGGGAGTGACTTCCATCTGATCGCTCATCGTTTGGGCAACCAAGCTTTGTGCGCCCGCCACTATCTCAGTTGGCGTGTTGGATTTCGGCCACGAAGTTGAATTGACCACGAGTCCACAGTGCCGACGCCTTCAGCTCTATTGGACTTATCCCCCGAGTTGCTAAATCTGCGGGGTTGCTGTTAGTAGGCACGTAACTCCAAATGGCTGCAGAAAGTTCCGTCTGGATGAACGAAACCCTATTCGCTACAAACGTCTTCCAAGCACTAGGATGTTGTCGAAGCCAACTGAGGACTACTTGACTGTCCATCCAGGCATAAGTTGGCAAGTCCTTCAGGGTTTCAAGCTTACCCAAGTAACGATATAACCGCACAAGGAGAGCCGCTCCACAGAGCTTTAAGTTCGGTATGGAGATTGTTTTTACAGGGGCTACCTTGGTTTTAGCCATCAGAAAGGCCACTTGACCACGACCATCATCTCTATTTACCCGTAGGTAAATGACCGCAGCATACGCGCGCTTTGATGCGTCCGAAAATCCATGCAACTCACATCTGGACTTGGATGAGCCTCCTAACCATCGTGGAATGGTAATAGTTGCGAGAGACGCCCACCACTGACTACAGTTTTTCCATCGCTGTGCTAGTTCCATGGGTAGAGGATCATCCCAACCTATCTTATGAATCCACAAATCCTGCAGTTGTATTTTAAGGATGATTGTTACTGGAGTTAAATACCCCAGAGGATCAAATATTCTAGAGATGTTCGATAGAACCACGCGCTTGGTTGGCGACGGCGTTGATAACTCAGACGGGATTACATTAAATCCGAGGCTGTCTTCCTTAGTCCTCCAAGTGAGTCCAAGAGCACCGACCCACTCTTCTGGTTCAATCAGCTTATGGCCATTGCCTCGGGATCCGGTCGTTCGGATATCTGAAATGAGCCTCGAATGCGTAGCCGCCCATTTGTCCAACTCGAAACCGCCGGCACGTAGCAGGTTGATCAGTTCATTCCACATATTCACGGTGGACATTAGGTCATCCACGCCTGCAAATATATCGTCCACGTACGTGCAGGATTGCAAGCATGAAGCACCCAATGGAAAACGATCACCCTCATCCAACACCAATTGTCCTAGCGTTCGGAGCGCGAGAAACGGTGCACATGCAGTGCCGTAAGTAACCGTTTTTAAGCGATACTCTGTCGGTTCATCCTCCGGAGAGAACCTCCATAGTATTCGCTGGTAGTCTTGATCCTGGGGGCATACCAGGATCTGCCTGAACATTTTGATAATGTCTGCTGTAAAAGCTATCTGGTAATGTCTCCAGTTCGTCAGCACAAGTGCTAGATCCTTCTGCAAGGTTGGTCCACCCAAAAGGTATTTGTTCAAACTGTCCTGCCGAAATGTTTGACGTGAGGCGTCGAAGACTACTCTAACCTTCAACTGCCCACTGACGAGCTTTGACACAGCATGATGCGGCAGATACCATGCACCGGGGGCATCGAGCTCGGCTGTAGGAACTTCCTCCATATGATTCAAATCCTTATAGGATTGCATAAATTCTCGGTATGCCGTAGAAAGTTGAGGGTCACGAGAAAATCGTCTTTCCATTGACCTTAAGGATCCGAGAGCCAATCGCCGTGTTTCCTTGGACGCTAAAGGCGGAGCGGAGGCAAATGGCAATCGAACTACATATCGTTCAGCCGAGGTGCGATATTTCGTCTTCACGTAGTAATCTTCACATCGCTGCTCACTAGGACTTAAGTGTTGCATTGTCATAGGAATCTGTTCCAAATCCCAGAACTTCTGGAGGATCACTGAAAGGTCATTGCCCTCAATTAAATGAATGGTTGGGTTTACGGTCGTTAATGATCGTGCCGCCCGCCATGAGGTGCCACCCTTCACCTGTCCAGAAATTACCCAGCCAAAATTAGTGTTCTGAGCAACAAGATTCGGTTGAGCTAATCGTTTTAGACCCGGGCACAATACTTGCCCATATTCATCAGCACCTAGAATAATATTAACAGCAGCGGGTTGATAAAATAATGGATCAGCCAGCTGATTCTTTAGCAAGGATGTCCAATCGATATTTGTCATTTTAAATGACAGTAGCCTATGAGAGAGTCGTGGCATTATCAATGCGTCGACTTCCACACAGTAGCTGGAATTGTAAACCGACTGAACAGTGATTCTTGTCCGAGAACGAACCGTATACACTCGTGACGCACCGATGCCCGAAATGGGGAGGCACGTTCGTATTCGAGGTAAGTTTAGAAGCTGTACCATCGTTTCCGTAATCAACGAAACTTCGGAACCTTGATCTAGAAGGGCCCGAACCTCGATATGGTTTTCTTGAGATCCTAAGAGGCGCACTTGAGCTGTGGCCAGTAAAACCATCGGACCACCGTTAATCTCAGTACAATTGACCATTGCCGGTTCTGGATCTTCTATTGATAGTCATTGATAGTCAAGACGCAGTGGGATTTGGTCCGGCCGATCCGGCTTGTCCAGAGGTCATATCCGTATCACGAGCCTCGTGAAGAGTGGAGTGATGATCCCCATTGCAATGTATGCAACGTTTAAGAGACTTGCAGTCCTTGACTTGATGCGGACTTAGGCAATTGAAACAGAGTCCCAATCTGCGAATCTCACAACGTCGTTCTCTACACGACTTAGCCTTGTAGAGCGAGCATTTAGCGATGTAGTGAGTCGCCGAGCATAAGGGACATTTTTTGAGGTAGCCAGCTTGGTTTCGCACTGAATGCAAGACCTTGGCGGTTCTTTGTTTTGGACCGTCCTGCGTTTTAGCTCCACGAGAAGGTCCATCCACCTCAAGGGACTCGATGCGGCCCTCAAGAAATCGACCAAGCTCCTCAAAGGTTGGCAGGCGTTTGGAGTCCTCTTCCTCTACTGATTGACTCTTGAGCCAGGCGCCCCACAAAACTCTGGATTCCGGGTCTAAGCATTTAACTACTCGATAGACGAGCCAGTAGTCCCAAGTTCCTAGATTCTGTCCCAGATTATTTAAGGCTCTAGTAGCTTGCTGCGTCTTGTTTAAAAATGCTCGCAAATTTAAAGCATCAGGCCTTGAGCACAAAGGAAGGTGTTCTAATGTAGCCATATGCGTGTCAACAATTCGTCGAAGGCTATAATACCGAGATTCAAGTGCCTTCAATGTTGACACGTAGTTTACTTCCGTCACCGCAACGTCCTTGATAAAGTCCGCAGCCTCACCGGTCAGAGACGTTTTTAAATACTGCAACTTGGCAGTGTTTGATAACCGTGGATCGCAATGAATGGTCGTCTTAAACAGATCGTAAAAGGCTGGCCACTCTTCCACACGCCCAGAAAAACGTGGTAGCGTCAAGGGTGGTAGTTTCAGTGTGTGCTGAGGTGGTTGGTTAGCGGAATACACTAATGCGCCACTAGCTGGAGGCGTGGATCCATCTGGTACACCCAATTTTCCTTCTAACCTAGCCTCACATTCTTCTACTTTGATTTCCATTGAATCGTAGTACTGTTCCTTGATATAAGGGTCTTCCACAGCACCATCTTGACTAGCTATTTCGAGATGCGCCAGTCGATATTCACTCCAATATTCCCTTAATTTTTGTAAATTCGACCTTAGGGTATGCTTAGAGACAGGGTCTCCTCGCTCTCTCCATCTCGAAATTACCCGCCGCATTTCTTCGGCTCGTACGCGTTGTTGCGTTTAAAGTTTTTTCACAGTGACTGGGGCCATAGTTGTTTAATTAATACACGACGAGAGTTTAATTCTATATTACGCGGAACAAAAGCCCTACGAACTTCCCTCCCTTCGAAAATCCACGGATCCGGCTCGAAGGACCACAATGTTACTTAACACTCATAACATAAACTAGAGTTCAGTGGAAAGCCGAAGGAAGGGGTAACAGAAATTTGGGCGATATGTATTTATTATAATGACATTTATTTTACTTTATAACTTACATGAACAAGGTTATAAGATAACTTAACACAATTAGAAAACAAGCGCAAATGGCCAACTAAACACGGGAACAGCCCGATAGTCAGAACTTCGAAAGACGCAAGGGGCCGATCGAATAGTCGATGAACTAAATGAACAAACAAAAATGGAATTTCGTATACGGCGCAAAACGGCCTTGGAAATTGCGGGAGCAGCCCGCTTACCGTTCATTTAGAGCCAAAGGTAGACGATGGGTATCGTCATGGAACGCGCGGGAACAGCCCGCGTGTAAAAGGACGCGTACCGCTGACGAAGAATATGGGAACGCTCGCTTGTACTATGACGTGCACTGAAACCGAAAAGCGCGGGAACGCCCGCTGATAATAAGACGCGCACTGTAACGAAAAGCGCGGGAACGCCTGTACCGACGCCACGCGATCGCGCACTCAAGCACTCGGGGCACCCCTACCACTGCACAAGCCACTCGAAGAAATCAGGAGCCGATGTAGAGACGTCGATGTCAAAAATACTACTACTCCTTTTTCGTAGAGACACGCGACCTTTACCTATTCTCTCCCCACCATGCCAGATGCGCACCACCTCCATGCGCGCGAAAACACCCGAAGGCGGTGTCCCAATCCGATTATTCACGAACACATAATATATATATATATATCAATTTTAAATTACTAATAATTAATTTGAAACTCAAAAATAACTATTTTAAAACGGAATATGGAAGATAAACAGGTATCGTTTTATTCCTTAAATATCTCGAATTAAAATATTAATTATTAGTCATTTTAAAGTGTTATATATTATGTAAATAATTCTATATTTAATAATTTTTAATTTTAGTAACAGGAAATGCCGCCCGAAAAGAAATTAATAATTACATTTTCTGCGAAATATTGTCCTTAAATCGAGTAGGTGAAATATCAGTCTTAGTACCAAAAAAAAGACACTAAGCATCGCACGTTTATGCTCTTACTTCATAATATAATAGTACCAACATTGGTCCCTAAAGTTCAAGCTATTGGGATCTGACATGGGATCGTGGTCTAAGCTAAGATGGCGTACCATATCATACAATTTACATTGTCATACATGGAGCAAATACCTGTTTTTGTTAATTATTAATATTTCTGTGCTATTGGGCAGACACTAATCCTACCAAACGTAATTTTATAGAAGGTGAACAAGTTTTCAGAACAGGACATATAATAGAGTACGTTAAAAATAGCAAAAATATTGGTGATATGATAACCTCATCACGCAAGACACACAAGAACATACAAGACGCATCAACGAACGGTTTCTGTTTGTATGCTAACATTCGTTTAGATTTAATCCACCAGAGAGCGTCTGGTCTATGTCAGATCCCAATAGTACTAATTAAAATTATATCGCCACTCTTTTTTTAAGTACCTTAGAACATAAATTAGATATACTTGATTTAGAACCTATTTTAACAATACTTTCCTTTCTCCGTGCAGTTGTTAGTTTTAGTAAATGTCAAATACTGTTTACGATTATTTCATGGTTTGTGATTGAAACACGTGAATAAAAAGAATGAATTCCTATTATATTTTTTCATTGATTCTAATGCAATTTAGTAGAACAAATTCTTAATTCATCATGATATAATTTGTATTAAAACAATTTTTATGCACATTGTAACTTTAATTAATCCTTTTTATAAAAATATAAAAATTTAATATAGTACAAAACTACAATATCAAAATTCATAAGTTGTGGCAATTCTTTTTTATTTTAAAATTGGCTAATTTATACATAATAATATAATACATGAAAATTCAACCTTGCGACGTTAGGAGCGAGGTATTTTTTGCTAGTTAATAATTATAGCAAAAAATAATGAGATAGCTTCATCTTGTGTCATAAAAAGCAATATTTTCTTTGATGAGGAAAAATTATTTTTATCGATTCGTTTTGAAGAAAATCTTGAATTACTTAAAAAATAGAGGTTGGGATGGACAATTCAGTTTTTCAAAGTTTTCACGAAGCGATAAAAATAATTTGCCCTCATAAAAGAAAATATTGCTTTTTATTATACGAGATGGGGCTTACTTCTTATTTTTTGCTATAATTATTAGGTTTTGCAGGAAAATGAATTTTTTGATTAGAAAAGGATAAAGATATACGACCTGTTCTTACTATATTTTTTAAAGAGATAGCATATTGATCAGATTATTTACGTTATATTGAATTAATACGGCGTTGCCTATTATATATTATATTCGATATATAATATATTATTTACATAATATATTTTGAAGATACGTGTTCAAATAGGTGAACAATCTTATACTGATATTTCATTTATTATTAATAAATGTAGGTATACATAGTTTTATTATATAGCGATAGAAGACATGTTATCTCTCACTTTCGGTTTTGAATACAAAACTTTTACAATCGATTAGCCTTATAATAATCAAAGTGTTTACCTACTTTTGATTCATGTATGCTAGTAATAACACTAGATTATTATTAATTTCAAAAAGTAACTTTTTCTGCCAATTGTTGTCGCTTAAAAAACTTAATTTTTTGCATTCCAACGGGTATACTACTAAAATGACTGATAATATTTTAATTACTTTGCCTTTTTCCAGAGAAAGTGAGACGCAGTCTCGGTGGATTGTTTAAAAAAAAACTCTAGACTTTGCGTTATTCCAAAAGAAGCCAGACTACATGTTTTCATAAACCAAGGTATTATTATGTCAGGTCTTTCTCGAAGTTGCCCAGTACATTTAATAGGTAAGGTTTTCAAAGAAGAGGCTGAAACTAAAATTAAAGCGACGACAAATGCAACTGTATTTACCGCAGCAGAAATCAGTGATTTGATGAATGATCTTCAGTCTTATGCAAGAAAGGATCATCTTAACTTTGACATACCGGGAGCGCTCAGAGATACCGCGAATAACTGGATCTAACTTTAACGATCTTCACAGTTATGTACAAAATTCGATTCGTAGTACGGAGAAAAGAAGTTCAAGAACCTGCCTAGCAATTTTCTTAATCAAACTAACGACAGGACTATCCTACTCTATACTCTCTACACTCTTTCAAGTATCCAGGAGATGCATCGGCAGAGCTATTGCAACGATCAGAAAGGCTCTTATGAGCGATTTCGTCACTATGTTTTTAGGTTTAGAGCACGTAAGTCGAAATGATTTCATTCAAAAACACACAAGGGAACTTTCTAAGAAGTTGTTTGCAGATAAAGAGGATGTTGCGATTATTGTAGCAGACGGCACATACGTTTATATACACGGTGGGCCATTTTAATCTATGCACCTGAAAAACTCAGTAAGTTCGCATCCTATCAAAAAATGACCTTTATAAAAGTTGTAGGATACAAAGGGGGTCAAACAATAGTGACCTTGAATTTGACCTTCAAGTTGACCTTCAAGGTCAAATCAAGGTCAACTTGAGTTTTTTAAATGGAAACCCCTATTTTTTACACCGGAATCGGAAAGGGCGGGAAATTTTACGTCCGAATATGCTCTCAGGTCATCTGACCTCGATGACCTCAAAGGTCAGATGAAGGTCATAAATACGAAATAATCGGATGGCTATGAAAAATCTTAGGTAGGGTATTGCCGAAAAAGTAAAGGTCAACACTGAATTTCTCGTTAAAAATTACTCAAATTATGATCTTCATTTTTTCGACAACACCTTACATAAGAATGTTGACAGCTACCCAATTATTTCGTATTTATGACTTTCACCTGACCTTTGAGGTCATCGAGGTCAGATGACCTGAGAGCATATTCGGACGTAAAATTTCCCGCCCTTTCCGATTCCGATGTAAAAAATAGGGGTTTCCATTTAAATAACTCAAGTTGACCTTGATTTGACCTTGAAGGTCAGCTTGAAGGTCAAATTCAAGGTCACTATTGTTTGACCCCCTTTGTATCCTACAACTTTTATAGAGGTCATTTTTTGATAGGATGCGAACTTACTGAGTTTTTCAGGTGCATAAATTAAAATGGCCCACCGTGTAGAAAAGAGTAGTAATTATTCGTTCTAGCGTCGGAGTTTATCTATACATAAAGGCAAACCTCTATTAAAATCAATGGTTCTCGTAAGTACAACCGGCTATATTTTAGATATTTTTGGGTCCTACTTTGCTGATGGCAAAAATAATGATGCCTTAATTATTTAATAGCTTGACAAAGGCGAATACGTCTGCTTTATTGGAATGGATCTTAGCAGACGACATTCTACTTGTAGATAGAAAGTTTAGAGACTCTGTTTTGACGCTGGGAGAATATATGGTTTAATCTCTAAAATGCCATCTTTTCTTAAAAAGGGGCAGCAACACGATACACAATCTGTCAAAGAGTCTCGTTTGGTCACAAAAATTCGATGGGTTGTGGAATCCATTAATGTTAATGTTCTCTTAAAATCTTGAAGAATGCTCATATACATAGTGCCCAATTCATAAATTTCGTGAATAGGTGACTACGTCCGAATTGTGTCCACCATATGCAATGTATATAGACCGCCCAGAACTCCATCTTCATCAGATGATGTTTAAATGATTGCAGAAAAAATGCTTTTTTTAAGCAAAAAAGGCAATCCTCTACAAAAATTCATGCAAGAAAAAGGCTGGGCGCGTAAGAGGGTTATATAGGAGAACATTCAGCAATCCTCTCTTCAAGATTTTTCTCACCTTACGTTAGCTGAATTCGAAAAAATTACTATAGGTGTTAACCAAATCAAGCAAGCATCATCGTATGCAAGGTAGCATTTAAATACGGTAATTACACTTCATATATACACAAGCAGGACCGACATCTTTTAAAAGCCGGTCGTATATCTCTATCCTTTTCTAACCAAAAAATTAATTTTTCTGCAAAACCTAAAAATTGTAGCAAAAAATAAAAAGAAAGCCTCATCTCGTATAATACAAAACAATATTTTCTACTATGAGCGAAAATTATTCTTATCGCTTCGTTTTTAAAAAAAACTTTTAAAAACTGAATTGTCCATCCTAACCTCTATTTTTCCAGTTTTTCAAGGTTTTCTTCAAAACTAATCGATAAAAATAATTTTTTCTCATCAAAGGAAATATCGCTTTTTATGGTACAAGATGGGACTTTTTCTTTATTTTTTGTTAAAATTATTAGTTTTTTTTTAAATCAATTCTTTGATTAGAAAAGGACAGATATACTCGACTAAGAGCAGGCCGGATTCGCTGTCCTTGTCTAATTGGCATTTTTGTTATTTACTCAAGTATTAATCGGTGTATCTGCAAATTGAAGGTTAAGCGCAATAGATATTATTATTACAAATATTTATGCACAAGAAAAAAAAAATCTATCGCTTTGTTTTTGAGAAAAGTAAGGAACGCGAAAATATTATAAACATAATCTTTTACTTCGGCGTTTCTTACTTTTCTCAAAAACAAATCGGTAGATTTTTTTTTTTCTTGTGCATAGATATTCATAATAATAATATCTATTGCGATCAACCTTTATTTTGAAGATACACCGATTAATACTTGAGTAAATAACAAACAACTCAATTGTTACTCGGTCGGTATCAGGTTCTACTCCGGCCTGCTGTTAAGGGTTAACCTTCAGTCAAGACACGTGGCATCTAAGCAGTACCAACTTGGGATACAATATAAAGAAAATAGTTTTGATCTAATTAAAGCTTAGTACTGTCAATGTAAAGGTGCTACTGGAGTTGTTGGTTGCAGTGCACACGTAGCTTCTATCCTCTGGTACTTGGGGTACTACAGATACCAACCATTGGAACCCTAGTATAACAGCGAAAAGTACCATCAACATGTGATGGATGCTGTCAACTTCACGAAAAGTGAAGATGCCGAGTCAAAAGAAGAAGAAGAAGTAGAAAGCGAATAATGAGTTTTAGAATCGATTTTTCCAGTAAGAGGCAAAGGGACTCATTTTGAAAAAGCACCCCAGTGAGAGGCAGAGAGACTCACGTTAAAAAAGCACCCCAGTGAGAGGCAATGGGACTCACATTGAACAAACACCCTGGAAGGAGCAGAAGTCTACCACGTCCATGTCGTTGCACCTGGGTAACGCAGAGAGTAGATTGTTGCATTCGAATACTTGAAAATATTGTTCAGATAACGCATCAGTCTGATATTATTTGATTTATAATTACATTGACGCACCATTGTCTATTTTTTATTACTGAGATGAAGTATAATAAAATAATCAAGAACTATAATATATTAGGATAATATGTTTGTAGCGTTTAATACCTCGCTCCTAACGTCGCTCGGTTAAATTTTTTCATACAATTAAAATTTGCAATGTAAAATGATGGTAAATATGAATTTCTAGAAACGATCTTCAAAGATCAATCTACGGATGCTTAGAAATTTCACCAATGGATTTTTATATCCAAAAAGTTGAATTATAAGGTGGAGTGTACATTTGGTCTAAACGTCTGTCTTTATCTTTCCGAGTAAGTTTCGTATCGAAAAATATAGAAAATTTTGAAGAACCATATAAATCTCAGAAATACCTTTAAGAAGTTAAAGTTTCAGAGCCCAATTATAAAGAATTACTTTGAAAAATAGAATTAAAATTATTAGATACGAATAAGGAATAATTATGTATTCAATGCATAGTCGTGTCTTGAGCATCTAAAGCAGGTCGTATGAATCTGTCCTTTTCTAATGAAAGAATTAATTTTTTTGTGAAAACTAATAATCGTAGCAAAAAATAAGGAGATAGCCCCATCTTGTATCATGAAAAACAACATTTTCTTTGATGAGGAAAAATTATTTTCATCGATTCGTTTTTAGGAAAACCTTGAAAAACTTAAAAAATATAGGTTAGGATGGACAATTTAGTATTTCAAGATTTTCTTAAAAACGAAGCGATAAAAATAATTTTTCCTCATAAAAGAAAATTTAGCTTTTTATTATACGAGATGGGGCTTTCTTCTTATTTTTTGCTACAATTTTTAGGTTTTGCGGAAAAATGAATTTTTTGGTTAGAAAAGGATAGAGATATACGACCTGCTCTTAAGTATGACTTAAAACTTAAGTATCATTACTTGAGTAACAGCTGTTACTTTAATTGAGTACTAAATCTTTACCGACGATTATCTTATCTGTGTGATTTTGTTTCCTAATTAACTGTGATAGCCTCTTCATGTAGCACTCAATTAAAGTAACATCTAATACTTAAGTAACGATACTTCAGTTTCAAGTCATACTTAATACTCAAGACACGACTATGAATTCGAGTCTTAGCGTATGCAGGTATAGAATTGATGCACGTTATACAATTGATTTCTCATTATCTAGTATGTAATTGACTTAAGCTTTTAAGAGACCGCTTCAATACGTTTGAAACCTATTTGAAGAAATTATTCATTTAGATGCTTATAATACTAATCGTTTCATCATTGTATTTAAGTCTAAGTATTCGCAATTGCGCGTTAAGTAGAACATGTTAAAACGATCGCGCATACCAAGTTTGGAGGAAGTTCAGACAAAAAAATTAAAAATGTCAACTACAACTTATCAAAAAATAAAAAAGATGATATCAAAGTAAGTTTAAAAGAAAGTTTGAGAAAGTAAGTTTAAGAAGCGGCCGAACTATCTGTCTTTGTCTAATAGTGTTTTTCATCATTTATGTAAACACCATTGGCTGTAACACGAGAAAAATGGCAGCCCCCGCTAGATACTAGTATAATGGTTAAATTTTAGAATAAGAACAAAATAATTTAATCATGTAGTTTTTGAATAATATGAGACCTATCAAAAAAGATAGGTTTAATTTTAGATTTTCAGTAGGTCTCATATTATTCAACAACTACGTGATAAAATTATTTTATTCTTATTATGAAATTTAACCATTATAATAATATCTAGCGGCGGCTGCCATTTTTTTCGTGTTACAGCCAATGGTGTTCACATAAATGATGAAAAACAGTATTAGACAAGGACAAATAATTCTTTTAAGAATAATTGATACAATGTTTTGAAAAATTAAAATCAAGTGGGAGTTGTAAAAATAAATTAAAATAACGTTTTACATCAAAACTTAAACGAGTTTATTTATTTATGTTTACTTATTTTAAACATGCAATATCCCAATTTTGTAATATCACCGTGAAGGCACGTGTAGTGAACAAAAGCAGGATAATCAATTTTAAATCAGGAATATATCATATATGACTGCACACAAATAAACCTTAAATTTAACAGATGATTATGATTATATAGTCACGAAACTTATGTGTTCAAAGTAACTTTCAGAATTTCATCAACATATTGTATAATCAATGACAATGAATGAAAAGATGCTATAAACGTCTGAGGTGCAGTCTCTTTAAAATAATTTTATAAGCCTTATTGACGAGTCCTAAATATACAGACTTGAACAAAACGTTGTCTTTATAACTGACTTTCGTAAGGATATGCTTTTGAACATGCATACACTTAACAGAAAAAAAATTAATTATAATTCAATAAATATCATAATCGTTAAAACAAAAAGAAAGCCACCCTTTTCAACGTAATCGTCAACAACATCATCATAAACACAACAGTCGCTAACATCATTAAAGCTTTCTTATTATTATAAAAATAATAAATATTGTTATAAAGCGAAAAATGCGATGCAACGTAGGACCGATGTAAACATGCGTGCATTTTCCATTAATGCGATAGAGACAGCAATACTAAAGAATGATGTATACTAATGTTTACGTCGGCTCTACCTCACGCTGCATTTTTCGCTTTATAACAATATTTTAGACTTTTCAAACAAGATTAATATTAATAATTATTCTACATATATATGACTAGAGGAAATGACAAGATTAAAAGTATATTATTGTTTCAGTTAATTTTAAATTGCTGTATAAAAAATATTTTGTATTTTTCTCTCACCTGACCGCAGCGCCACCAAGCAGTGAATGGTTCCGACCGCCTCTTAATATAAATTTTGGTTTAATTTCAGTTGGATTTTAGCTGCACTATAGATCTATTTATATTATATTCTCTCTATACTATTAAAAGTATATCGCCGCTGTCGTCGCTATCGTCGTCAGAAATATGCCCCTTATTTTTGGAACTACATTACAGCGTTAAATTGAGCTGAATTTAAGCTTGTAATTAGCTTGGAAATAACTAAATTAAGCTAAATTTAAGCTTTAAAATAGCTGAAAATCAGCTGAATTAAGCTGAATTTAAGATTGTAGTGAACTTGGTAATAGCTAATTTTAAGTTTTGTATATAACGATATATCATAACATATAAGTTTAAGATAAATAATAGATGAAAAATATGTAATAATGTCTTTTTTACAATTAGCTAACTATCCTGTAATCATTGTGAAGTTTGATCATATAAAATAATTATTAATTTTATGATTTTATTTAAAGTATAGGGTTGAAAATATCAGTTTAGAAAAGCTGAATTGTAGTATAATAACCAAATGATTAAATTTAAATTTTGTTAAATCAAAATAAAACACTTGAATATAGTCTTTATAAATTTAATTTTATTTTTATTTAATTTTGTAAAAGACCACCGACATCACAGTTTTCCAAATTTTTTGTCTTTAATCCAAAAATGTTTTAAATATCTCTTTACTACTGCCTTACATTTTAAAACATCGATAAAAAAACGAGAAAAAACAATGTTTGATTGATAGATTTATAGACTATTTTTTAATTCATTATGTTACAGTCAACGTAGGTATTCTTTTATTTAATAATCTACGTATAAAAATAATAGTTATTTTTTCTGCAAATACATTTTTAGCAATTCGTGTAGATGAATAGATTCATTAAGAGCATGACGAAGCTGCGCGCCTCCTAATAATATTTCCAATCCTAACTTATGAATAAACGTTGCGTTTAATCAAGTTTTTTTACTACAAAGAAAAAATTTGTAAGATTAAACTCTAGTGCGGACAACTCAAGAAATCCACCAAAATATTATACATAAAAAGTTATACTACAAACTTTTAATGTATCGTATTTTAAGGTTAGGTTTGTTGAATTCGATATCTAATTTCCAATCCAAGCTCATAAAAAAATAACAAGTCTAAATGATTTTTTATTTTAGCAAAAATTATTGTATTAACATAGCTTAAGTGCGGACAAGTCATTATATTTGTTTAATTTATGAATTGGAAAAGATATTAATAAAATAAGAAAAGCAAAACTCGACTGTTGCAGCTCCGGCATCCCGTTAGAAGATCATTGGAGATTTATCTGAAGAAAACTTTTAAATAATTAAAATTATTTAATAAATTTTAAATAAAAATTATTTAAAAAATTGCAAATACTTGGATATTTTTTCAAGTTATAAAAGCAAGATGGGGGTTGGCGCGCTTGCGCGCATAGTATATATATATATATATATATATATATATATATATATATATATATATTCTGATTTTTATATAAAAAACTGTTATATTACGAGTTTATATGAAGAATGAATATATTGCAATCAGGGTCCCTATCCTCTAACTTTGTCACGCGTGAGAACGCGTGAGATAGACCGAAAGAAGCTCTCTGATTGGCCAATACGACTTTTGTCACTTGTGAGATGCTTAGAGGATAACCCCACAGATTTTTTGTTTTAGACTTACAAGGAGAGTATTTGACCTCCGGAAAACGGATTTGGCTGAAACTGCAGGATATGATTTTTGGATTAAAAAAATGAAACCGTGTTTTTTCTTTTGTGCTAATAGGCCCTATAGACAGAGATATAAACATTTCTTCGAAAATGTAGTGAAAAGAAGTCTTTATAAGAACTTGAATAACTAAACAACTAAAACTCTTACAGAAAATTATATAAAAAATAAAAGAGAGTACAGATTAAAAACTTTAATTTAAGCTTTGTTGCATTAAAAAATCTCATATCGTTCAAAAATTACAGGAGATTAAAAAATGCTAATGAAATAGGGTAAAAATTTGATCGTATGATACATACTAAAAATATTAATAAATGTGTAGTAATTTTCAATTCGGCACAACTTTTGGACTACAGAAGCTTTTTTGATGCAATAAGGCTTAAATTGAAGCTCTTGTACTTTTTTCTATTTTTCATACATTTTTCTGTAAAATTTTTAGTCGTTTAGCTATTCAAGTTTTTATAAACGCTTCTTTTCTCTATATTTTCGAAGAAATGTCAATATCTCCATCTATAGGGCCTATTAGCACAAAAGAAAAAACACGGGTTAATTTTTTTTCATCAAAGAATCATATCTTGCAGTTTCAACCAAATCCGTTTCCAGGAGGTCAAATACTCTCCTTGTTAGATTAGTTGTCTGGATGCATTATGTATATCACCTGCCAATATTTTTCTCTGATTTAATCTTTCTAAATTTAAGGAGGTTATGATGCGGGAGGCAAAGGAGGTTATTTATATGTGACTGATTGTCTACATGCATTATTTATATTGATTCCCTATACTATACTTTGATTCAATATAGTAGGGGTATGATGGGAAGGGGATAAGGTGCAGGAGGAAGAGAAGGTTTAAAATATTTGATTTGTATTCTAGATGCGTTATCTATATTAAGCGTCAATATTCTACTATGATTTAATTACAGTGTCGGTATAGCGGGAGAGGGGGGTATGGTACGGGAGGGAGAGGAGGTTATTTATATTTGAGTGGTTGTCTAGATGCATTATCAGTATCAAGTGTCAATATTATACGTTATGTGCATTATTTTTATTACAAAATAAAAAATTTGGCTGGCACGACATTTTCTACAAGCGATAATATATTTCAATTGTACTGTTTATATCTGTTTCTTCATAACTTTAGGAGGGCGGCAGAGAGGTGGGAAGGAATTTGGAGATCTCGTATTGTGTAAAATCAACTATATATTGATTGTAAATAAAAATCCAAAAAGATTTGCAAAGATATTTTAAGTCTTTTATGTTGAAAAATTTGGGTAGAAAAGTATTTAATAAGGAAAGTAAAACAATTAAATTTAAATGTTTATCATCGAATATAGCAGGAATGGGGAAAAAAAGAAAAAGGTTGGAAAAAGAATTGATAGGATATGAAATGATACGCCTACAGGAAACTTGGATAGAAGAAAAAGGAAAGGAGGTCTTGGAGATGCTTTTGAAAGATTATGAGTATGAGGTTAAGTGGGCGAAAATAGAGAAAAAAAGAGGCAGACCTAAAGGAGGTTTAGTGCTAGCTATCAAAAAAGATATTGGAATTAAAGTGGAATGGGGGCAAAATGAGTCAGAGGAGGAAATATGGTGTAAGCTTACGGATGGGTGCTGTAAAATGGTGATGGCTGGAGTTTACATGAGGGATACGAGAGGTAAAAATAAAGAAGTGTTGGAAAGAGTTTTGGAAGAGAATAAAGAAAAAGGAGCAATGATGATAAGAGATTGGAACGTAAGGGTAGCCGAGGAAGGTAACTTGATAGATCTAGTAAAAAATGAAAGGGGAAGAAAATCGAAAGATAATGTATGTAAAAAAGAAGGAGAGGAGCTGGTGGAATGGCTGAGAGAGCAAGGTTTGTGCATAGGAAATGGATGCCAATTAAATGTGAAATAAAATTAAGGGGACTAATCATAGAAAAGAAAGAGGAAGAGAAAAGATGGGAATCAGTATGGGGAGAAAAAGAAATACAATGGTATAAAAATAGAATAGACAAGTTAGAAGTGGTAGATGATTGGATAGTGTTAAAAGAAAAAATTAAAAAGTCAATGAAAATGAGGCTTGTAGGGGGTAAGAAAGAGGAAGATTTGGAAAAATAGTGGGATGAAAAATATATGGAGAGAAAGTTGTCCATGAAAAGAAAACTGGAAGAAGTTATATCAGAAAGAGTAAAAAGAAAAGAATACATAAAGGAAAGAAAACAGTATAAAGAGTTAGTAAAGAGAAAGAAGGAACGGAAAGGAGAGGAAATTATGGAAAAGATGAAGGAAGACAAGTCTGGGTGTAAATTTTGGAAAAGAGTTAATAGAGGTAGAGTTGAAAGGGTTGGGATATTTGATACGATAAGAGAGGAGAATTGGTGTAAGACGTTTAGAAACATTGAAAGCAAAGGAAGTATGGAGGTGTTAAAAGAAGACAGAGAAGAGAATGATCATGAAAGCGAGGTAGAAGAGGAGAAAGGGATTAGGAGAGAGGAGATTGTAAAAGTAATAAGTTGTCTAAAGAGAAAGAAAGCGCCTGGTCTAGACAACATTCCAAATGAAGCATAGTTGGAAGGTATTGATATAGTGGAGGAAAGTTTACATAAGGTTATTAAGAAAATATGGAGAGGGGAAGGCTTACCACAAGAGTGGAGGACAGGTGTGATTACACCGATTTTTAGGAAGGAAGATAAGAACAAGGTTGAAAATTACAGGGGAATAACACTGATGGACACAGGGTACAGAATATATGCGGAAATATTAAAAAGAAGACTGGAAAAGGAGCTGGAAGATAAGAAGGAGCTGAGTGACACGCAATTTGGCTTCAGAAAGGGTTGTGGTACCATGGAAAGTGTGTTTTATTTAAAGACAATCATACATAATCAAATTAAGAAAGACAAAGGTAAGGCAGTGCTGTTTTTTGCATATTTAAGAGGAGGTCACGTATCTCTGTCCTTTTCTAATCAAAGAAATGATTTTTTTACAAAAACTAATAACTTAATCAAAAAATGAAGAGGAAGCCGCATCTTGTATCGAAAAAAGCAATATTTTCTTTGATAAGAAAAAATTAATTTTATTGCTTCGTTCTCAAGAAAACCTTGAAAAACCAAATTGTCCACCCTAACCTCTATGATTTAAGTTTTTCAAGGTTTTCTTGAAAACGAAGCAATAAAATTAATTTTTTTTATCAAAGAAAATATTGCTTTTTTTGATACAAGATGCGGCTTTCTCTTCATTTTTTGCTAAAGTTGTTAGTTTATGTAAGAAACTCAATTCTTTGATTAGAAAAGGACAGAGATACGTGACCTCCTCTTAAAGGCGGTTTTTGACAAGGTGAAAAGAAAAGCAATATGGAGTGAACTAGAAAGGTTGGATATAAGTAGGCGGTTGAGAAAAAGAATTGAGGAGATTTATAGATGTACAAGTGCAAGAGTGAGAGTAAGAAATAAACTTACAGAAAAATTTGCGGTTAATGAAGGGGTGATGCAAGGGTGTCCGCTAAACTCGGTGCTATTGAACATTGCATTCGTAAGGTTGGAAGAAGAGTTAAAAAAAGTGCAGGTAGGAGGCATTGAAATTGGAGAAAAGAGAGTGTATAGTTTGGCTTATGCGGACGACATTGTGCCTTATGGAGATGTAAAATGGATACTACACCTGTACTCATAAATATTTACTATCTTTTTATTTTATTGCAAAATTCTAAGAAAAAAAATGCTTTAGCTTGTCGTATGTATCATGAAGATTATTCAGATAAATTTTCGAATAAATTCATTCATTAGTATCTCAGAATTTTAGATTTCTTGTACAAAATCTAAAAATTTTAATATATAATATTGGAACCCAAAATTCTGAAAAATTAATGAATGAATTCATTTGAAAATTTAACTGAATAATCTTCATGGTAAATACTACAAACTAAAGCATTTCTTTTAATCAAGTTTTGCAATATAATGAAAAGATTGGCCAAATTCATGAGTACAGGTGTAGTGTCCGTTTGACATCTCCTTAAGGCGAATGATGCTGACGAAATGAAAAGTATGTCTAAAAGGCTTAGGAAATTTATTATGAATAAAGGATTAGAGCTGAATGTGAAGAACTTGAAAATAATGGAGGTGAGAAAAGCAGGAGGAAAAAGGAGAAGGAAAAGCTACTCATGGATCGGAAGGGAGATAGAAGAAGTGAAAGTGTATAAATACTAAGGTTTTATAGTACAAAGAAATGGGAATGATAAATAACATATTAAAGCTGCCAAAAAGAACAAAAATGTTAAATTAGGGAAAATATTGTGTATCGGGGAAAGATTTTTTAGGAATGAATGGAAAGACAGAATGAGGCTATTTGATGCTACATTAGAAAGTATGGTATAGAGCTGAGTTATAGGGACGGCAAAGATGGGAGGAAATTGAGGAAAAGGAGTGCATGGAAATTGATATCATGGAAAAAAGCAAAGAAATAGAATGACTTAAGATGTGAGATGGATAAGAAAGGTCAAAATATTCATTGGAGTATAAAGTTATAGCTAATGGATGGATTGAAGGGCAAATCTACCTAAATGGCAGAAAAGGAGAAGGAAGTAAAGACATATAGAAGATTGTAAGGTTTGGAATGGGAAACGAATGTAGAATCAATAAATATTGGATGAAGAGGGAAGAGAGAATGTGCGAGGTATGTGAAAAGGAAGAGGAAACATTGAAGCATATAGTAGAGGATTGTGAATGTATAAAATCTAAGGACAAAGATTAAATCATCGGACTGTTAGAGTCAAAAGGAAGAAAGGCTATGTTATGCAGAATTATATGAGTACGTAAGAAAGCAGAGAAAGAGAAAATAGGAAGATTGGTTAGAAAGGAAGATAAAAATAATAATAGGTTGTGTACTGAGAAGTAAAAAAGAGGATGGAGCAAAGAAAGTATTAAAGAAGATAAGTAGAGAGAAAAAAATTACTAGAAAGAAGAAAAAATGTTACTAGGAAAAAAAAAGAAAAAAGTAGATTGGTAATGGAAAGATAGAATGGATAAGAGATCACATTACTCATTATAAATACTGTCACCAACTAATGTAATCTTCAAGTTTACATTCTAACAAACAATTTAAGCTATTGTGAGTTAAAATTGAAGCAGTAAAAGTTGAGCTATAAGCTGTCAAAGTTTTAAAAAATCGCATTTTTTCAAACTTTGCGATTTTTTGTGCCGATTCCGTGCATTTCAGCAATATGTTCATGAGAACCTTTTTTGCTCAAAATGACCTAAAAGATATGATAAATTTTTTTTCTGGAGAAAACGCGTTTTTATAATTTGTTTATAAAAATTGTTAATAATTATTAAATGCGCCATTTCCAGACTTTTTACCCCAAAAATTCGGATTCAGCAGGTCAAAATACATAAAAAAAACCTAGGTAGAATCGAGGATCTCGATCGGCCACGACTTATGTAGTTTGCCTCTGGACTAATTTAGAAAGGGTAGTATGGAGAAAGGAGTAGTTTTAAACGAGCCGTTAATGGTATGATAGATCAGTACAGGAGAGACTGTAGAGAAGGAGAAGATTTGAGGAGGAGTAGGAGAAACTTGCCAGCTGTGCAAAGGAACGAAAGAAGAAGAAGAGCGGAAGAGTGAATGAATGGGAACAGAAAAGAAGGGAAAATAAAAATGTTCAAAGTCCAATGACTGATTAGTTTTTTTGTATGAAAGGAGATACACGATAGAAAGACACTACACACAAAACAAATACACATATACACACACATGCACTAACACTACACAGACATATTAATTAATTACATGGATTGAATAAAGGATATTATTATTTTTATAAAATAATCAATCTGTTTTAAATAAATTACAAATAGATATATTAATTTATTTGAATAAACAATTAGACGAAATGAGAATTTTATAGTAAGCTCGTGTGACTATGAGCGTAAAAAAACTAAGTTCCAAACCTATCGAAAAATTCTAAGTTTTTATCACGGAAAACATTATTAAAAAGTATGATTTTTTTTTCATATCTCGTCATTTGAAATTGATTTTTTATAAGTAGAAATTCAATTTTTTAATTTCATTTTTCTGCTCATAGAAATAACTTAAATTTCAAAGCATTTTAAAAATTATAAGTTCCGATCTTATAATTCTAACACAAGCCTATTTTATTTACGAGAGAGAGAAAAAAACACATGAAAGAAATAGTACTTTTCTTTATCCCTAGGCTAAAGCAGGCTAAATTTTGTATTAATTAATAATTTATTATTCGTGTTTTCTTGTTTGTGCGCGTGTATGTGCGTTTCAGCTGCCATCCAGCATTTGTGGCACGAGCGCCGCTGGCTGGGGGCGGCAGCAATGAAAAATACATGCACAAGCCTAAATCGGGAAACGAGAGAAAGAAAGAATTAATGCAAGAAAGAGTGTGTGAGAGAAGGACAACGCAAGCCTCATTTATTTACGAGGGAGAGAGAGAGAAAGAAACAGATGAAAAACACATGCACAAGAAGCCTCTTTTATTCTTTTATACACTATTTATGACTTAAATTAAAATGGAAAAAGAAAGAGAGTGTACACTTTTGATAAAACTACACGATTTATAAGTTAAGATTTTAAAGTTTTTATTATCGTAACCACGTGCGTTCGTCGTTCGTTTACACTAAAAAAAACAACACATTTGGTTATAGCTGAAACGACTCACGCGCCTCCTGTCGGCACTTTTCGTGCCTCAAGCAAAAATATCTCTCGACAAGAAACACAGACTTGGCCTAACGCAAACTATTGCTAAAAAAGTATAGGCTTGTGTTTATGAATTATCGTGTTCTGTCTATGTCTCTCTCATACCAAGAAAAAAAGACGAGCAATACTATGCACGTAAATTACGTTTATATAAATTTGAATAAATTGTATTTTAAAAAGTACGATGAGAGATGTATTATATTAACTCAATGCTCAGGAAAATTTAACTTAAATGTGTTGCTTTTTTTAGTGTAAAGGAACGACGAACGCGCGTGGTTAGGATAATAAAAACTTTAAAATCTTAACTTATAAATAGTGTAGTTTTATCAAAAGTGTACTCACTCTTTTTTTCCATTTTAATTTAACTCATAACAAAGAAGATAAACGCTTATAGAAGTTCTGGGTTAAATTTTTTGCCCGAAACGCTCGGTAACACTTTAACATTGTTTGTATATCTATACATATAAAAATTTAATATATATAGATATAAAAATACATGGGATCTAGTGGCGCCCTCAGTAGTTGGGTAACTCATTTTTGGCAGAAATTTCCCATTTAAGAGTACGCTTCTATAAGCGTCTATATTCGTTGCTCATAAATAGTGTATAAAAGAATAAAAAAGACTTCTTGTGCATGTGTTTTTCATGTGTTTCTTCCTCTCTCGTTAATAAAAGAGACTTGTGTTAAAAATTATAAGCTCGGGACTTATAATTTTTAGAGTGGTTTGAATTTTAAGTTATTTCTATGAGCAGAAAAATAAAATTAAAAAATTGAATTTCTACTTATAAAAAACAATTTCAAACGACGACAAAATAAAAAAAAAATTATACTTCTCAATACTGTTTTCCGTGATAAAAACTTAGAATTTTTCGATAGGTTTGGAACTTAGTTTTTTTACGCTTGAGATTTTGGCATGAGAAATCGAGTGAAAAATCAGGTGATTTTTCACCTGACATTTTTTAGTAGGGCTTCTATGAAGTTCTATTTATTTCTCGCTAAAGAATTATACATTAGGAAATAAAATGTTTGATAAAATTCGTTTTATATATTTGCCAAAGAAACATTTAATTAAGTTAAATATATTTGTAAATAGTCCAGTCAAAATAAGGTCTTCTTCTGACAAAATTAGTAACTGGCAACGACCTATGCGATCAATCAAAAGATAATCCGTAGATTTTTACTTATATGTTTTGGACTAGCAACTATGATTTATTAATTAGTTATCAACTAATTAGTGCAAAAAAACGCGTTTTTTTTTTGTTTTTTGCTAATAAAACGAAAACTATTTGACGAATTATTATGGTGTCAATGGGAAAGTTGTAGAGAATTGAATCATCAATAAAATGAGAGGTCAGCCGATCCAATCGGTTTTGTTAGAACCGAAGAAAATTCAGAAAAACCGGAAAATTTTTCATTTTTTTTTTTAATTCATAACTCTGTTGTTTATTAATATTAAGGGCTGAAATTTGGCACAGAAATAGATAATTATATCTACTTTTAACATGCCAAAGGCAGATACTATCGGATAATTAGTTTCTGTGCGATTGCAATTTTTTTTTTTCGGTATTCCTCCCTTCTTTACATTACCGATTGAGAACGTCGTATTTACATTTCTAAAAGGGTTTTGAAAACTAGAAACAATGTACTATTAAACGTATATTCTAAGTTTTCATTAAAATTGTGTAATAAGGGTGAAATGTGCACTCGAACATCGACGCAAACGGTCGTGGTGCACAGCAAAAAGTGGGGATGGAGGAGAAACTGTAAAATACCTTTAGATTTCATTAGTCGTGAAATCTGAATAGGAAATCAGATTCGTCGGTTAACCCTTACAGTCACAGGAGCCGATATATCGGCTACCTAATTTTCTTTCTTTTTACCTCAATATTTTTGCAATATCATGCTTGATTCTTGGATTTTTTGTATTTTCAGATACACATAGCCTTACTATTTATAATGCTGATGATATTTTATAAATTGATAACTATTAATTATTATTATAAACAAATACATACGAAAAAAGTGAATTGGATTGCATGACTGAAAGGGTTAAAAATACCCTAATTAAAGAAAAACACTTTAATATAAGTGCATTCGCCAAAAACAAGCCAGTTAAAAAATTGAACGTTTCACGCCACGTGCCGGTATATCTATAAATATCGTTTCTCCTCCATCCCCACTTTTTGCTGTGTACCGTGCGCTCGACCGTTTGCGTCGATGTTCAAGTGCATATTTCACCCTTTTTACACAATTTTAATGAAAACTTAGAATGTACACTTGGCGGAAAGGATATTTTTCCGAATGTTAACCTCAAATGGCAACATCGCATATTTTACCATAGGCATAAGACAATTCCAAATTATAGAGCAAATTTCGCATCATCGTTACTTATTACTTAATGACATAATTTTAGTAAACAAACAATTTTACTTTCTTTTTTCATGATCCGAATTCTAATTTTATTGAATAAAATTTTTATTTCTTAGTTCAATAATTATATAGAATCTAATATTGTGAATTTAAATTGTATAAACAATAAAATTTAAGTTGTTATCATTTGAATTTTGCATGAATAACCTATAAGAAAAAATAAAATAATCATGATGCAAAACTCAATGCATAATTCGAAGTTTTCTTATGTCTGTGGTGAAATATGCAGCGCTGCCCTTTGAGGTACACATTCGGAAAAATATCCTTTCCGCCAAGTGTACGTTTAATAGTATATTGTTTCTAGTTTTCAAAACCCTTTTAGAAATGTATGTGCAACGTTCTCAATCGGTAATATAAAGAAGGGAGGAATACCGAAAGAAAAAAAAAATTTCAATCGCACACCCTGTCAAAAAAGTACAGGTAGATTTCCACGTGGATATTCCAAGTGGATTTTCAATCTGATTTACTCGGATTTTCAGTCTGATTTACTTGGATTTTCAGTCTGAAAATCCACTCTGATTTTCACAGTGAAAATCTACCCTGATTATGGTTATTTTTATTCTTAATAAATAAATATTTAAAGTCTTTTATTCTTTTCGTGCGCGTTCGCTTGCCATAAGAAAGTCAACCCGGTCAAAAAAGGTTAGCTATAAAATATAGCTAAAAAAATAGTTAAATCAAAAACGTTTAGCTAAAAAAATTAGCTGAAAATTAAGCTTAAAATATAGCTGTTTTGACTCGTTGAAATTTGTGTCCAACTCCCGCAATTGGTGAGAGTTGAGTACATTTTGTATATAAGACCGATCCATCTTACCGTTACTAAAAAATGCGCGCGTGTTTTCTAGCGACCCCTGCGAGTTATTACTTAGATTTAGTGTATGTATAGGTTAATCAATTTACAGCGAAGGTAGGAAAGGACAATATAAATAAACTCGAGTATATCTGAAAACTACTCTTATAATATTTAGCTAAAAAAAATTGTTAAAAATATAGCTAAAAAACAGCTAAAAATACAATTGAAATTACAGTTATATTTTCAGGTGTTCTCGGTCAAAAAAAACATCTATAAAAACAGCTAATAATATAAGTAAAATACAGCTATATTTATTTATATTATAGTGATATTCATGTTTTTTCAGCTAAATATCTATGAGTAATAACCAAATTATCAACTAAAAATGTAGGTATATTTTCAACTATGAAGGATATCTAAAAAACCATTTATTTTCAGCTATAAAGTATAGTTAAATATCTAGCTATTAATATATTGTCATAAGTACACTAAAAATTTAAGTATTTTTTTTAACTATAATAATAGCTATAAAATATAGTTGAAAAGGTAGCTATTAATATTTTCGGTATAACGAAATTATTAACTATAAAATTAAGTACATTTTTAACTGTCAAAAACAGCTAAAAAACACATCGATATAGCTGTAAAAACAGCTCGATATATCTATATATTTAACTATTTTTTTAGCTATATTTTACAGCTAACCTTTTTTGACCGGGTATAAATACACTAAAAAATCAAGTGTTTTTTTTAACTATAATAATAGCTATAAAATATAGTTGAAAAAGTAGCTATTAATATTTTCGGGAGATAACGAAATTATTAACTATAAAATTAGATACATTTTTAACTATAAAAAACAGCTAAAAAAACACATCGAAATAGCTGTAAATACAGCTCGATACAGCTATATATTTAACTATTTTTTTAGCTATAATTTATAGCTAACCTTTTTTGACCGGGAATATATAAAAAGAGTGGTAGCCCCCTAGTGGTTAGTTATTGAATATGAATATACACATGTATATAATAGTACTGCTGATTAACCGTTAGGGGGATGCTCCGCTTTCTACCTATTGACTTTCTTATGGCAAGCGAACGCGCACGAAAAGAATAAAAGACTTTAGAGCTTATAAACAGTTTAATTTTGTCTAAAACGACGATCATTTGGCCTGCCTTCTCACGTTCAATTCTATTCAATGAACAGAGATATTTTTGTGGTTGCAATGAAAAACGCAAATAAATTTAATTATATAAAAATATTTTTTGATTTCTTCAAAATAACCATAATCAGGGTGGATTTTCAGACTGAAAATCAGAGTGCATTTTCACTGTGAAAATCTGGATGGATTCTCACTATGAAAATCCAAGTGAATCAAACTGGAAATCCACTTGGAATATCCACCTGGAAATCCACCTGGACTTTTTTGACAGGGCAGAAACTAATTATTTGATAGTATCTGCCTTTGGTATGTTAAAAGTAGATATAATTATCTATTACTGTGCCAAATTTCAGCTCTTAATATTAATAAACAACAGAGTTATAAATTTAAAAAAAAAATGAAAATTTTTCCGGTTTTTCCGAATTTTCTTTGGTTTTAATAAACCGATCGGATCGTTTGACCTCTCGTTTTGTTGATAATTCAATTCTCTACAACTTTCCCTTTGACACCATAATAATTCATCAAATAGTTTTCGTTTTATTAGCAAAAAACAAAAAAAAACGCGTTTTTTTGCATTAATTTGTTAATAACTAATTAATAAATCATAGTTGCTAGTCTAAAACATATAAGTAAAAATCTACGAACTTTCTTTTAAATGATCGCATAGGTCGTTGCCAGTTACTAATATTGGCAAAATAAGACTTTTTTTCGGTCTATTGACTGGTCTAAAAAGAAACATTCTATTTCCTTTACATTCCAAAAGACTATTTCTAATAATTAATTTTTATTATTTATTAACTGAAAGAGCTTATCTTTTATATTTTAATTTTTATCTTCAAACTTTAAATAGAATAATCATTTTTATACATATCATAGGAATGGAATGTTCTATTTATGTATAAAAGTTACATCTTGTATATTTTATTATTAACAATCAAATATTGATACTTTCCATTAAAAAAAATAGAACATTCCATTTCTATATTCATTTTACTATATCTATATATATATATATTTTGAGTTATCTTCATTATCGGCCCCAATAGGTAACTACAGAGCCGTACTTATACTGTTAATGTAATTTAAATTTATTATTACAGAAAATTATTCTATGTTTTAAATAATATCCAATTATTTATAAAATATTCATATTAAATTTAATAATTCTATTCAAAATTGATATGAGCTGTTACAAAATTTATTTTATAAATTGATAAAAAATAATAAAAATTGATAATAATAATAACCAATAAAAAAGGATAAAAATAGATAAAAACGGACAAAATGTCCGGATTCTCACACTTTTTTCCATTTTCATTCTTTTCTATAAATTTTTTTCATTTTTATCATTCATTATCAGGATTAATCCATTTTAATCACTTTTTATCCATTATTATCATGATTTATCATTTTTTATTACAAATCTCTTTCGCCAGGGATACAAAAAAAAGTATATAAAATGGACATTGGGGCTGGAAAGAAACATACCAGATCATGTAATACTAATTGAAACAAAAAGAAATCACATCAAAAGGATAGCGCTAAGCAGATTAATAAAATATGAAGAAACAATTAGAAGATGGAAAGATGACAAACTGATGAAATAATGCTGGAAAGAAAACAAAAAGGAAAGATTAGAAGAAAAAAGAAAAAATGAAGAAAGAAGAAAAAATATAAATTCAGCAAATGTATGTAAAAATAGAGAAATTAAAAATTGTAGATTGAGAATAGAATTGAAAATAAGAAAATTTTCAATGAAAGAATATTATGAAAATATAAAAGGAGAAAAGTTTCACTTAAAAATAGATGAAAGAAGTGCTGAAATAGAATGGGATGAACTATGGATAAAACTATAGAAAAATCAAAACACGCAAAAGAAATTAAAATAATAGCAAATAACTGGACAAGTTATCAAAGATATCTTATAAGTGATGGAACGGATAAAAGTAAAAACATTAAAAAAACAGCAGGATATAGAACGGGAAACGAATATCTGGAAAATAAATACTGGTTAAAAGAAGAGGAAAAATTGTGTAGACTATGTAAAGAAAAAGAAACAATGAAACATATAGTAGAGAAATGTGTATACACGAAAATAGGTCTAAAATGGATGGAAGTACTATAATGTAATAGTGATCAAGAATTTCAAAAATAGAATGGATAAGAGAACCGATAAAGAAAGAGAGAGATAGTAATATATAAGAATAATTAAGACAAGAAAGAGTCATGTTGATAAAAAGCACAAAAACAGAAAATGGAAAGAAAATGAAAATAAAATAAAGTAGAGAAAAGTAAAAAATACAAAATAAATAAAAGTGTTAAAAATGAAAATAAATATATAGTCTCAAATATTTAGATTTTCGAGTTGAGTTTATCATAGTCTTGAAAATAAAAGAAAAAGTTAAGAGTGTTATGATGGAAAAAAAAATTTTTTAGTTGAAATTATGGATGATTATAAAGAAAAGAAATTATAAGTTGAAAAGTAAAAAGAGTATAAAATAAAAGGTTAATTTTGATTTATTATATGACTGATTCCGCGAAACCTTTATTATTTGACTTATAAAGAAATTAATTTTTTTTTTTTAATAGCACCCCGTTCTTAAGTTGTTGTTTACACTTTTAAATAGTTTAAAAAGCAATAATTATATAGTGCCCTTCATTTTTTAAAGAACGCTTTCTTTATATTAGAAATATTTAGAATCTTTAATGTTAAAATAATCATGCTATTTTTCGAAAAAAAACTTAATTGTTTTGTTTTGTTTGGTCATTTTTGAAAACCTATACTAAAATAGCGGCTTGTGGATATTATTATAAATTCAAAAATACAGCTATCAAAAAAGAGCAATAGGCTTTTTAGAATTTTAAACTATTTATTGTGTGCCAGCAAAAAATTGCCAAAAATAAGAATAATTAATACGAGGGGTGCACACAGTAATGTATTTTAAAAACTTCACTACTTTTTTTCATTAAATCGCACGCTGATGTAATAGCTCTAGTTTGATTCGTTTTAAGAAATAGAAAATTTTCTTGCTTACTTATTTTCCAAAAATAAAAACGCATTTTTTATAAACGTTGAAATGTAAAAATAAATTCATTTTTATGAAAACGTAGTTCCTATTTTTTAAAAGTTATATTCTATTTTCAAAGGTAGACACCTTTTTGAAAAGTCTTTTTTTTTTTAAGTAATATATCAAAAAACAATAAGAAAAAGTTTTTGCGAGCCTTACTCAAAACGCTCTTTTTTTTAATCATGTAAAGGAAAAAAAATAGGGACCAGTTACCTTTTCGGAATTTGAAAAATGACATATTTTATATTTTTTTATACGAAAACAATTACATTACATCAACCTAAACTATCTTAAAATACTTTTTTACATTTCTTTCATACGAAAAAATTTTTTTTGCTCATCAATTACATTAAATTCATAGCTTTTATGTACAGTTCCCTAAATATTAAAAGTTTCACGGAATCATTCATATAAAGAAAGGATGTTGAGAGAAAAAGGCAGGAATGAAGGCTAAACTTGTGCAAGAATTAAACTTTAACAAAGGAAATATTTTAGTTTGTTGGTGAAAAATTTTTTTTTTATTTTCACACTTCTGATTAAGATAAAAAAATCAGCACATGCACATAAATGCTACACTGACATAACTACAAACCACATATATTAGATATGAAGTTTAAGAAATAAACTATTATTATTATTATTATATTAACCTTACTTTGAGTAATTCTTGAGCTGAAATCCGAACATTGTATTCTGTTGCAAATTGATCATCTTCTTCAATAAATTGATTTGGATTATTAGTCCAGAGCTCTATTTGATTATCTGTGACTTGCATAAATAAAATTATATAGTACATAATGTCTTGTAAAAAACTATTCAAAATATTTGAATATCTTTTTTGATCTGTCAATGTACTAATGAATTCAAATATGGCAATAATAAGGTTATTAAAATTTAGAACTTCTCCTAAAATAATAAGTACCTTGGAATCATAATGACCAAAAAATTATACTTTCTAACTTTATTTAATTAATATAATATACCATCTGAATCAACTTCCTGATCATTTAAATCACCTTCTCCATTGATAATTTTTTCTTGGTAAATTTTAGCACTTTGTGTTAAGGTTGTCCATATAGAACATATGATTTGTGGTACAAAACTATTCATATACTTCGGTAATTTTAATGTTAAACAGGTGATTGATTTAATTATTTCAGTTTTAATACCACTGTCACAGATAAAACCATTAGGTACATTCAAACACTGTATAAATTTTTCACAAAACATTGGTATATATGGTTGTAAGTGTTGTTCAATAAATCCTTGATTGTACATGCCAGTTTCAGCAATTAAATTAGCTATTGTAGTAAATATTTCAATTGCTCTTCCTCGTGTTCGCATCGAATACTGCTAATTATTAAAAATACATAGCTTTTGAATAAAAATTATAAATAAAACTAGAAAACAGAACAATATATGTTTTTAACTAATCAAATTTTTGAAAAAAATAAAATAAAATATGTAATATAAAAAATTATTTAATAATGAAAAAAAAATGTTTAAACTTACTGCTTCATTTTGGATAATTCGATACATTTCTTGTAAAATTACTAAACCAACACTTGGGAGATTTGTATCTGTTAAGTCTCTTGTAAATTCAGTTAGGACTCTCATTGCTCCATGAACTGCAAATTCATTTTCTCCACTTAGGCAATTAACAAGTATATCAAATAATCCAGGCCAGTTTTCTGGCCACTCCCAATGTGCAATTTTTGATATAACATAAGCAACTGCGATTCTAACCTATTGTTTTAGAATTGAATTAGAAATGCAAATAATTTAAATACAAATTATACAATATACTTACTTTACTAATTGACTCATGCAATCCTAAAGGTAATAATAATTTTATTTTTTCTTTTATATGTAATGTTAATTCAGGAGGTCGAAATTTTTCTGAAAGTGAATTCCAATGATTTTCCACATACTGTTTTAAAAGAACAGAAGCTAATTGTCTTATTGCAAGTAAACCATTAGAATCAATTACGAATTCTGTAAGATGATATCCATACTCTTCTGTAACTTCCAAAGCTGTTAAACGTTGCTCTGCAGCCAGACGATTTTCTTGCTGTGTTGAAAGAATATCATTTAACGTTTCATACAAGGCTTCTTTTAAAGGCCCTTGAACTTCACTTTCTGCCATTATTACAATAATTTTTCTATATTAATATTCAAGATATCTGTAATCTGAAAAAAAGGTATTAATATATGTAATAGACGTATATTTATACTTAAAAATAAGTTTTAATCAATGTGTACAAAATTTACTGAAAGGAAATTAGAAAAATTTATACGTATTTTGCTGTACATGCACTTGAGCTTTTTTATAAATGTAGATCTATCAATTATGTAGATTCAAATCTGATATTAATAGGTAGATTTTTCTAAAATGAAATCGAAAAATCATCATACGTTTGTCTAACATTAATTTTTAGAAGAGATTCAATAGAAAAAATGAGTATTTTCGAATATCAAAACTTAGTATTCATGCATTACATATCTATTTCAATACGCATCAGGCTAATTAACTAATTTTATTTTTCAATTATTAAACAAGTTCAGTTAAATCATTTAAAAAAGTTGCTTGTAAAGCTCGAATTTATAGTCCACACTTAGCACTCAAACATCATTCTATCTTAGGGTGAAATCAGATGGAGCGGAAAATAGGCGACGGAACGTCACAGAACCTCAATTCCGCATCTTTGTATTCCGCCAACGGAGTAAAGACGACGTAATAGACGACATCAATTTTTATTTTGTTTAAAAAAATTATTAGTGCTTCAATAACCTCACGTAATATTTTTAATTTGCTTTCCATAGCTGTACTTTTAATTTCAATCAAACTTTTAAATTCTATTTTGGTTAACTATTTGTTTAAACAATTTCAAAAAGTCTGTAACGCTTCTATTATCCCGTCAAATTTGTTTCCCTATATTTACATGGAGCGGAATAGAAGTTCTGTGACGTTGATTAGCAATTTTATAATTAAAAAATAATGATGTTAATATAGTGGAGAGTTGTAATGGAACAAAATCTATAGGGACAAGGATTGGGTTAGAGGATTGTCAGAGGCGAAAGGAAGAGAAGCTTTGCTGTGCAAAATAACATGGGCTAGAAAGGAAGCAGAAAAAAGGAAAGAAGAAGCCTAAAGAAAAAGAAAAAAGAAGAAAAAAAAAAAAGTTACTAGTAATAGGTTTTTTCTAAGGGTGAAATCAGATGGAGCGGAAAATAGATGACGGAACGTCACAAAACATTCATTCCGTCGCCTTGTTTTCCGTCAAATTTTTTCCCTATATTCACATGGCGCGGAATGTAGCTGAAAAATTGTTAAAAATAGCATACAAATGTATCCGCGAATTTTAAATTAACAACAAAAATGTTAAAAAAGTTGGAAATAATCACCTATCGTTATTTTAATGAGATTCTTTTTTTATAAAAATAAAATATAGTTTGTTATTATAACCAAATATTTCAATTAACATCATTATTTTTTAATTATAAAATTGCTAATCAACGTCACAGAACTTCTATTCCGCTCCATGTGAATATAGGGAAACAAATTTGACGGGATAATAGAAGCGTCACAGACTTTTTGAAATTGTTTAAACAAATAGTTAACCAAAATAGAATTTAAAAGTTTGATTGAAATTAAAAGTACAGCTATGGAAAGCAAATTAAAAATATTACGTGAGGTTATTGAAGCACTAATAATTTTTTTAAACAAAATAAAAATTGATGTCGTCTATTACGTCGTCTTTACACCGTTGGCGGAATACAAAGATGCGGAATTGAGGTTCTGTGACGTTCCGTCGCCTATTTTCCGCTCCATCTGATTTCACCCTAAGGAGAGTAAAGGTAGTTGGTAAGGAAAGCTAGAATTGAAAAGAGATAAGGGAGGGGAGTGAAGAGGGCAGCAGCTGAGAAATGAGAGTAAGTTAAGGTTAGATGCTGAAAGTAACACGTGGCAGCAGATAATTAGGAGTTCGAATTTGCAATAAGTTTTGAAGAATAAAGTAGAAAGAGAAAGTGAAAAGGAGTGAAAAAAGTGTTAGGTGGAGAAAAATAAGAAAAAGATTAAAGGTGTTATGAGTAATTTTAAAGGAGATAAGGATAAGTTGAAAGTGATGGAAAAAAGTATGAAACAAGTAAAGGAAAGCATTGAGAAAATGAGTAGAAAATGGGAGAAGAATAAAGCATGGTGTGAGAAGGTGGAAGAAAGATTAAGGAGAATAGAAGAGAAGAAGGAGGAAATTGAAGAACTAGAAGAAATAATTAGTGACTTGATTAAGGAGAATCAATGTCGAAGAGTAGAGATTAAAAAATTAAGAAAAGTAATGTGTGAATCAAAAAAGGAAGATACAGAAGCAGAAGTTGAATCAGAGATGGAGATGTGCGAGGAGAGAGAAAGTAATGATAGTGAAGAAGAGAAAGAGGAGAGAATGTATGATGTTAAGAAAGGAAAAGGAATAATGTATATGTGTAAAATGTATGGAAAAGGCAGGGTGTTATTTTTGAAAAGAGGAGAGAAAAGTATGGAAGAACTAGAAGCATGGATTGAGAAAGGGATAGGCAAGGCGAATTGGGCTGTTGAATCTTTAGGAGATGGAAAAAATGCAGAGTGGTTAATATTTGAAGAGAAGATGGAGAGAGATTTGTTATTAAAGAAATTTAGGAAAGGAGTATTAGAGAAAGGTTGCACGATTGACGAGCCGCTAATGGTGTGGGAAAGGGAAGAGAGAGCGAGAAAAGAAAGAGATAGGAGGGAGAGAACGAGAAATAGATTGGCAAGAGAACAGAGAGGTGAGGAGAAGAAAGTAAGGGAGAGGTCTGTACAAGATAGACTGTGGAGAAGGAGAAGATTCATGGGAACACTAAGATTTTTTTTATGTATTTTGACTCGCTGAACACGAATATCGATAGTGTTTTACGATCTGACAGTCGAGTAATTTGTTATAAACAATTTAAATGTTTAAGGCGTTGTATATTTTGAATTAAAAATGATGGAAAAATGAGACTAGGTAAGTATTATTCCTTAATCCATAATAAACAAATTGATTTTTTATTTATCTCGATAATGTTATTAAAACCAGAGATATTGTTAATTAAGAGCAGGCCGGATTCGCTGTCCTTGTCTAATTGGCATTTTTGTTATTTACTCAAGTTTTAATCGGTGTATCTTCAAATCAAAGGTCGAGCGCAATAGATATTATTATTATGAACATCTATGCACAAGAAAAAAAATATCTACCGGTTTGTTTTTGAGAAAAGTAAGTAACGCCAAAGTAAAAGTTTATGTTTGTAATATTTTCGCGTTACTTACCCTATTAAAAAAAATCAGGTGATAAATCACCTGATTAATCACCTGATTTTGAACCATGCTTAGTCAATTTAGAGCAAATTTTGAAAATTTTGGAAAATTTTGAACTTAGAAAATTTTTTAAATTTTGACTAATTTTACAAAAAAATTTTCAAGTTCAAAAATTTCAAAATTTTTCATAAATTGTTCTAAATTGACTAAGCATGGTTTAAAACGTGTAAAAACCAACAAAATCGATACATGATATTTTGGCATGATAAATCACCTGATGAATCAGGTGACTTCCCTACTAAAAAATGTCAGGTGAAAAATCACCTGATTTTTCACTTGATTTCTCACCTGATTTCTCATGCCAAAATCTCATGTGACTATTAGCGTAAAAAAACTAAGTTCCAAACCTATCGAAAAATTCTAAGTTTTTATCACGGAAAACAACATTGAGAAGTATGATTCTTTTTTCATTTTTCATAATTTGAAATTGATTTTTTATACGTAGAATTTCAATTTTTTAATTTCATTTTTCTGGTCATAGAAATAAATTTCAAACCACTCTAAAAATTATAAGTCCCGATCTTATAATTTTTAACGCAAGCCTCTTTTATTTACGTGAGAGAGAGAGAAAGAGAGAGAAAAACATCAAAAACACATGCACAAGAAGCCTCTTTTATTCTTTTATACACTATGAGTTGAATTAAAATGGAAAAAAAGTGTGTACATACTTTTGATAAAACTACACTATTTATAAGTTAAGATTTTAAAGTTTTTACTATCGTAACCACGTGCGTCCGTTGTTCCTTTACACTAGAAAAAGCAACACATTTAGCTATAGCTGAAACGACTCATGCGCCTCCTGTCGGCACCTCTCGTGCCTCAAGCGAAAATATCTCTCGACAACAGACTTGGCCTAACGCAAACTATTGCTAAAAGAAATATACGCTCGTATTTATGAACTATTGTATTCTGTCTATGTTTCTCTCATAACAAGAAAGAAAAGACAAGCGATACTGTGCACGTTACGTTTACATAAATTTGAGCGAATTGTATTTTAAAAAGTACGATGAGAGATGTATTATATTGAGACAATGCTCAGGAACATTTTACTAAATGTGTTGCTTTTTCTAGTGTAAAGGAACAACAAACGCACATGGTCACGACAATAAAAACTTTAAAATCTTAACTTATAAATAGTGTAGTTTTATCAAAAGTATGTACACACTTTTTTTCCATTTTAATTTAACTCATAGTGTATAAAAGAATAAAAGAGGCTTCTTGTGCATGTGTTTTTGATGTTTTTCTCTCTCTCTCTCTCTCACGTAAATAAAAGAGGTTGTGTTAAAAATTATAAGATCGGGACTTATAATTTTTAGAGTGGTTTGAAATTTATTTCTATGACCAGAAAAATGAAATTAAAAAATTGAAATTCTACGTATAAAAAATCAATTTCAAATTATGAAAAATGAAAAAAGAATCATACTTCTCAATGTTGTTTTCCGTGATAAAAACTTAGAATTTTTCGATAGGTTTGGAACTTAGTTTTTTTACGCTAATAGTCACATGAGATTTTGGCATGAGAAATCAGGTGAGAAATCAAGTGAAAAATCAGGTGATTTTTCACCTGACATTTTTTAGTAGGGTTGTCAACTAATTTTTTTCACCAGGGTAGGGGTCGTACCCAAATGCCGTTGACAGTTTTTTGGGGGAGAGGGGTCGATCAAAATCTACGAAAAGTAACGCTATGGGAGGGGGGGTCAGTTATTTACTCCTACGTTGGCTATTTTTTTTTTATCAAAAAGATCATTGCATAATATTAGCAATTTGGAGCAGATTTTTCATCCGAAAACTGCAAAGTCAAGCAGTTCCGCAGTCTGTCCACTAAAACACAGTATATTACTTTCTTTTACATGTACGCGGGCGCTGCCATACGGTGCAAAGCATAAGCCGTTTCTTTTAGCGAGTGAGCTGTCAAAACAAACGAAAAATTTTCAAGCTGATTGCAGCATTTATATTTGTGCCTGTTGAATCGTGTTCTATTTTTATAACGTATTTTAAAAGGTTCATAGTTTTATGATCTTTTTCGATAAAATTGAAGTGAAAAAGTTTATCGATGATTAATATATTTAATATCTTATAAATATTTATTATATGCAGTGTTTAGAATTCTGTTGTTTTGTGAAAATGCTATTTTAATAAAATAAAAAAAATAAAAATATGTTCAATATTTAAAAAGTAATTAATATAATTAAAATTTTTTTTAAAAGTTTAATAAAAAATAAAAAAGTTAGTTTACGTTACAGGGGGGGGGAGGGTACTTTGATAGTTTACACATGTCACGGAAAGGGGACCGGGGGGTCGAAATATCGAAAAAATTGTCAACGGCATTTGGGTACGACCCCTTACTTTTTTCAAAAACAAACCGGTAGATATTTTTTTTCTTGTGCATAGATGTTCATAATAATAATATCTATTGCGCTCAACCTTTAATTTGAAGATACACCGATTAAAACTTGAGTAAATAACAAACAACTCAATTGTTACTCGGTCGGTATCAGGTTCTACTCCGGCCTACCGTTAAGTGCAAAAAGTCGGCGCAACGTCGAGGCGCCCGGACAAATTCAACTATAACTCAGCTTCTAATGAATATTTTTCATCGGCTGAGGTCTTATTTTAAAGGTAAAGGTGTATCCTGCATTTATATGTGATAAAAACCAATTTTTATCGATATAGAAAGAAGCAGGAACCGAAAAATGTCGATATTGAATGTCCTGGATCAAAAACTTACTTAAAAATTACACGTAACGACGGGGTTTTACTTCTAGATTAATACCCATTTTGATTTTTGAAAAAATATTGAATACAATTGAAGTTATCGACGTTTTAACGATCGCTCGCGCCGCGGCAATGCGTTGGTGCGCGGCATCCGCCGAGCAGCCGTCATCGATGGCTAAGAAACGCATCTTTCGGAGATTACTTTTACGTGTTCTAAATTGTCATACACTTATTTTGAGACTGAATTGTCGACAAGTTAGTAACTTTGTTAATTATCAGCACATTATTTTTTCAAATGTGCTTATAAAATTTTAATTTATATGATCGTTACACGAGTTTTGATAAAATTCACGGAGAAAAATTTTTATTTAATTTGCTTATCAATCGAATAATTTTATTTATTACAAGATATAAACAGAAATAACATTTTTTCTGGCTACAATAATGTACATGCCGCACTATGACGGCCGTCTTCACCAAAGCAATGAGATTATGATACCGTAAAATCCATCTATCAATTATAAATTCAAGATTTTCCTTTATTAATAAGTATTTACATAGACATTTGTATACTTAAATAATATTTAAATGTTTTTCTCATTGTTCGTAGGATTTTTACAAGACTTCTTTTTCATGCATGCACAGAATGAACAACATTTTAAACCTTTTTTATTACAAGGGCATGCTTTTGTGCTGCAAACTTTACAATCGCAAGGCGACAATAATTCATCAGTCGGAGGTACCAGAATTGTACATTTTTGTATTTTCAAATTTCCATCTTCTTCAACAAAACCGAACAAAGTCGGATCAAGTTTGATTACTGCCTTATTAATACAAATTTGTAAATATTATGATTAATCGTGGATTATATCATTGTATTTATTATTAGACGTTTTATAGACTATTTCAAAAACAAATGTGCTGATAATTAAAAAAGTTACTAACTTGTCGACAATTGACTCTCAAAATTAGTGAATGACAATTTAGAACGGGTAAAAGCAATCTCTGAGAGATGCGTTTCTTAGCCATCGATGATGGCTGCTCGGCGGATGCCGTGCACGAACGCATTGCCACGGCGCGAGCGATCGTTAAAACGTCGATAACTTCAATTGTATTCAATATTTTTTCAAAAATAAAAATGAGTATTAATCTAGAAGTAAAACCCCGTCATAACGTGTAATTTTTAAGTAAGTTTTTGACCCGGAACATTCATTTATACTCTTATAAACAAATAGACTAACAAAAAAGCAGCAAAAATATCGACATTTTTCGGTTCCTGCTTGTTTCTATATCGATAAAAATGGTTTTTCGCCATTCTAACCCTAAAATCGCAACTTTGTTGCTCTTTTTTGGCTCTTATGGCGAAAAATACACTACACAACTAGTATGGAAAGGCTTGTTTACAAAACTCGTTACGACCTTCACCTTCGGCTCAGGCCGTAAACTTCTCGTTTCGTAAATAAAGCCTTTCTATACCCGTTACGTAATGTACTATTTTATCACATATAAATGCAGGATACACTTTTACCTTTATAATAAGAGTTCAGCCGATGAAAAATATTCATTAGAAGCTAAGTTATAGTTGAATTTGTCCGGGCACCTCGACGTTGCACTGACTTTTTGCAATTATTTAACAATATCTCCGGTTCTAATAACTTTATCAAGATAAATAAAAAATCAATTTGTTTGTTATGGATTAAGGAACAAAACTTACCTAGTCACATTTTTCCATCATTTTTAATTCAAAATATACAACGTTTTAAACATTTAAATTGTTTATAACAAATTACTCGACTGTCAGATCGTAAAACACTATTGATATTTCGTGTTCAGTGAGTCAAAATACATAGAAAAAATCTTAGTGTTCCCATCTCAATTAAAAAGGCCACGGTAACCCCTCTGGCGACTTGCCTAATTGTTTTGTATAATAATAAGCAAATTTTATTTAGTCAAATTTTTTATCAGCAATAGATTTAATGATGATATTCTTTTTTTCTGATAAAGTGTATTTTCAGACTACTTTAGCTATTTAATTAAAAGCAAATTTTTCAGAATAATTTTGAACTAACTTTAATTCGACTGTTAAATTGTTAAAAAAAACCAGTTGTTACCTTGCAAATATGTGCAAGGATACAAAAAAATAATAATTTTGATACAAGTAGTATAGGACCTACGATGGGGAGACGGATGACGTCATCCTCCCCATCGTAGGTCCCGTGAGTTTTAACCCAATAACCCATGATAGGTCGTGATTTTATGACTCATAAAAATTTTATGACCCATAAAAACATGACGTCAATGAGAGAGAGAGAGAGAGAGAGAGAGAGAGAGAAAGAATTCCCCATCGTAGGTCCCGTGATTTTTAACCCAATAACCCATGATAGGTCGTGAAACGTGAGAGAGAGTATATATATATATATATATATATGAAGAGAGAGAGAGAGAGAGAGAGAGAGAGAGAGAGAGAGAGAGAGAGAGAAAAAGCACGATGTGTACTTACCGCAGGTCGAAATGAAAATGACGACTTTTATGAAATGATGGGTGATTATATATTGTGATGAAATGATAAAGTTTTGTTAGAGAGAGAGAGAGAGAGAGAGAGAGAGAGAGAGAGAGAGAGAGAGAGAGAGAGAGAGAGAAGGAGAGAAAGAAAGAGAGAGAGAGTATGTATATATTTATGTTTATATATTCTACGTTATTATTAAAATGGTGGTCCTGAAAAGGACCATTTAAGAATAAGTATAAAATTTATTTATATTTTTCGTATCCTTTTCTTTCAGGAAATGAGTACGTATTTATTGAATATTTTGCGGAATATTGTTTATTTTTTTCTGATTTCTCTTTCTTTATAAGAGGTTCTTTCTCTTCTGCCGTAGAGGAAGCTCTATCGGAGTAAGTCGGTGCTGACGTAGATTTTCCCTGATTCTGTCCCATTTTTACACGATGTGTACTTAACGCAGGTCGAAATGAAAATGACGACTTTTATGAAATGATGGATGATTATATACTGTAATGAAATTATAAAAAAAGTTGTCGAGGAGTAGGAGAGTGAACAGGGATTGAATAGAAATAATTATTTAAATAGTTTAAAATAATTTATTTATAAAAATGTAAAAGTACAGAAAAATTTACTTTCTATTGATTGAATAATCATTAATTTTTTTTAAAAGTATAGGTTTTATTATATTTTCCATTCTTTCCACTCTCATTCTAAATCTCTCTCTATCACGCGCGGCTTGTTCCCAAAGCCCGCGTCGTGCTACGCGACTCGCATAGTCCCACACATACATGATACGTATACTTGGTTCTCCTTCTTTAAAATGCACTCGCTTCATTTTATTATTATTATTATTATTATTATTATTGTACATTTTTACTTATAATACACAATTTTACTCTTCATACAAAAAAGCGAATAAATCGTTATATATAAAAGGTAAAGTATTAGCACTTATTTCTAATATGACAATATTTAGATCTGATTTGCACAAATCATTGTCGTCAAGCATTTTTGTTAAAATGAAAGACGTCACATCGTGAACTTTTAAACTATAGTATTGTTGAAACATTAAAAAGTTTTTCATTATATTCATTTTCACATCTTCTTCATTATCTTTCTTAATTTCATCTTTTAGATATTCTTGAATGTAGTCAATAATTCGATTTACCTTACCAGCCTGCTGCTCCAACTGCGCAATACGTTCATCGATGCAAGGCATCATCAGTTTGAGTCCGTCAAATGTCACTTTTTGAAGACACGTAGTGGGTGGTTGGAATGTATGCCTTCTTCTTTTATTAGGTGATTCGTTTTCTTCATCTTCGTTTACTAATTTTGGTAGAGCCCCAGGGTTAAGTACAGCTCTTTCCTCAAATATAATACTTCTCGTACTATATGATGTTGTAAATAAGATATCGTGATTTTCTAAATATACTTTCGAAGGGTTACCGTACTCCGTCTTGAATATATGCGCTTCTTGGAAATACGCGTTAATAAGATTAATTTGGTTCTTCAATAATCGCCAAGAACTGATATCAAAAGTAACCCATCTGTAAAAATGCGCAGTCGATATTTTTACACAAGGTACGTAGTAGCCATCACGAAATTGTAATCCAATAGAAACTCGCTTACTTAGAGACTTATTGATAAAGTACGTCGTCGAGAGAAGCATGTTATTCAGTTGAATGGCGTAGTCTTTTGTAAGATTGCGTTCACTACACTTTTCACTAGTAGACTCCGCCATGTTCGTTTTTAAAATATAAAAATCTTATAACTTAGATCTGACTACGACTGCTGCTGAAAATATACTGAGTCGTATCTGGATTTTGCTGCTGACTTTATACCCAGAGCCCTCTAGAAAATTTGATATTATGACGTGTCTGTACACAATGACTCCTTTATGAAAAAAAAGCGATAAAGGATGAAGTGTTTTTAAAGAAAGAAATAATATACGATCGTAAATGTCTACAAAAGGGTGTGAACTCATTATATTTTACAGCTACACAGATCACAAAGGTTCTATTCATATCAATATATGTGTGTCTACGGTTACGTCTTTATTCGGTTAAGTGAGAAATTTAATTTTATTACTTTTCTTTTGAGATTACTTATCGATATACTTTTCTAAGAAATCTAAGCAAACATCAATAAATTAATTTGACAGATACTCATGATATTTACTTTTATGGTTTTAAGAGAGAGAGCAGTATGGTGGGAAATTTTTTTATGATTCGAAAATAATTTTTTATGATTCGAAAATAAAAATTTAATACTTTGGCTTACAAAAAGAACTCTATTCATTATCAAGTCTAATATATTTTTAGTGTGTGTGTGTGCGTGAAGGAAAGAAAGCGGATAGGTGTTGAAGGAGGAGGGGTGTGAGAAAAAATCAACACATTAATGTACATTTTCAATTCTGTTTTATTAATCATAAATTTATTATAGAGTAATACATTCTTTTTTTAGTATGACATTTTTGAAGTGCATGACTGGTTACAAAAACCAAAACCTAACGAACGTTCATTCTGAAAAGTTTTCACATATTTCTTCCGTTTAATCTTATTTCGTAAAAGAGTGTTATAAAATTTTACAACTAATTTATCGTTTTTCTTTGAATCTCTTGAAAACTTGCTACAAAACGTACGTAAATTATGAAGATGGCACATATGGTAAAGAAACATAATGCAATATTGTCCACATACTTGTGAGTCGTAGCTTTGCATTTTTTGTTTATTCCACTGATACTGTCTACAGTTACGTTTGAGCCTATTGAGATGATGTGGTGAGACTGGTGGGTATCCATAGCTGTCAAAGTACGTTCCGTATCCATTATTATCTATATATATATAGCGATCCAATGAGAACCACGCTTCGTATGATCATCAATGTTTGCCACAATTGCTGTTGGATGTTCTAGAACATTCGGGATTCTATCGGCCGCATACACACCTATCGTTCTAGCTTTCAGTGAGGCAATGGCTTTGCTTATTTGCTGAGTATTCATACTTTGTCGTTTTCAAGGCCCTCGTCGTTTTCGTCGTCGTCGTCGTCGTCGTCGTCGCTGTTATCGCCGTTTATTTCTGAATTACGATTTACCGTGGCCTTGGTTGAAGATGACGGTGTGTCGCAGCAATCAACCTCATCTCTACCTCCTCTACGATAAAGTCTTGACAATCTGCGTGATCTTATTCGCTCCAAAAGCGCATCACTTGATTTCAAAGGTTCATCCTTACAACCGGGTCTCATACAATCCAGGAGTATCGCATGCAACCACTTTCGCAATAGGTATGCCTGATTAAGCGCGCAGATACTGCTTTTATTCTTTTCCTTGACACAATGGCTCACGCAGGAAAGAGACGTTTTTTGATATTTTTGAAAAAGTTCATGAAATGTAGGTGAATATAAATCTTCAAGATTAATTATTTCTCGTGACATATTTGACTCAAGATATTTAGCTTTTTCATATCCTCTAGTGTAAATCCTGGTTGCAATCTTGGCAATATTATATAAATGATGTTGTAATTGCGCTATACTGATATCACCTTCAATCCAATTAATTCCATGATGATGGTTGATAACAAACTCGTTAGAACGTTTTATACCACTGGGTAAATCAGAAAAATCATGCGGTGATTTAACTATCCAATGATTAAATATTCTTGTTTTTAAACTCAGTACAGCTACCTCCTTTGGGAAAAAATTATTATTTCGATCTTTTAGACCTTGAATATCTATGACAAAATCCATGGTCTTTTATTTTAAAAATAACTATATTGACAATGTTTACGAAGCAAACTCTCTTAGAAGACTGATATCTGATGGGGGCGCGCAATGTGGTTTTATAACTGTACCAACTACCACCAGTGCCATCACAAAATAGTTCAAGCGCTAAAATCCGTTATAATTTGACGACTAGAGTCTATTTCAAGAACATTATCGTATTCAGCGTAAATAATACAATTTACTGTTTGCGCCAAGGCGTGATCAAATTTCACTTCTATCCGCACACTACCACGCTTAACGAGGTTCCAGTGTTGGGCTGAATTCGCAGAGAGATCGGGTGTTAGATCAAATGCAAACAGACAATAACCTCTAGAATAATCTATTCGAGTAAGAGCAAGAGACTCGTTAAGGAAATGTATCCCAGTACCGGAAAATAATGTATGATAAGCCTCTACATATTGAGAGTTATTACCTGTAAATTTAGGCTGTAGAGGTTTACTCGGTATTTGTATACCATCAATGTAGAGAGAGAGATAATTAATAGAGAAATGTTGAAAGTTGAATGGATTAAATCTTCGGTTACCATTAAACGATCTGTTGTCAACAAAACCAATGATAATTCTTTTGGGGAGCTGACCTAAAATAACGTTGTCGAGTGTATCTCCGAGAATGCCTCTATGCATAGTAAATGATTTAACTTCAACACGTGTAATAGGATATTTTGCAGTTGCCTTTGATAAAGCATTAGCATGAGCTAATAATATCCCAGGACTAATTTTTACACGGCGAATAATCAATGATGCTTCTTTAATACTGACGGTAAAAGTGTCATTTTCTGCAGCATCCATTAGGCAGAAAGCGTCTTTGCTTCGTACAAGACGTACGCGTACTTCCACACCGTTTAATAAAAATTTATTCTGGTTAAAAATATCGCAATGTAAATGACCGATTAAATCAACAGTACCCGCATTACCCGTATAGTATTGACGGTTTAAAAGTCCCAAGTTAGCTTCTGGGGCACCCCGATTCAAATTGGGTAAGCCTTCCATTTTTCCAGGAGTATCCAGGTACCATAGCGATGTAGTCAAGTGCGAGTTCATTGCACCAGTTGAGTAATTTAACAAGGTTTCAATATAAGCTCTGTATGGATATGCATTATTTGGTGGAGAAATGAGTTTTTGATTGAAAAATACATCGATTTGGTTGAAAAGCGAATGAAGAAAATTATTTACCGGACCCACTTTATTATTCTCAGCAGCGATATTTGGTAAAATTTGTACGCGAACACTTAACATGGTGTGTGCTAGATCAAGATAATCCTCACCGCCCGGTACAACAAATTCAATAGGCCCATCGTCGGTAAGAGATGAAACTGGTTTATAATGAATAAACTGAGAGGATTCTAAAGATGTCTGCGTCGGTGGAAGAGTGAACAAATCTAATTCGGATTTCATGCATTCACACGAGTTTACGTGTAAGAAGGCCATGTTATTATCTTGGTCCAAAAATATCTGTTACACTCCGTAAAGCCTGTTTCTTTTTCCTACCAACAGTCCTTTTCCTCTTCCTAACACCAGCTTTCTTCTTCTTCTTTATACTGGTACGATTTTTCTTAGCTTTGTTACGCCCTGCTGAACTGCTCTTTAGAGACTGACGCTTCCGCTTACTAACCCTTCGTTTATAACCACTACCTTTCATCATTTCACTGATTTTCTTTGCAGCTTTTCTCTTGAGATTCTCTCTTGATTCATGCATTCTCGTATTTATAGCATGCTTAAAATTAACTCCACTATTGGTGACGTCATCCAACACATGCATGCCAGCTCGAACAGCTTCTTTTCCAACCGCTTTCGCCCCACTACTTAAATAAGGTAAGACTCTACGGAAAAGTCCACCTAAAAAACTTCCTATTCCATGTCCACGTTGATAGTGTGAACCGTTATACACACGATGAACTCCCCACCACCAATCTGTTCGCTGTAATAAGCTGTATAGTGAGTCATTTTTTCCGTTTAGTGATTACGCTTAAAGTGAAGTGTAATCGTCAACGTCCCGTACTCAAATGGTATATGTTTACCGTGTTGATCCCTTATATCAATAATGATATTCTGAAAAGTATTATTTAGTAAAGGGATATAATTTACAGGTGAAAAATGTTTCACTATGGTTGGTCCTAGCGTATATTTTGTGTTATTGAATGTAACTATACGTAAAAGAGCTGCTTGAGTATCTCCGACAGTATAAGGCAAGCATATATCTGTGTAAATAAAGAGTTGATCGGGTATCGCTCTTGCTAAAGACGCAGGTCTGTCTCCAATAATTGAGTGCTGTTTCTTAGCATCTTTGATTTTCATCGTTTTTAAAGGGATGACGCCTGTTTTCCGATAAATTTCTTTTTCAAAACCAAAAATACGTCTGATTTTCTCATTAAAATAAAGGTAATGTGTTTCCTTACAGTCGCATACGCGTCGTATTACGTAAAATCCTCTTCTTCTTTTTGCTGGTTCAATTACTATGTGCTTATTTAATTCATTTGCTTGATTGATGGCACGTGATAGATCTGCAATGTTCTCATACACACCATATGGAAACACAAATTCTATAGCACGCGCATTATCTAAATTAATAAGGTTTTGTGATACTGCTACTTCTTCTTCATCCGGTGAATAAAGTAAAAAACTTGCTTCAGACTCTTGAATGTGTAAAATAGTGCAGGGAATATGAATTTCTGTCATACCGACGCTCCAGTTACCTTGTACACGAATTTCATGTGATAAATGTGTGGTATAACAGGTTGTAGTATTATCCGGAAAATATTTCATACTACTGTTACTTGGTAATACCAGATAAAAGTCATCTTCGTCCATTTTTTAATTTTTAATTGAAGTCAATTCACTCGCTTTAATCCAAGAATTGAATTTTTCTGGGTATCCGTACCACTTTACTAGAACTTTTTTGTTCGATCCTCGTCCTTTACTACGTATTATACGTTCAATTTTAAACTTTTCTGTTTCTGCTAGGCGCTTTTCTCCAACTTTGACTAGCTCCTCCGGGTAAAAAAAGCCATCAATCTTTTCACCATTTAAATCCGTCAATTCGTATGTGTATAGCTGTTGTCGTCTTGATATTCGTGAAATTTTGAAAATTTCTTCGCTGTAATTTTTTCATATCCTTTCTCGAACGTGCCTTTCGAACGACTGATGCGTACGTAAGAGCCCTGCGTGTATATAGGTGCGCGTGATGGTTTTCGCTGACTAAGAGCTCTTTTTTCTAAATTTTTTCTCGCTGTAAATGCGTTATGAATAGTTACATCTGCGGGCACCATTTTAATTCCCGTATGTAAAGTGTGATTATACGCATTGACGATATTTTGTATTACATCGATGTACCTGTGAGTATTTTTGTGTGTAAAATATCTAAACATTCGTTCCTTAAGCGTGCGATTTAAACGCTCTACAACAGCTGCTTTGATGTCTGGATTGCGCGCTGTGCGAAAATTTATATCTCGCTTTTTTAAATACTCTTGAAAAGAAGAATTTATAAGCTCTTTACCCTTGTCCGATTGTATAGTTACAGGAATCCGTCCATTTGCTCTCTTGAGAATCTTCTCGAAAGCTATGGTGACGCTACGTCCACTTTTATCTCGGAGCGCCTCTACCCAAGCATATTTGCTGAGAACATCTATGACGACGAGAAGGTAGCAGTAGCCATCGTTATATTCTTTGAAAGATTGCATATCACACAAGTCTATCTCCCAGCAATCATCGATATTTGTTACGTTGTATCTTAATCTTGGAAATCTTCGATGAATAGGCTTGTGTAGCGTATAAGCATCCTGGTTACTCAACCACTCATAAATACGCTCTTTTTCTTTTTTATTTCTCCGAGTACTTTTACGAATTAAATTACGGGCACCAGCGTATCCAGCCTCGTGTGAAGTATCGTAATATATTTTTTCAAAAGACATTTTTATATGCTAAAACTTTTCCACTTTTGCTTAAGTATTTTTTTCTTATTCCTACCTTCGGCTTTACTGTATTCGTATCGAGAGTGTAGCTCTCTCTCTAAATCTTCAATATCTGTTGAATTTTTTCGTTTTCGTTTATTATTAGACTTTTCAGCATCTAATGTCTTATACTGCTGTAACACATCTGTATTACCGACAAGTTTAAACGGCGTTTCTGACAAAGCTAAAAATCTTGTCATTTGTGCTCTTCCGGCGGGTGGAGTGAGAGATTTTTTTCTTCTTATAACGTCACTGATTAGGTCTATAATATTAGAATGCGGTATAACATTACCTTCTATCGTTACACGACCTGTGTTATCCCACTTTAAAAGGTTGCCAACAGCACTTTTTTTCCAATGATTTAGTAGTAACCGTGCGCTTCTTTTATAGCTCTTGGATACGTTATCGAGAATCGAATCTTCGGAGAGTGGCGCTGTCAGCATAGCTTCACCTTCTTCGATTTCATTTTCGCTATCGACCGAGCTTTCATGTCGTTCGATATTTTTAAAATAAAGATATTTTTGAAGTATCTGCATATATTTTTGATATTTCTCTCGTTCATCGGTGATACTTTTGGAAAAAAGAATATCATGCATCTCAGCATCTAAGCGTGATAAATTATCTCCTTTTGTCTGTACTGTTTGTTCTATTTCTTTACCCGTAGACTGGTTTTTTTCAGCCACTATCGAGGATGAACGTATTCCCCGCTCATACTCATCTTCTGGGATAATTACCATTTTACGCGTACGTTCCATAGTTTAAGCGTTGTTGCCACCAAAAATTTTTGATACTAAAGCACCTATGATTGGGGCTAAAAGTAGAGGTAAAAACCTCCACCATTTTGGATAAGTACACGTTTCTTCTGATGCCAGTTGGTATTTTTACGTTGAGAATCATTCCCACCTTTTTTTTCTTCTTATTATCAATTTTCGTAATATATGTTTGTACTTTTTTAATCGCTCTTTCTGAGAATGTTTTAATTTTACTGTCCCGTGTAATACGTTTAATACACACTCGCATATACACTTTATTAAATTTTTATCAGCTGATCGTAGTAAAGCTACTCGCTGTTGAGTATCCGAATGACAGAGGGCGTTTAAAATTGCAACGCACTTTTTACTAAAATTAGATGGTAAACAGCCGCAATTACCAGCACCACCAGATTGACTGTTTTTATTCTTCTTTCTTTTCTTCTTTTTCTTGTTTTTCGATGTTACCTTGGCCATAGCTGCTCGTATACTGCGTCGATTCGTCTTGTTGACGCTTGTTTTATATCTTTAGCGTAGATTTGAATGATATTTCGGTAAATAGGCATACTGAACTCTATCATCGGGAAATACACACGTTCTAAAACGATATTCATCATTTGTACTTTGTTTCAAGTCCAAGAAAAGATAACCATGTGGTACACGTGTACTGTCTAAATAGGCTTCTTGCAGGAATTTCGGATCTTCGGGGTATACTTGTCGCGCAAGATACTGAATTTGAGCACGATCTCGGGGGTTTTTAAAAATTACAATGTAATTCGCGTTCAATGAAATATCTCTTTGACCACTACCTTTGTGAAATAGATTTTGAGTGATGAAAATAACACTAATATTCTTATGGTGGCTACCTTTTGTAAATAAATCTAGAATAGTATTGTTGGAAGATTCACGCATCAAATCATCGATAATTATTAATTTTTTCTTTTCATTATCGTGTGAATAATCCGAGTTGTGTGGTAAACCTTCGTGAAATTCTATAACCTGTTGACTTGGTATTTTCAAATCGTTTTTGTATGCTTCTTGCCCTTCGGCGTAATAAAATAATATTCTGTCAAATGTTATATCGCAGATACGAGGGAGGTTTGCGAGAAATCGCTTTACAAATACCGTTTTACCACACCCCGTAGGACCGCTTACGATACACGTAAACGGGTGTCTGAAACATGTATCCATCTCGTTATCTTTTTACTTACTACCATTTTGACAATGATGATGGCTGTATTTAACTAGTACAAACAAGGGTGGGGGGGACAGCGGCGGCGGCGGCGCTCCGGACGCGGCGGGAGGCGTGATAATTAGCTATTTTTTCACGCCTCTTACTCAGCTAATTAACTCGCGCGGGCGCGAAACACACGCGTTTCATCAGCTGATTTCGCGTGTGTTTAAAAATCAGTTGCTTCACGCGGTGGAGACACGCGTGATAATCAGCTAATTTCGCGTGTCTCTCGATAATATTATTATTATTATTTTAACATTATAATTTATAATTGAAAATTTTTTTGAATAAGAGTAAAGGTTGAATAAAAAATAAAATTTTATTTAATGTTTTTATTTACAATAAAATATATACATATTTTTCATTATTACATAAAATATTGCTCAAGTTTTCTTATAACCAAATGGTAGAGAAAGTCTAGGATTAATATAACGTCTCTTTTTCAGAACCACGCAACAAGTTTTAGGTTTCTGGACGTGTAACAACCTCATGCATATTTGTACGCCGTATACTTTTAAAATTTAATTTAATTTTTTTACATGGTTGATTTTCTCGCTCGACCTCGTCATCTATTTGATTTTCATAATCATCATCGGGATTTGATGCACTGCGAAATGCATCAATAATCAATTCATTGATGCTTTCAAAATTTATTTTCAACCCATTAGAGAAATTTAAAGTTATACCCTTAACCTTACAACATTCAAATATTTCCCCATCAAGGTTTACAGCGCGATAAGCGTAAAATTTCGGACCCCCTGAAATAAAATGTTGTATATACGCACCCTCTCCATGGGCTGTCAACTCGTCGGTCATGTCACCGAGCTTTGAACCCTCAACTGGATTATATTCCCCGATTTCATCATCTTTGGATGTAAATATACACGAGTCCGTATCGCAATATAAAACGCGTCTCCCTAATTTTTCTAGATCCTCATAAAGTTTCAATCTAGCTTGAGCCGTCGTATAAGCCGCAATAACGACATTTGTATATGCTGCAGTAGGCGATGCTTCCTCTTTGTATTGCCAGTTGGCATACAAAATTTCATCATTCACAGCAAGTATATCGTACACTTCTTTATCGGCTGCTGTAAGAAGTTTCAAGAGTGCTTCTCGTGACTTTATAATATCCGTTTGCTTTAAATTACTACGCTGTCCAAATTTACCCCAGAAGGAATTGAGACAGAGTTTTGCAACAGCTCTTAACCCTGCATTTTTCTCAATTTTCTCCTTATCCATACGAATACCTTCATCTATTTCATACTGTTTGATATATTGATCTTTACTAGCGTCATCGATACACCAAGAAGGCCAGCCGCTAGCCTCCTGTTTGATCTTTAGAAAGGTGTTTACGTATTCAGCAAAGAGTCCACCACTTGCAGTCGCTTGATCGAACTGCGTCATTTCGTATTGCCAAATGATATATATTTCAGTTATACGATATCCTAGTTCAACGGCTTTACGCATTTCATCGACAACCCATGTACCTGTGAATTCACGATCTTTTACATTTTCATGACTGCAATCTCCTTGACGCATTTCTTCACAGCAAGAACGACATAGAGCAAAAAGTAGTCGATTGTGCATTTTAATAGGTAGCAGCGGTATATACAAATTACGAGGTGGTAGCACCTTACATTTAATTAAACCTTCGACGCCTGATAAATCGTTATTGTTACCTGATGTCAGTTTTTTACACTCTTCACCGAGTAAAATACGCGGATGCCCGAGAGGAAATCGCCCGCGCTTACACACGTAAGGGTAGAGAGAGCAAATATCCGTATATTTAATTTTTTCTCCCTCACCAACTCTGCACTGAGTGACAAAATTTTCCGTTCTACCGCCGAAAAATGCGTCCCGTGGATCCAAAGTTATACGTAACATTATGGGGTGATTACTAACGTAATTTTTAATATCGGGGTTCTCGCTTTTGATACGATCGAATTCACATTCCCATATCTCGCGAACTTCGTAGCCGAATGATTTTATTTTTTCTATTTTCCTTACTGTGTTTTCAAAAACCTCGTTAAATGTGCGACCGTAAGACAATCGCTGCTCACGATTATTTGGAAAACATTTGGGACAACCGTGGATGAAGCAACCCTGATACTCGAATACAATACCCTTTTGATTTGGTAAATTTTGATCTGCTGCTAAGAAACCGTCAACGCGAAATCTCTCTGGTAGCATGACTTCACGTGCTCTACCAGCGTGAGCTATTTCTCTACCGAGTTCGCGTTCACACTGCACTAACCATTCTAGAGATTTTTGCGAGTGCTTGTCACCCCGTCGATAACCAGTGGATGGTATAACGCCGATAGTATTTTTTTGTAAATAATTTTTTCTATATACCGTTGAACACGCGGATGCTATTGTTACAGCTTCCGTAAAAGGGCATGTTTTCCCGCATTCTAGAAATATCTTTCTGAAGGCTATACACGATCGCCTTAAAATTTCTACGTCCATACGACAATATTCTACGATTTCGCGTTTAAAATCAAATTCATAATTACCTACATTCTCGTTATACCACGTAAAGAATTCAACTCTCTCGGAAAGAGGCATTGTGTCTATACCGTAAAATTTAACATCTGGTAAAGGTCCTCTGTAATTTTGATTTTCCTGTGTATTAAACAGGTGTGGAAAATAACCTTTTTTACTAGATGGTGGTAAGCCAAAAGTCTTTGGAAGCGCGCTCAATCTCATGTGGAAGTAGTTTAAACTATCGATAAACTTAGTCTTGCCACATTGAAGCATGATAATACTTTGCCCGTTTAAAATTACGCTTGGCACGTAAGATGTATTTTCCACGATTTCTTTTAGAATAAATTGACCGTCGAAGCCTCCAGAATTATGCGCAATACATATTATTTGCTCAAAACCCGTTTTTTTACGAATAGCAATTTCGAGTAAACGCTTCACCGGATCATCCCAAAAAACAAACTCGCGTACACCGCATGTAGAGCAAAAAGTACCTATATTCTCGACATCCATACAGTCTTCGCATACCTGATGTACTACGCAGAGGTTTGGTACATGTATTTTTATACTAGAACTATCCCTATACGATGTGTCTTGCCGGGTTTCGAAATCGTAGAATATAAATAAATTTCTTTTCGTTTTCGATGTATCGCTTGATTGACCGCTTTTCGCTTTATCAGATGGAATTGTCGGTATATAACATAAATCGTTCACATTATGTTTTCGACGACATGTGCTGCACCAATTAACCCCGCATACATGCTTATCTTTAATTTTATTAATTCTTTTACAGCAACGAGGACACGCTTGGACAACATCGCATAATTTTTTGTTATTTTTTTGTAACTACCGACTGTTTTATGCTTGTTAAAACAAATTTGTCCCAAAAAATCTCTATTGCAATCGTTGCATTTTATTGATTCAACGTTTTTAGTTTCACAAGGTGGTGATACAAAGCAGCTAGAGCAAATTGACGAACACTTATGCATATTTACAAGAGAATATTTAATGTTACAGTATTCGCAGAAAAATTTACTTTTAGCGGCACCAGTTAAATTTAAAATAGTGTCAAAATGTCGAGTACGATTGTTATATAAAAGGTTAATGATTGAATTTTTATTGTGCTCTACATACGGCCGACCGTCGAAAAATGGTGGCTCCCCACACCCAAAAGTTGATTCATCATAAATAACAATAGCTATTCCGCGCATCGTGTAGTATGTTTGAAACTTCTCTATTTCCTCTATACCGCAACCATTTTCGGGAATTTCAACGTTGGCGCTAGTTATAAGATTATTCGCGCGTTGCCTCTGTGAAGCCCCTCTACTATTTCTAATCTTTCCCCAAATATCTCGAACTTCTTTTTCCACTGAATTTTTTAATTTAATATAGGCTTCCCCCACTACCAAAGCCCTCGGTAGGCATTTATTATCATCGTTTTTTATGGAAACGAATGATCTCGACCCGATTACATCTATACAGAGATTTTTTCTTCTTACACCTCCTTCACCCCGCGGAACATTTACGATAGTTACTGTTAAAATAAAAGTATCATCTAATTGAAAATGTTCATTACTTTGAACTAGACTACCCAGTAATAACCAAAGATCATTATAAAAAAATTATTTACAGGTCGAAGCGACAATCCTGCTGCTCCGCGAGCAAAATTATTACTTCTTATACTTATACCTATTCTATCATCTTCACCCGCCATCGACATTATGTACGCGTGTATATCCCGCATTACATTTTCCAGCCAAATAATTAAATTAACATCGGGAGGAGGTGTAAGTATTTTTAATAGAAGCTCTATACCATAAGCCCTATATTTTTCTAAATAATTATGTGTACTCTGATTTATAATAAATCTTTCGCCTGGAGGTCGCACATCGATTTCACCTGCTTCTTCTTCTTCTTCTTCTGCATTATTATTTCCCTCATCAATATTATCTTCATCCCTCTCACTATCGTTTTCGACGTTAATATTCGCTGCACCACCGCCCGTTTGCATCGTTTGAGAATCCGTTTGGGATGAATATGCAGACACATCACCATCATAATCATAACTTTCAATACTCGGTGCAACACATCCCAATTGCATCGTTTCAGAAACTGTTTCGGATGAGTAAGTCGACACATCGCCATCATAATCATAGCCCCCGATAGAGCGTGGTGAAGAGGGAGACGCTGTATAGTGTAAAGTTAACGGTGATGAAATTGGTGTTGAATAATTGACACAAGTATTTTCACTGACTGTAAATTTATTATTATTAAAAATTATTTTATGATTTACAAATAAAAATTTATGGTTCGGGACGTCCGGAAAAACATTCAGCTACGCGTGTTAATAAATCTAGTAATTCCGGCATACTATCTTCATATATAGCAGAATGTGGATCACGAGCTAAGTCATGGATCCATCTTATTTCTTGGGCTCGTTTTGAATACATGACCCGACACGCCCCCAAGAATATATGTGATGGTAGACGGTCTATGACCTCACTATTCCGACGAAATACTTAAAAAAAAAAAAAAAAAACGAAATGTAATAGCTGAAGGTATCTTCGGAAATATTATAATTTAAAAACTTTCTACTTACATTCATTTAAGCCGGCATCCCTGATACTGTTTTGAATGAAAGAACAATGGGGAGTCGAAATACGCTCTTCTGCAGTTTGCTCCCGGTCAACGAAACGTCTCAAAATTTTTTTTTCTCAACTCTCCCTCGTCGGAATCCGGTTCATTACGTCTATCATAATGTCTTTGTATCGTCCTATCAATTAATTCAGCTATGGTGTAGTTTGGGACATAATAATTAAGCAACATATCGTCAGTTCTACGCGCCAAAGCCCTCGCACGATTCGCTGCAGACATCACATAATCATTTTCCATGTTTAGAATGTTTTGTGGTAAATTATCATCATCGTCACTGCTACTACTACTACTTTCATTACTATCGCTATCGCTATCATCATCATTGTTATTTTCATTACTATTATCGCTATCATCAACATCACTATTTTCATTATCGTTATCATCACCACTATTTTCATTATCGTTATCATCATCATCATCATCATCACGGCTATCATCTCTGTCATTTTGATTATCGTTAGCATCACCATCATCATCATCATCACCATCATCACCATTATTTTCATTATTATCGTTATTATCAACATCATCGTCGTCGTCGTTGTCGTCGTCGTTATCATTCTCGTTATCATCAATATTGTCATCATTACCGGGTTCCGAAATATCTGTCGGTGAATCCATTGATTCATATCCCGTACTACTACTACTATCACTCCAGTGATTAGATACTTGACCATCATCATCATCTTCACTACTACTACTACTACTATCCCGTAGTAATATGTCACAAGCTAAAATAAAAATTTTTTATTTTATATTTAAATGATATTATTTTTAATATAAAATATTTTTAAATTACGCACACACACACATAAAAAACATATACACACGGGCGCATACGCAAAGAAACACTCACACGAGTGTTTGGACGCGTGAGTACATAAAACTCCGATTAAAATAAATAATTTTAAAACGTAAAAGTTTATGAAATTTTTACAAATAGATAATTTATTTACATAATTTTAAAATAAAATATATGAATATTTATTACTATTACAAATAAAATTGTAGAAATAATTTTGTTTTAAATTTTATAAAAAATTTATTATTTTTTAATTATATAAATAATTATTTTAAAATCAAAACATAATTTTTACAAATAAAATAAATAATTTAAAAATTATATGAAAATTATATAAATGATTTTACAAATAAAAATTAAATACATAATTTTTGTTAATAGTAATAATAATATTGAATATATTTTTATAGGAGACAATTTATATGCGTAATTTTTAAAAATAATATGAATAATTTAAAATATATGAAAATTTTACAAAATGGAAAATTATATAAATGATTTTACAAATAAAACTCTTCTTTTATCTCATTCCCTATCCTTCCTTATATATTCTCTGTCACTCTATTTCAACCACTATCCCTCTTATTCTCCTTCTTTCTTTCATACACACTCGTTCCCTCTCTTTCTCTCTTTCTTGTTCATTTATGAGACCCCCCATCATGCTTAGTCTCTTCTTCCGAACCTTACTTACAGACCCACGCTATATATATATATATATATAGCGTGAGGGAGGGTCCCTTCAAGAGGGTGCTATATATATACACATGGACATATATATATATATATATATATATATATATATACACGCGCACGCATACACCTACAGATCCATGCTGTATGTATATATAGTAAGGTTTCGAGTAAAGTATCCATACGAAATCAGCGAGCATCGGTAAGAGGGTACAATAGAGAAACCTCGTTAGAGTTAAAGAGAAAGACTAGCTGCTCTGTATTTACCTTTAACGCTCTAGTATATATGAATACTTTTCTTATAACTTTACTGTATACATGATTTTAAAAATAATAATGAAAAAGAAATGCACTTACCCTGTAACTCCTCAAGAGAAATCACCATTTCCATAAGAATCGGTAAATTTTGCCACCCACGATTTAAAATAAAATCTACCGCTGCTTCATGAGTGGGTCTAGATTTTTTTATTATACTGTCATATAATTGTTTGATTTTACGTAGCCCGCAAAAACTTAAAAAAAAACGTATCTCCCGTTTGAGATGGACACACACCATTTGTTTTACGCGACGTCGCCATGCATCGTTACACCTTGTAGCGAGACGACGATCTTCGTAGCTTAAGGTGGCTCAAGCGATTTTTTCTAAAAAAGTGAAACTATCAAAAATTTGTATTAAAATATTCTTTATATCGTAATATTTCGATATTTATTTTGAAAAATAGAGGTTGACGAACTATTTTTAAAGAAAAAGATGTTTTAATAATTGTAAATAATACATGTGCTCTTATGGGACTGAATCATAAATTAGGTTTTACGGTAATATAAAAAAGTACAAGTTAAAATAAAAATTATACACTTATAGTTTGTTTCACGGAGATCATTTTTCAAGAAGAAAAAAAGGACTTGACGAAGAAATACAAGAGAAAATAAATCTAAAAGAATGCGAAATAGAATTTGCTACACATAATGGCAGCTTCTGCGCATGCGCGTCAGATACAGACGCCATACGTAAAGCTAACGTGCGTTCAGAGTGCTCAAAACCAACAAAACAGCAGGGACGTACCATAGTAAAACTTGTAATGAGAAACAAAACAAAAAATTTTCTTTCTTTTTTATTACTTTTGATTACTTAAAATTGTTTTCTTATCATAAGGAATAATCAATAATACTATTTAATTAGTTATAATAGCTTTATCAATAAAAACATTTTGATGTCGCAGACAGGGCCCCGCTTGATACGGCACCAAGCGCTTGAGCCACCTTAACCGTGCTGCTACGGCGACGACTACCTCGCGTAAACTTTTTTCTTCCGCGTTGTACATCATGTTGATTACGACTAACGAAAAATATTTGGGTGACTGCTTTTATATACCCAACACCCTTAGAAAAATTTACACTAACAAATAAACCCATTTATTCTTTCATCTTATAATTTTCCTTATCAACTTGTCAAATTTTTCAATATTTAATTACTTTTCAAAGAACACTTTTCTAAATTATTTATAGCTATGTGAAAATTGTAGATTTGACCGTAATAAAATTTAAAATATAACCACGATAAGAGCACGTGTTTGTGCGTATGCATTTTCGTTTTCTGTTTATGTTTCCTTTAATATATTACATCGATTCTAAAAAGGAATCATTCATTGACATTTGTTTTTTATTTTCTTAGTATACACCCTCAACGTTTCTCATATTATTTTTCATTTTACGATGTGATTATTTTTCATTTTTATGGTATGTGACATTAACACCTTCAAGAGCGTGCTTAAGTAATATATACATCTAAACGTTAAGTTACTCACAAATTTAGTGCATTTTGTTGATATTAATGCAGTATTGAGATTTTACGATCGAAGTAATAAATTTCTCGTTGACATATAACCACCCATGCTTTTAATTTTCCTCTGTATAGCGTTTTTAGTACGTCTTAACGCTGTAGGTCATTATACACTCATATATAGAATTTCAAAAACATGCATTCTCATAAGTATATGTATAAAAAAGACTGCTTTATTTAAAACTATTTTAAAAGAGAGAAAATTTGAAAAGGGTCTTAGCAATCATAAAACAATAAAAGTCCAGGTGTATGTGGTGCAAAGGATATTTACGACTGGGCGTGAAAGAAGAAACTCATCTTACGCAGTTTAGGACTCGGTAAAGTATATTTACTATGCGTATGGTACACTTCAAGCGAAAAATAAACATGTGTCGCTCAAACGATAATCGAATTTCATTCCTTAGATAATTTTAATACAAAAACATCTTTGTTTTTTACCAGAACTCTCAAAAATTTTTAAAATAAGAAGGTTCGATTAGAAAATAAAATCAGGAGATATTTAGTTTTAAAAATGAGTCCGCCAGAAGAACATATTACTGCTGCTGCATCTCCAGCAGAAGGGGAGGAGGCTGTTGCATGCCTCCCATCTACGGGTGGTTGTATACCCGCAGGCCCGCAGGAGGTGTATTGGCCGAACCTTATCGCCTTACGATCACCAAGGGCTTATCCATTTCACCGTTGTGAAATAATAAGTACCCGACATAATGTCATAGTGGAATTTTTAACGTGGCAAAAGTATTTTCGAGTGTATGGTATTCAGGACATTGCGTTGGAAGCTATAAACATCAATCATGAAAAGATTGATTGGTTTCCAAGGAACACTTGGATTTGGCCCCAAACTCAGAAGCCACGGTATGCCCTTTGCTATTTTAAAAGCGATTGTTGGGCAATCCTTTACACAAATGATCTCCGGGCTGAGGAGCGCAAAAAGGGTAGGCGCTTCCTCTACAGATGAAAAAGTGTAGTGTCATTGTTTTAACAAAATTTATATATGAAGTGTGCGCAGTTTAAAAATGTTTGACGACAATGATTTGTAAAAATGATTTGACCAAATATTGTAATATTAAAAATAAGTGAAACGAGTGCATTTTAAAGAAGGAGAACAGTGTATGCGTATAAATGTATGTGTGGGACTATGCGAGTCGCGTGATGAAGAGAGTGATGTAGAATGAGAGTGAAAAGAATTAAAAATATTATACAACTTATACTTTTTAAAAATTAATAATTATTCAATCGATAGAATGTAAATTTATATGTACTTTTATATTTTTATAAATAAATTATTTTAAACTATTTTAAATAATTATTTCTATTAATTACAGTATATAATCACCCATCATTAAACACATATATATATATATATATGTTTAATATATATATATGTTTTTAATATATATATATATATATATATATATATATATATATATATATATATATATATATATATATAAATGGTCCTTTTCAGGACCATCATTTTAATTTCATACTTCCTATCTTAACAATATAATAAGAAATATTTTAGAAAGTCGTCATTTGTATTTCAACCAGCGGTGAGTAAACATCTTTAATTTTAATACCTTTCACCATTTCCTCATGTACACACACACACACACACACATACACATACACACGCACACACATCCACACACACCCATGTATATATATATATATATATGTATACATATTTTATAATTTTATATAATCACTATCATTTCATAAAAGTCGTCACTTTCATTTCGACCTGCGGTAAGTACACATCGTGCTTTCTCTCTCTTTCCACATATATATATATACTCTCTCTCTCTCACGATCTATCATGGGTTATTGGGTTAAAAAGCACGGGACCTACGATGGGGAATTCTCTCTCTCTCTCTTTCTCTCTCTCTCTCTCTCTCTCTAAAAATCACGGGACCTACGATGGGGAATTCTCTCTCTCTCTCTCTCTCTCTCTTCTCTCTCTCTCTCTCTCTCTCTAAAAATCACGGGACCTACGATGGGGAATTCTCTCTCTCTCTCTCTCTCTCTCTTTCCCATTGACGTCATGTTTTTATGGGTCATAAAATTTTTATGAGTCATAAAATCACGACCTATCATGGGTTATTGGGTTAAAACTCACGGGACCTACGATGGGGAGGATGACGTCATCCGTCTCCCCATCGTAGGTCCTATACTACTGATACATACAAAAACATTTATTGAATTTTTAATTTAAGGATATTTACAACATTGTACGATTCTTTATCATGAACTTATAAAATATACTCTTAAAAAGTAAAAGTAAAGTTATTATTTATGTAAAAACGTACTTAAAATATTAATTATTATGTTTGAGCACTTTTTTAAAAACTTTATGCAAAGAGATATTTAATATTTCCATCCCATATGAAAATTATTTTTGTGAATAAGTGTAAATAATAGTAAATAATTGTAAATAACTGTTAAAAAATGTCAGAATTGAGACATAAATAATAGTTATTTACAGTTATTTACTAATATTTACTATTATTTACTATTATTTATAGTTATTTACAGTTATTTAGTTATTAACAGTTATTTACAGTTATTAACAGTTTAGTTATTTACAATTATTTACAATTATTTATAGTTTTTTTATAGTTATTTACAATCATTCATAATTATTTAGAGTTATTTACATTTTCAAAAATTTTTTGAATTAGTGAATAATTTAATGTTATTAATAATAATCATTTACAATTATTTATAGTTATTTACAATTATTTACAGTTTTTTATAGTTGTTTACAGTTTTTTATAGTTATTTACACTTATTTATAATTATTTACAATTATCTACAATTTTTCATAGTTTTTTACAATTATTTACAGTTATTCACATTTTCAAAAATTTTCGCATATATTTAAAAAAATTGAATAAATTTGTGAAAATTTTCGAAAATGCAAATAACTGTAAATAACTGTAAAAAACTGTAATAAAGTGTAAAAAACTATAAATGATTGTTAATAAATATGAATAATCGTAAAAAAATGTGAATAAATGTAAATAACTGTAAATAAATATAAATAACTGTAAATAAGTGTAAATAACAGTAAATAATTGTAAATAATTGTAAATAACTATTATTTATGTCTCAATTTAGAAATTTTTTAACACTTATTTACAGTTATTTACAGTTATTTACATTTATCTACAGTTATGAACACTTATTTTCAATGATTTCCAGAAATTTTTTCCATATGGGATAATTACATAAAACAATAAGCATATAATAAAAATTCGTTGACAATACACATATTTTTAAACATCACAATCAAAGTAAATTATGAGAGCTAAGTTGATTTTTTGCTCTGGCTTGTGTAATTAAGAGGACGCTGGATCCCTTTATCCTTTTTTCATTAAAAAATTGTAGGGTTTTGGAAAAACTAGTGATTATTGATAGAAATTAAGAGTTGTCCGCAACTTGTACAGTAAAAAACAATATTTTTTCTTATGAGGACAAATTAATTTTGATGCTTTGTTTTCAAGAAAAGTTTGACATACTTGAAAAATCATAAGTTAAGAAGAGGCCGAACTATCTGTCTTTGTCTAATAGCGTTTTTCATTATTTATATAAACACTATCTTTCATAACAAGGAAAAATTGCAGCCCCCGCTAGATATTAGTATAATTAGTAAATTTTGTAATAACAATCAAATTTTTTACCGCATAGTTTTTGACTAATTAGAGACCTACTAGCAATCTAGAATATAACCTATCTTTTTTTGGTAGGTCTCTAATTATTCAAAAACTACGCAGTAAAAAAATTTGTTTGTTATTACAAAATTTACTTATTATACTAATATCTAGCGGGGGCTGCTATTTTTTTCTTGTTATACCGGATAGTGTTTACATAAATGATGAAAAACGCTATTAGACAAAGACAGATAGTTCGGCCCCTTCTTAAGCTAGAGATTATGATGTTTAAGTATGTCAAACTTTTCTTGAAAACAAAGCATCAAAATTAATTTGTCCTCATAAGAAAAAATATTGTTTTTTACTGTACAAGTTGCGGACAACTCTTAATTTCTACTAATAATTACTAGTTTTTCCAATATCCTACCTTTTTCGATTAGAAAAGGATAGAAAGATCCAACGTCCTCTTAATACTTTTTTCAGCATCATCATATTTTATTCATCTTCCATGTAAAGTTCGACAGTAACCCTAACAGCACAAAATGTTTCAAAAATGTTTTAAAAACTTTTTCTGGTGAACTTATATACGTTTGTAAATTTCGACAAAAATACGTATTTAAAACGTTTTTAAAACGTAAAATATGTCCGCATATTTTAGATTCTCAAAAGTAATATAACGTTTATGGAACGTTTATGAAACCTTTAGAAAACGTTTTCTCGGTGAAAACTTACGTTGGCTTATATGTCCAAACGTTTCTAAAACGTTTTTTAAATGTTTAATTTTATCATACTAAAAAATTATTATATAGAGAAAAAAATTATACCAAATAAAACGTTTTTTAAACGTTAAGGAAACGTTTGGATATTTGAGCTTGCATAAACTTTCACCGAGAAAACGTTTTCTAAACGTTTCTTAAACGTTCCATAAACGATACATTACTCTTGAGAATCTAAAATATGCGGACATATTTTACGTTTTAGAAACGTTTTAAATACGTATTTTTGTCGAAATTTACAAACGTATATAAGTTTACCAGAAAACGTTTCTAAAACGTTTTTGAAACGTTTTAATGTTGTTAGGGTAGCTACGTAATGTCTAAGAATACCGCTAATTCGTTCCTCAAATATAATAACACCGATTAATAGCAATGATTGTAATCCTATTTTTAATAGAAAAGGTATACCCTACTGAAAAAAGCCAGATGATTAATCACTTGATTTATCATCTTATTTATTATATGATTAATCACCTGATAAATCACCTGATTTTATGACATGATCTGACAGGCGATTAATCAAGTGAAAAATCATGTGATTAATCAGATGAAAAACCAGGTAATAAAATCAAATGAAAAATCAGATGATTAATCAAGTGAAAAATCAAGTGATTAATCAGATGAAAGCGCGAGTAGATTACCATGGTGATATTGAAGTCTGAAATTTTGGCTTTCTTCATGTGTATATGTACCCAATTATTCCCTAAAATTAATGCAAACTTGGTGATATGAATATGATAAATATATCGGCATTGTACACGGAGAGAAAAATCATGTTATTATTCCATGAAATTTCAAGTGATTATTACATGATAATTATTCACCGAATATTATCGAAGAAACAAGTGATTTTTTGATGATACTCATGTTTTTAATAGATGATTGGTATCCATCTTAAAATTAGATACAAAAGATGTTATTTTTTCTTGAAGGTTAACTTAAAATTACGTGGGCTGCCAGGAGAATGGACGTGGCGATCCATCATGTGCAAATTACTTGCGACTCACGGGATTTTCACGTGGCACTCAGGTGAATTCAATGGTGGCGTGACCAACCGAGTAGCGCGTGCTTTGCAGGTAGTGGGGAGAGAGAGAGTAACCAAAATACAATCTTATTATGATGGTAAAACAGCAATATATATATTTTTAAAAAATTAATAAATATTAAATTATCAATATTACCTTCGAAACTATGAGGAATAAATTTTAAACTCAAAATTTAATTATTTTAAACAACTGGGAGCAGATAAGCATGTATCATTTTGCACCAAACATATCTCAAAGCAGGTTTAGCCTAGTGCGTAACATCCGTGCTTTTCTTTTTGGGTGCGCGAGTTCAACTCTCGGTCAAGACCACTTTTTTCATTATTTTAATATTTTTTATTAATTATTTTATTTATATTTTCTTTTTTCTAATATTAAAATCTAATTAAATATGCTTATTTTTTTAATTAATATTTTTTTTAAATTAATTATTTCTTATACATAATAATTAAAAATATTAATAAATGAATAACAATTATATTTATAATACTTCAGTTAAATTTTGTCTTCATAAATAGATATGTGTGTGCATTAATGTATAATATAAACTATAACATAAATGAATTAATACTATACCCTATTGAAAATAATGACGTCTTTTAAAGACGTCTTTAGAAAACGTCTTTGGACGTGTCTGGATTTGGAACAAAAAAAGACGTCTTTTAAAGACGTCTTTTTTATCAATATTTTAAAAATAATACCCACTAAAATGTTTCAAAAAAGAACGTACTCAAGCTAAAGTACGTGATTGAAGTATGTATACTGATTTTCAACTGTGAATAAACACGCAAAATTATAACCTCATATACCTGCATCTCTGAAATTTGGATAAGGGATTGCAAAGTTAAGAAAAACGGCACCTCACAGTTAAGAGGACGCTGGATCTCTCTATCCTTTTCTAATTAAAAAATGTTTGGAAAAACTAGTTATTATTGATAGAAATTAAGGGTTGTCCGCAACTTCTATAGCGAAAAACAATATTTTGTATGATGAGAGCAAATTAATTTTGTTGCTTCTTTTTCAAGTAAAGTTTGACATACTTAAATAACGTATTTTCTAGCCTAATTTAGGAATTTGTAAGTATGTCAAACTTTACTTGAAAAAAAAGCAACAAAATTAATTTGTTCTCATCAGACAAAATATTGTTTTTCACTATAGAAGTTGCGAACAACCCTTAATTTCTATCAATAATAAGTAGTTTTCCCAAAAATTAACATTTTTCAATTAGAAAAGGATAGAGAGATACAGCGTCCCCTTAAAAATGTAACTATTGAAAAAATTATTCGAATCGACTATTAATTCTGTCTTTGACTGTTAGGTGGCGTTTTTCTTAATACGCGAACTCCTACGAAAATTTTAGTGACTCGGGTATATAAGGTTATAACATTTCCAGTTTGTTCGCTCAAGCTTTTCGGTCTGCAGAGAGCTGATGCTTATTTTGTTTCTATATTCCTAAAGAAAGATACCCTATTAAAAATAATAACGTAATAAAATAATACTTTTTTGGAACATTTTGGTAAGTACTTTTTTAAAAATTTTGATGAAAAAGACGTTTTGATTTAAAAGACGTCTTCAAAAGACGTCTTTCAAAGACGTCTTTTTTTGTTCCAAATCCAGACACGTCCAAAGACGTCATTATTTTCAATAGGGTATAGTATTAATTCATTTATGTTATAGTTTATATTATACATTAATGCACACACATATCTATTTATGAAGACAAAATTTAACTGAAGTATTATAAATATAATTGTTATTCATTTATTAATATTTTTAATTATTATGTATAAGAAATAATTAATTTAAAAAAAATATTAATTAAAAAAATGAGCATATTTAATTAGATTTTAATATTAGAAAAAAGAAAATATAAATAAAATAATTAATAAAAAATATTAAAATAATGAAAAAAGTGGTCTTGACCGAGAGTTGAACTCGCGCACCCAAAAAGAAAAGCACGGATGTTACGCACTAGGCTAAACCTGCTTTGAGATATGTTTGGTGCAAAATGATACATGCTTATCTGTCCCCCAAATGTTTAAAATAATTAAATTTTGTGTTTAAAATTTATTTCTAATAGTTTCGAAGGTAATATTAATAATTTAACACTCATTAATTTATTTAAAAAATTGCTATTTTACCATCATAACAAGATTGTATTTTGGTTACTCTCGCTCTCTCTCCCCACTACCTGCAAAGCACGCGCTACTCGGTTGGTCACGCCACCATTAAATTTACTTGAGTGCCATGTGAAAATCCCGTGAGCGGTAAATGAATATCACAGGATCGACTAACTGGTTATATTCACTTGGCGCTCTTAGTAATTATAGCTGCTGTCCAAAGGATAATATCATAGCGCCTATAGCGTTTTCAGTTAGGATCTATTCTGGTTAAATTAAGTTGATTTCATGAGAATCTTACATGAAGAATCATTTAATTTAACGTGTTAAATTTATCATAGGAAAATAACATGATTTTTCTCTCCGTGTATATATTCTTATGTATTGTTTTTGCATCTGTTCTATAATTCAATAGATGTTAAAAACATTTAAGATTGTAATAGATACAAATAAAACCTATAGAATGAATCATGATAGCTAAATAATCACTTGATATTTTACTTCATTAAGGAGGATCATCCGCTAGCTATAGTTTGTTGTTCATAAAAATTAAAAGTTTAAAGAATTCTTAAAAATTTTGCAAATAATTAATTTATACCGAGAGAACAATTCCCTTAAATTTTCAAGTAGCCTTAACGACTAATTCTTTTATACGTGCTCCCTCAAAGTTTGCGTGTTTTGTATCTCCACCGCACTTTGAATCTTAAGATTGGTGTTTTTTTTCAAAGCTTCCTGCATAGTTTTCACTTCTTTCTTCATTTCCTCTATCAGAATATCTTGACTTCTCGTCGCTTCCAAAAATTCATCGATATCTGTCCGCATACCATCCTGCTCAAAGCCTGACGCATCGCTGAAAGCACTTTTCGCACTCCCTGCGCTAGCAATACTGCTCTGGCTACTTCTTTGTACCCTCGGTACTTGCAGACTATCCGTTTCACGTTTTTATGCGAGCTTGTCTCCTCTAGCCTTTCAGTAGAAATAATTGCCGTTGAGGCCTGATCTCCTGGCCCTGCGACAATATGATCAACGTGAATTCGACCTCCCCCAGAATCCATGAGGCCAGCTCCGCCCACCGAGGCTTTCACTCGATCGGAAGCGGAGGTGAGATTTCCCTGTGAAGGGGTACTCACCTGGGGTATTACTGTATTTGAATCCAACATCTTCCATTAATATGGTTAATTTAGTCAGGGAACCACCCCTATCTTGTAACCCAAAGCGGGACCCTAACAGGGTTACTACCATCCGGGTCAGATAGTCCCTGGTTTTTTTGCGAGGTTATTTTTCCCCGGGTCATTACTTCCTATTTGCCGTCAACGTTATAGCATTGCTACAAAGAGCATTGATGCAACGATGACGCCCAGGAGCGGTTGGGCAATGCCCGGAACCTGGAACACAACACTTGCTCAAGGGGCCTCCTCAAGCCGACTCCCAATAATAATAATAATAATAATAATAATAATAATAATAATAATAATAATAATAATAATAATAATAATAATAATAATAATAATAATAATAATAATAATAATAATAATAATAATAATAATAATAATAATAATAATAATAATAATAATAATAATAATAATAATAATAATAATAATAATAATAATAATAATAATAATAATAATAATAATAATAATAATAATAATAATAATAATAATAATAATAATAATAATAATAATAATAATAATAATAATAATAATAATAATAATAATAATAATAATAATAATAATAATAATAATAATAATAATAATAATAATAATAATAATAATAATAATAATAATAATAATAATAATAATAATAATAATAATAATAATAATAATAATAATAATAATAATAATAATAATAATAATAATAATAATAATAATAATAATAATAATAATAATAATAATAATAATAATAATAATAATAATAATAATAATAATAATAATAATAATAATAATAATAATAATAATAATAATAATAATAATAATAATAATAATAATAATAATAATAATAATAATAATAATAATAATAATAATAATAATAATAATAATAATAATAATAATAATAATAATAATAATAATAATAATAATAATAATAATAATAATAATAATAATAATAATAATAATAATAATAATAATAATAATAATAATAATAATAATAATAATAATAATAATAATAATAATAATAATAATAATAATAATAATAATAATAATAATAATAATAATAATAATAATAATAATAATAATAATAATAATAATAATAATAATAATAATAATAATAATAATAATGATAATTTTTTTTTTTTTTTTTTTTATAGATTGGTTGAACGAAAAAAATCTGCTTTCAGACTGCCGTCAGTTCGCTGAGCCTGGATAGATATCCGGGAACAGAGTACAGACGGTTGAGAGGGGTTCTAGATGTACTAGCAAACCTCTAAAATTACGCGATTCCCTTGCCTGCCTAATGATAGCAAAAAAATGCAGTCATTGGACGTGCAGGGGATTCTCCAATCTCCACTCACGGCGTTGTTCCACCCCGGGACTGTTTATCACATTACTTCAGGGTGGCACCGCGTTCTAAGTCTTTTGGACCTTTTTCTTCTGACTTTATCTGTAAATATACAGATTTGCAATAATATAGATCTATGCCTCATAAGCAGCATGATTTAAAAGGCTATCTTCTGCCTGGCGATCGGCTCTGTAAAGGGGAGCATAAATCAATCGCATATATATAGTACAGTATGGACTGGCTCTGTAAAGGAGCAAAATCAGTCCATAATTTTCTCTTCAGTCTTGATTCTCTTGTTCTGAGATCGATCTTATGCCTCTTGCGGGGCTATCTTCTCTACCGCGTCTGACTCATACTCACACTCAATCTCGCGCTTATTTACAACGACCCTCATTCATACCACAGCTAAAGCTGGAGCTCTTGCTGCTATCTCAAACATTTCCTGGGTGCACGATTTGTTTTCGCCGTTAAGACGAATCCTCGTCGTCACCCACCTCACCCGAATCTATGGGACCGGCTACTGCCTCTAGGTTATGGTGAGGTATAAGCCTGACTCCCCGCGCCTCATTCGTACTTAGTTCGATTGCCCTATCTAAGAACGATTTCTTCTTTCTTAGGACGCTTTCGACAAATAGTGCCATAGCGTCCCACTTTTCTTTGGCCGACATCATTTTACTGATGATGGTATCTGGCGTTAATGCTTCAATTATCCTCTCAACCTGGCGTCTTTCTTCGTTCCACTGATGGCAGGCGAAAAACGTATGATACGCATCGTCGCGATCCGCGAAACAGAAGATGCAGCCCGGGTTCTGGGTCTTTCCCATTTTACTGAGATAAGCGCAGAAATACCCGTGGTTACTAAGGAACCGGGTAAGGTAATAGTTGACCTCCCCGTATCGTCTCTCGACCCATGGAGCCAGCTCCCTAATGAGCACGTGGGTCCATCGGCCTTTTACCATCTGATTCCATGTTTTTTGCCAGGTTTCCATGGTAACCTGTCTTTCTTCTTTCTGAACGATTGCAGTTTCATCTTCTATTTTCTTTCGTTCGTAGGTTCGCTTGCGTTCCATCGCCTCTAATTCGATCGGGATGATTCCCGCGATGACTAGCACCGCAGCTCCCGAGACAGTGCGATAGGCGCTGGTGACTCTAAGAGCCCCTCTCCTTTGAACAGAAGATAGTACGTTTCTGTGCGTCTCTTTACTCATTCCGTCAGCCCATATTTCAGAGCCGTACAATAAGATGGACGTCGTGACTGTCATTAAAAGTCGTCGTTTGCTTGATTTCGGGCCGCTGGTATTGGCCATAAGACGACTTAACTGCAACGTTTTCTTCATCGCTTTATTGGCGACATGTTTTAGGTGCGACAGAAAAGTTAGTTTTGCATCTAGCTTTATGCCAAGATACGTCACCTTCTTCCTTGTCTGCACCACGTTTATGCCTACTGTCATGGGAAACTCAATGTCGATGTGTTTCCAGGTTAAGGGCACTATTTCTGTTTTGGCCATCGCTATTTCGAGACCATATTTTACCATCCACTCGGAGATTCTTCCCATCGCCGTGTTTCGTATGTGCTGGGCAATGTTTGCGTTTTTCGTGGTGATGACTAAAGCGACATCATCAGCGTACGCGAACATTTTCACCCCATCCGGAATTGCAAGTCTGAGTAATGCATCAAACAGGATGTTCCAGAAGTCTGGGCCGAAGATCGAGCCCTGTGCCACGCCTGCGCTAAGGTCTTTTTCACGCCAGCCTTCTTCTGTCTCATAGCGGAGGATACGGTTTCTCAGATAGTCTCGTATCACTCGCATAAGGTATTCTGGTACATTAAACTTTTTCAGCGCAGCAAGGAGATTAGGCCATTTTGCTGAGTTAAAAGCGTTTTTCGTATCCAGCATGACTAGAAACGCAATAAGACGGGAATGATGGTTCCCAGTCCATCCTTCTTTTGCTACCTTTACTACTTCTTCTACTGCATTTACGGTAGACGGCTTTTTTCTGAAGCCATACTGGTTGTCAGCGAGATCGCCAGCCGCCTGTACAGCTCCTTGTAATCGTGGTTTAAGCAGCCTCTCGTATAGCTTTCCTGCCTCGTCCAACATGCACAGTGGCCTGTGGGACGATGGATGCCGGGGATCACCTCCCTTTCCTTTGTTGATCAGCACAAGACGTGCAATCTTCCAGGGAGTGCTAAACACAGCCGTCTGGAGGCACGCGTTGTACATGTTCAACAAGAGAGATGGCGCTTTCACCGCTATGCATTTAAGGACCTCGGATGGTAATCCGTCAGGGCCAGGTGCCTTATTGTTTTTCATCATTCTTGCAGCTATCTGTAGCTCTCCGCTTGTAAAGAGTGGGATCTCTTCTGGTTCTCCTGTATTCTCCTGTTCTTCGAGTGGTCGATGCGTAGGGAACAAGTGGTTTACGATGTTCGCCATGGTCTCTTTTTCAAATGGCAACGTGGGGGCGGCGTTAAGCTTCTTGGTCACAATCTTGTAGGCCAAGCCCCACACCTCTCTGTTGACGTCTTCGCTCAGATCTTTCCAGCATTGTTCTTTGCTCTGATTGATCTTCTAACGAAGCTGTTTATGCACGTTTCTGTATTGCGCAGACAAAAGATCTGCTGCTGGTAAGTTCTTTTTTCTTGCTCTCTGTGATGATCTTCTGAGACTGAGAGCTTCAGACCTTGTTCTAGCGATTTCGTCGTTCCACCAATACGCTGGACGCTTATGATGTCGCGATCCCTTGCACGGCATAGATGCGTCACAAGCTCTGTGAATGAGACTCATCGTCTCTTTCACGAGAGCCTTCGCAGCGTCGGCGTTTTCGGTGGCAGTTGTCGCATCCGGTAGATTGTCGAATCCTTGCTGCAGTACTTGGACAAGTTTCTCAGAGTCCAGCTTGGCAATGTTCCATCCGACTGGTCTAGCCACATTACGCCTCGATGATTGGGATCCATAATGGATTTGAAATGTAATGTGTTGGTGGTCACTTCCATTGTATGTCTCCAGCACCTTCCAATCTGACACTTTACGTGAAAGATTTTCTGATGCGAAGGATACGTCAGGAATCGTACCGCCAGCTCCTCGTCTGAATGTCGGAGTGCTTCCGGACTGTGGAAAGGACCTTCCAATCCACATCCAGGGCATCAGAGTCCCAGGGGACCGTCTAACCCCCTGTCCTTCTGACCGCGGGACAATTGCAAGAAGATGCAATCGTCACGCGGGCAAGAGGCCAGTAACATCCACCTCGTGACCTTTACA